>JALHLI010000011.1:8074458-8401958 GCA_023349425.1 Anthopleura sola
CCATGCTTTTTGTTCGAAAATGGCCAAAAATGACCTATTTTGCATCCTTCATCAAAAATTCATATTATTGCAAAAGGTGTGAAAATGGGTCAAAATCGATCAAAACCATGGGCTATAGTCCATACTTTTTGTTCGAAAATGGCCAAAAATGACCTATTTTGCATCCTTCATCAAAAATTCATATTATTGCAAAAGGTGTGAAAATGGGTCAAAATCGATCAAAACCATGGGCTATAGTCCCTGCTTTTTGTTCGAAAATGGCCAAAAATGACCTATTTTGCATCCTTCATCAAAAATTCATATTATTGCAAAAGGTGTGAAAATGGGTCAAAATCGATCAAAAGCATGGGCTATAGTCCATGCTTTTTGTTCGAAAATGGCCAAAATGACCTATTTTGCATCCTTCATCAAAAATTCATATTATTGCAAAAGGTGTGAAAATGGGTCAAATTCGATCAAAACCATGGGCTATAGTCCATGCTTTTTGTTCGAAAATGGCCAAAAATGACCTATTTTGCATCCTTCATCAAAAATTCATATTATTGCAAAAGGTGTGAAAATGGGTCAAAATCGATCAAAACCATGGGCTATAGTCCATGCTTTTTGTTCGAAAATGGCCAAAAATGACCTATTTTGAATCCTTCATCAAAAATTCATATTATTGCAAAAGGTGTGAAAATGGGTCAAAATCGATCAAAAGCATGGGCTATAGTCCATGCTTTTTGTTCGAAAATGGCCAAAAATGACCTATTTTGCATCCTTCATCAAAAATTCATATTATTGCAAAAGGTGTGAAAATAGAGGAAAATCGATCAAAAGCATGGGCTATAGTCCATGCTTTTTGTTCGAAAATGGCCAAAAATGACCTATTTTCCATCCTTCATCAAGAATTCATATTATTGCAAAAGGTGTGAAAATGGGTCAAAATCGATCAAAAGCATGGGCTATAGTCCATGCTTTTTGTTCGAAAATGGCCAAAAATGACCTATTTTGCATCCTTCATCAAAAATTCATATTATTGCAAAAGGTGTGAAAATGGGTCAAAATCGATCAAAAGCATGGGCTATAGTCCATGCTTTTTGTTCGAAAATGGCCAAAAATGACCTATTTTGCATCCTTCATCAAAAATTCATATTATTGCAAAAGGTGTGAAAATGGGTCAAAATCGATGAAAAGCATGGGCTATAGTCCATGCTTTTTGTTCGAAAATGGCCAAAAATGACCTATTTTGCATCCTTCATCAAAAATTCATATTATTGCAAAAGGTGTGAAAATGGGTCAAAATCGATCAAAAGCATGGGCTATAGTCCCTGCTTTTTGTTCGAAAATGGCCAAAAATGACCTATTTTGCATCCTTCATCAAAAATTCATATTATTGCAAAAGGTGTGAAAATAGAGGAAACTCGATCAAAACCATGGGCTATAGTCCATACTTTTTGTTCGAAAATGGCCAAAAATGTCCTATTTTGCATCCTTCATCAAAAATTCATATTATTGCAAAAGGTGTGAAAATGGGTCAAAATCGATCAAAACCATGGGCTATAGTCCATACTTTTTGTTCGAAAATGGCCAAAAATGACCTATTTTGCATCCTTCATCAAAAATTCATATTATTGCAAAAGGTGTGAAAATGGGTCAAAATCGATCAAAACCATGGGCTATAGTCCATGCTTTTTGTTCGAAAATGGCCAAAAATGACCTATTTTGCATCCTTCATCAAAAATTCATATTATTGCAAAAGGTGTGAAAATGGGTCAAAATCGATCAAAAGCATGGGCTATAGTCCATACTTTTTGTTCGAAAATGGCCAAAAATGACCTATTTTGCATCCTTCATCAAAAATTCATATTATTGCAAAAGGTGTGAAAATGGGTCAAAATCGATCAAAAGCATGGGCTATAGTCCATGCTTTTTGTTCGAAAATGGCCAAAAATGACCTATTTTGCATCCTTCATCAAAAATTCATATTATTGCAAAAGGTGTGAAAATGGGTCAAAATCGATCAAAAGCATGGGCTATAGTCCATGCTTTTTGTTCGAAAATGCCCAAAAATGACCTATTTTGCATCCTTCATCAAAAATTCATATTATTGCAAAAGGTGTGAAAATGGGTCAAAATCGATCAAAACCATAGGCTATAGTCCATGCTTTTTGTTCGAAAATGGCCAAAAATGTCCTATTTTGCATCCTTCATCAAAAATTCATATTATTGCAAAAGGTGTGAAAATGGGTCAAAATCGATCAAAAGCATGGGCTATAGTCCATGCTTTTTGTTCGAAAATGGCCAAAAATGACCTATTTTGCATCCTTCATCAAAAATTCATATTATTGCAAAAGGTGTGAAAATGGGTCAAAATCGATCAAAACCATGGGCTATAGTCCATGCTTTTTGTTCGAAAATGGCCAAAAATGACCTATTTTGCATCCTTCATCAAAAATTCATATTATTGCAAAAGGTGTGAAAATGGGTCAAAATCGATCAAAACCATGGGCTATAGTCCATGCTTTTTGTTCGAAAATGGCCAAAAATGACCTATTTTGCATCCTTCATCAAAAATTCATATTATTGCAAAAGGTGTGAAAATGGAGGAAAATCGATCAAAACCATGGGCTATAGTCCATGCTTTTTGTTCGAAAATGGCCAAAAATGACCTATTTTGCATCCTTCATCAAAAATTCATATTATTGCAAAAGGTGTGAAAATGGGTCAAAATCGATCAAAAGCATGGGCTATAGTCCATGCTTTTTGTTCGAAAATGGCCAAAAATGACCTATTTTGCATCCTTCATCAAAAATTCATATTATTGCAAAAGGTGTGAAAATGGGTCAAAATCGATCAAAAGCATGGGCTATAGTCCATGCTTTTTGTTCGAAAATGGCCAAAAATGTCCTATTTTGCATCCTTCATCAAAAATTCATATTATTGCAAAAGGTGTGAAAATGGGTCAAAATCGATCAAAAGCATGGGCTATAGTCCATGCTTTTTGTTCGAAAATGGCCAAAAATGTCCTATTTTGCATCCTTCATCAAAAATTCATATTATTGCAAAAGGTGTGAAAATGGGTCAAATTCGATCAAAACCATGGGCTATAGTCCATGCTTTTTGTTCGAAAATGGCCAAAAATGACCTATTTTGCATCCTTCATCAAAAATTCATATTATTGCAAAAGGTGTGAAAATGGGTCAAAATCGATCAAAACCATGGGCTATAGTCCATGCTTTTTGTTCGAAAATGGCCAAAAATGACCTATTTTGCATCCTTCATCAAAAATTCATATTATTGCAAAAGGTGTGAAAATGGGTCAAAATCGATCAAAACCATGGGCTATAGTCCATGCTTTTTGTTCGAAAATGGCCAAAAATGACCTATTTTGCATCCTTCATCAAAAATTCATATTATTGCAAAAGGTGTGAAAATGGAGGAAAATCGATCAAAACCATGGGCTATAGTCCATGCTTTTTGTTCGAAAATGGCCAAAAATGACCTATTTTGCATCCTTCATCAAAAATTCATATTATTGCAAAAGGTGTGAAAATGGGTCAAAATCGATCAAAAGCATGGGCTATAGTCCATGCTTTTTGTTCGAAAATGGCCAAAAATGACCTATTTTGCATCCTTCATCAAAAATTCATATTATTGCAAAAGGTGTGAAAATGGGTCAAAATCGATCAAAAGCATGGGCTATAGTCCATGCTTTTTGTTCGAAAATGGCCAAAAATGTCCTATTTTGCATCCTTCATCAAAAATTCATATTATTGCAAAAGGTGTGAAAATGGGTCAAAATCGATCAAAAGCATGGGCTATAGTCCATGCTTTTTGTTCGAAAATGGCCAAAAATGTCCTATTTTGCATCCTTCATCAAAAATTCATATTATTGCAAAAGGTGTGAAAATGGGTCAAATTCGATCAAAACCATGGGCTATAGTCCATGCTTTTTGTTCGAAAATGGCCAAAAATGACCTATTTTGCATCCTTCATCAAAAATTCATATTATTGCAAAAGGTGTGAAAATGGGTCAAAATCGATGAAAACCATGGGCTATATATAGTCCATACTTTTTGTTCGAAAATGGCCAAAAATGACCTATTTTGAATCCTTCATCAAAAATTCATATTATTGCAAAAGGTGTGAAAATGGGTCAAAATCGATCAAAAGCATGGGCTATAGTCCATGCTTTTTGTTCGAAAATGGCCAAAAATGACCTATTTTGCATCCTTCATCAAAAATTCATATTATTGCAAAAGGTGTGAAAATAGAGGAAAATCGATCAAAAGCATGGGCTATAGTCCATGCTTTTTGTTCGAAAATGGCCAAAAATGACCTATTTTGAATCCTTCATCAAGAATTCATATTATTGCAAAAGGTGTGAAAATGGGTCAAAATCGATCAAAAGCATGGGCTATAGTCCATGCTTTTTGTTCGAAAATGGCCAAAAATGACCTATTTTGCATCCTTCATCAAAAATTCATATTATTGCAAAAGGTGTGAAAATGGGTCAAAATCGATCAAAAGCATGGGCTATAGTCCATGCTTTTTGTTCGAAAATGGCCAAAAATGACCTATTTTGCATCCTTCATCAAAAATTCATATTATTGCAAAAGGTGTGAAAATGGGTCAAAATCGATGAAAAGCATGGGCTATAGTCCATGCTTTTTGTTCGAAAATGGCCAAAAATGACCTATTTTGCATCCTTCATCAAAAATTCATATTATTGCAAAAGGTGTGAAAATGGGTCAAAATCGATCAAAAGCATGGGCTATAGTCCCTGCTTTTTGTTCGAAAATGGCCAAAAATGACCTATTTTGCATCCTTCATCAAAAATTCATATTATTGCAAAAGGTGTGAAAATAGAGGAAACTCGATCAAAACCATGGGCTATAGTCCATACTTTTTGTTCGAAAATGGCCAAAAATGTCCTATTTTGCATCCTTCATCAAAAATTCATATTATTGCAAAAGGTGTGAAAATGGGTCAAAATCGATCAAAACCATGGGCTATAGTCCATACTTTTTGTTCGAAAATGGCCAAAAATGACCTATTTTGCATCCTTCATCAAAAATTCATATTATTGCAAAAGGTGTGAAAATGGGTCAAAATCGATCAAAACCATGGGCTATAGTCCATGCTTTTTGTTCGAAAATGGCCAAAAATGACCTATTTTGCATCCTTCATCAAAAATTCATATTATTGCAAAAGGTGTGAAAATGGGTCAAAATCGATCAAAAGCATGGGCTATAGTCCATACTTTTTGTTCGAAAATGGCCAAAAATGACCTATTTTGCATCCTTCATCAAAAATTCATATTATTGCAAAAGGTGTGAAAATGGGTCAAAATCGATCAAAAGCATGGGCTATAGTCCATGCTTTTTGTTCGAAAATGGCCAAAAATGACCTATTTTGCATCCTTCATCAAAAATTCATATTATTGCAAAAGGTGTGAAAATGGGTCAAAATCGATCAAAAGCATGGGCTATAGTCCATGCTTTTTGTTCGAAAATGCCCAAAAATGACCTATTTTGCATCCTTCATCAAAAATTCATATTATTGCAAAAGGTGTGAAAATGGGTCAAAATCGATCAAAACCATAGGCTATAGTCCATGCTTTTTGTTCGAAAATGGCCAAAAATGTCCTATTTTGCATCCTTCATCAAAAATTCATATTATTGCAAAAGGTGTGAAAATGGGTCAAAATCGATCAAAAGCATGGGCTATAGTCCATGCTTTTTGTTCGAAAATGGCCAAAAATGACCTATTTTGCATCCTTCATCAAAAATTCATATTATTGCAAAAGGTGTGAAAATGGGTCAAAATCGATCAAAACCATGGGCTATAGTCCATGCTTTTTGTTCGAAAATGGCCAAAAATGACCTATTTTGCATCCTTCATCAAAAATTCATATTATTGCAAAAGGTGTGAAAATGGGTCAAAATCGATCAAAACCATGGGCTATAGTCCATGCTTTTTGTTCGAAAATGGCCAAAAATGACCTATTTTGCATCCTTCATCAAAAATTCATATTATTGCAAAAGGTGTGAAAATGGAGGAAAATCGATCAAAACCATGGGCTATAGTCCATGCTTTTTGTTCGAAAATGGCCAAAAATGACCTATTTTGCATCCTTCATCAAAAATTCATATTATTGCAAAAGGTGTGAAAATGGGTCAAAATCGATCAAAAGCATGGGCTATAGTCCATGCTTTTTGTTCGAAAATGGCCAAAAATGACCTATTTTGCATCCTTCATCAAAAATTCATATTATTGCAAAAGGTGTGAAAATGGGTCAAAATCGATCAAAAGCATGGGCTATAGTCCATGCTTTTTGTTCGAAAATGGCCAAAAATGTCCTATTTTGCATCCTTCATCAAAAATTCATATTATTGCAAAAGGTGTGAAAATGGGTCAAAATCGATCAAAAGCATGGGCTATAGTCCATGCTTTTTGTTCGAAAATGGCCAAAAATGTCCTATTTTGCATCCTTCATCAAAAATTCATATTATTGCAAAAGGTGTGAAAATGGGTCAAATTCGATCAAAACCATGGGCTATAGTCCATGCTTTTTGTTCGAAAATGGCCAAAAATGACCTATTTTGCATCCTTCATCAAAAATTCATATTATTGCAAAAGGTGTGAAAATGGGTCAAAATCGATCAAAACCATGGGCTATAGTCCATGCTTTTTGTTCGAAAATGGCCAAAAATGACCTATTTTGCATCCTTCATCAAAAATTCATATTATTGCAAAAGGTGTGAAAATGGGTCAAAATCGATCAAAACCATGGGCTATAGTCCATGCTTTTTGTTCGAAAATGGCCAAAAATGACCTATTTTGCATCCTTCATCAAAAATTCATATTATTGCAAAAGGTGTGAAAATGGAGGAAAATCGATCAAAACCATGGGCTATAGTCCATGCTTTTTGTTCGAAAATGGCCAAAAATGACCTATTTTGCATCCTTCATCAAAAATTCATATTATTGCAAAAGGTGTGAAAATGGGTCAAAATCGATCAAAAGCATGGGCTATAGTCCATGCTTTTTGTTCGAAAATGGCCAAAAATGACCTATTTTGCATCCTTCATCAAAAATTCATATTATTGCAAAAGGTGTGAAAATGGGTCAAAATCGATCAAAAGCATGGGCTATAGTCCATGCTTTTTGTTCGAAAATGGCCAAAAATGTCCTATTTTGCATCCTTCATCAAAAATTCATATTATTGCAAAAGGTGTGAAAATGGGTCAAAATCGATCAAAAGCATGGGCTATAGTCCATGCTTTTTGTTCGAAAATGGCCAAAAATGTCCTATTTTGCATCCTTCATCAAAAATTCATATTATTGCAAAAGGTGTGAAAATGGGTCAAATTCGATCAAAACCATGGGCTATAGTCCATGCTTTTTGTTCGAAAATGGCCAAAAATGACCTATTTTGCATCCTTCATCAAAAATTCATATTATTGCAAAAGGTGTGAAAATAGGTCAAAATCGATGAAAACCATGGGCTATATATAGTCCATACTTTTTGTTCGAAAATGGTTAAAAATGACCGATATATTTTGCATTCTTCATCAATAATTCATTTCCTAAAAGGTTTGCAAATGGGTAAAAATCGATAAAAAGCAAGGGCTATATTCCGTACTTCTTTTGCTGAAAATTCCACATTAAATTTGGAGCATTTAATGAATGATTGATTTTCAAAAAAGTTGTTAAGAGCACCCAAAATCGATCTAAGCCATGAGCTTTACCATGCCGAAAATTACCCATTTGGAATATTTCATGGATTATGTATGATTTTCAAAAAAGATGTGAACACCCAAAATCGATTGAAACCAAGGGCCATATTCCATGCTTTTAAAATTCTTTTAACATTTGATGAATTATGTGTGCACTTGTTTTTTTGTTTTAATATCAACATACTCTTGAGGTTATTGTCCCCAACAGGAACATATTTATATTTGAATTCAGTATTAAAATTTTTCAAGTTCGATTATAATATAGTGGTATAAAATTACAAACATTTTGGGTGCGCGCGCAGTATTAATTCCTACCTTCTTGCACTTCCCTATACCCGGTCTACCACTTCTATTTTCCCCATTTGCTTACTTTATTCCTTAAGCACTAGGGCTCAATGCGCATGCACAATATATTATAAGTTGCCCCCCAGCATTATCAGTATTTGGACATTTTCATGATATCCTCATTTACTACTACCAGAATCCCTTGCACAATTTTTTTTGTTTAGTTAATCAGCACCAAGACTAAATTCCCTTCGTATGTAAATTCTTACACGATGTTCTCATGAGAATTATTTCTTTACAGTCAAAACAGCTCAAGCTTACCCCCCCCCCCCCCCCCTCCAGGCTCCATTAATGATTTCATTATTCGAATATTGAGTTGATTATTCACTCTGAGTTTGTATGGAAAAATCCGATGACTCCAAACTTCACATTTATTTCACAACTAAAATTCTACGTGATGCCATTTGACTGTAGTATTTTCGTATCTACATGAATATGAACAGATAAATTTCAGTAAGATACAGTAAAGGAACAATTCTCCTGAGAACAACATGTAATCAATCATCAATTGGTTGAAATGGGCCGTACGAATGTGATGAGGTCGGTTCTTGTCTTACTATTCAAAAGAGAAAATCCAAATGTGAATATTATAGTAAAATCGCAAAGCATTTTGGTAGTGGTGGTAAAATGACGCTATCATACAAACCCCCTGAGGGAGAATGCCGATTCTCCCAGTCAACTTTACGGCTTATCCATGCATAGCCAATAGGCAATGCCTAACAAGTGAGAGTGTAAATATATAGAGATTTTTATCTTACATCAAGGTTCTCACCTCAACCTTGCGAGACTAGCTCTGTGAAGAAACCACTTTTGAGCCAAATGATTCTACGTTACTACTGGTCAGCAGTAAGGAATTAAAAATGCTGACCAGCGAAAACGCAGGCTCAATTATAACTTTTACTTAGTGTTAATGTCTTACTGCTTGAATCCAATAAAACGTCAATTATTCAATGAAAATTCGCCGCAATACCAAAGCAATTATAGACACGGCTACAAGCCAGATCACTATTAAAGATGCCATGCCGGCATTCGATGAATGCTGTTGTACAGCAGCATTCACCATGGGCACATGCGGAGGTGGTGTTTGAGTCCCCTGTTGGCTAGCAACAGTCCGCTGTCGAACAGTTGATTCTGTGGTATTTGATGCTGAGTTCTGATTGGTTGATCCTGTTGCATTATTAATATTTGTATCGGTACTCTGATTGGTTGATTGATTCTGATAAGCATTTTCAGTCCCAGTGTGTGTTGGATTTTGTCCTACTGCTGCTTGACCTCCATAGATTCCAGGGTAGTTCAAACCATACATGTAATAAGGATTATACGCCATGTATTGCTGCTGATATCCCATCCATGGGTTTGCCATGGGTATCTGGGTGGGGTAGATAGGAGGGGTAGCTCCTACATCATTAGTTCCTGTGCTGGGTGTGGATTCTGGTGATGTTGATGTCTTATTTTCTTCCTTCTTCTTGCCTTTGTCTTCTTCCTAAAACCATTATGAAAATTTACTAGTCAAGGATGCTGTAGTGGTAGTGAACTCAACTTTGATAGTTTTTTGCGTCTTTTCTTCAAGCTGAGTTGATTGCATTGAAGGGATTATGGGTCAACTATTTTTGGTTAGCATTTTCCGAGTACACTTCTCTTTTTGATTGAAATGGAATTCTGTCATGAGTTTGACTAGCATTTATGATCAAATTAAAAAAGGAAGAACTGGGTTCTCTTGGCAGAATCATGGAAAATGCTAATCAAAATACAATGCGGAATCCTTAATTTTGATTGGTTGGCACTGAGTTTGTACTTTGTACTGAAGGTCAACTCAGCTGGCTTGATAAGCAATCACACTGAGCTTGGTCAGTTTACCTTGAAAGCAATTTGTCCAGCTATTTCTGCTATCTCTTGTTCAGCTTCTTTAGTTTTGGTTGAATCACCTGCAATAGACATAAATACATATTGTACCTGATGACCATGATGAATAACAATAACAACTTTGAAAAGACAGCCTGACATTTGACATTGTTCTCTCAATGCCCCAAATGAAGGTATGGTCAATAGACCCACCGTGCTGACGAGGCCCAATACAGGCCGAAACAGCTGTCCACGGTGTCTAGTTGAACTGGCTCATTTTTCAGTTGACTTGAAGTTGTCAAAAGCCTTATGGCAGTCTTCTTGAGTCGCTCATATTAAGGCTCACAACTTATAAATTACACATATTATGGTCAATAGACCTTATTTGTTGTGATGCAATGCTATCCTATTACAGACCACATGTCATTCCCTTGAGGATGAGTTTTTGTTTGTGTTGTATTCATATTCATGTGTCTTCTCATGTGCAACTGTAATGATACTCAAGGGAATGGCATGTGGTCTGAAATGGGAAAACATCACACAATGACAAAAAAGGTCTATTACGATGTCAGGGCTCAAAATAATGGTCAGTCATATGCCAGTCAAGATGTCCAGCATATGATATTTTATTTTATTTCTTTTCAAATATGACTGGTCACGTCCGTTTAAAACCGTTTTTGACCAGTCAAGTACCAAATTTGGCTGGACATTGACCATTGACCAGCCATTATTTTTAGCCCTGAATATGAAGATACAGTAGCAGCGGGTAAAACCAGCAGTGTTAATAAGGAAATAAAATTACCAAAGACTATGTAGGTTTCCTACAATACTAGGCTATTTGTACTCACTTCCTTCATCCAATAGAGCATTACTGTTGTAGGATCCACAAGCACTGCATTTCCACTCAGCAGACCTGGAGATAAATCACATTTTCGTATGAGTAAAAGACCCCTGAATTTACAGTGCAATGCACTAAAGTATGACCAGATTTAATGTACAGTATTAACATACTTTTTATTATGCACATGGGCGCAAGACAAGGCAAGGCAAGGAAGGGACAAATGAAAAAAGAAAAAAGAAAGAGAAAGCAAGAAGAGAAGAGAATTCAAAACAAAAAGTGCAGAAAGAGGAAAGGATTGTACGAGTTGTGAATAATACATACTTCTTTGCCAAAGCACTCCTTTCTTTTGGTGTATAATCTAGTGCACCAATAGCACCAGCTCCTTTACTGGGCATAAATCCAATAATAGCCATCAATACTGTACGAACTGCAAAGAGAAAAAAACATTAAATGACACCTGTCTTCCAATAGGGAATGTGTATCAAAGCTAACAAAGCACTCTGGAAAAGTGAGTTCTTTAAAAATGTAACAGGGAAATCAAAGGAACTATCAGAAAAAAATTACTCTTAGTTATTTTTGTTTGCTGAAATCCTTTTATTTCCATAGAAAATGTCAAAGGAAAAATTGTCAGATGAATTTTTAGAGGAGCCAAAAAAGCATAAGAACTCACTTCCCCATCATGCTTTCTGCTATAATTTCAACCTCATGCACATTGGCTATTGATGTATACACTTGAAACTTGTATACTGTCTTGTACATATCAGAGTGTTGAGTACCCAACATTACATTTAGCTCATTGGGCTACCTGTGGTAGAAAAAATTCTGGACTCAAATTTTCTTATTTTTCTTTTCTTTTTCTTCATAATATTGTGTGATATAATGGCCAGCCAATAAGTGGCACTTGTTTGGACCTCTTAGTATCAACCTACTCATTGTCTATCACAAATCCTGCACTCTGATTGGCTGAGCTACTAGTAGTCTAGTGGTGACAGACCACTACAGCGTAGTATTGAAAAAAAAGCCAATTGATGGCAAAAAAAAAAAAAAAAAAAAAAAAACAAAGCAAAAACTTATGGACTATTGACTCTATCCATCCATCTATCCAAGACTTGAGGTCCAGCTACAGTACTGTAGATATCACTTACTGCTCCATGAAGGTTGCCATGTTTCAGGATGATGAGCTGACATGCTAAGGCAAATCTTCTTTCCAATCTCAAACCGACCATTGGGCTAAAATTATAAGAAAAATGATTACAAAGTGGTCCTTTATTGAGGAGGGGAAGGGTCTTATATTTACTTCATTTTCATCAAGTGAAAAAGAAACACTTGTATTAGACTAGATAGAGAACAGAGACACTACAATCTTGGACAAAATTATTGCTACATTGCCCTTTTCATGACAATCTTTCAATGCCCTTTGTACTTTCCAGTTACTGTATTTTCTTCAGTCCCTCTCCTCCCTCCCCTTAAACAATGTTTTGTGCTGTCTTATTGGTCTTGTAGCCCCTTAGGATGCAACATTGGATAGGGGGGGGGGTGGGGGGGGAGAGACTTTGGAAGTACAATGTTGTAAGACAGTGAAAAATGAAGTATTTTTTTAAGATTGCAGTTTTGTAGGCTATAGGCAGGTCTGGTGGGAAGGTACAATAGATTTTTATAAATACAGTATATTACATTTCTGACAGGGCTGAAATAGTTGCTGATTTACAGCCCTTTTCACATTTCTGCAACCTACTGACTACAGATGTCTGACATTTTGGCTTCTGTCAATTAAAATTATGTTCATTCCAATTGTGATTGATACAGTAAATATACAGTATTCCCGGATATGAAAATGGTTGTCTTAGTAGTCATGGGGATTTCCTCACTCAGAATGAACTCAGCCTGTTGTCTGAAAGTTTGATTCAGCTGCCGGAAGCCAAAATGCCATGGACATTGTCCAGTGACAGGCCACTTTTTTAGCCTTGACTTACAGGCACTTTTAATAGCATGATACTGGGTGTCTTCCAGGGTACTCTCACTGGTGGAAGGGTGATGCGGCCATGGTAAATACCATAGATGGATATTTATATTTACAGTGTAGTTACTTACTGTTAATAACATGATACTGGGTGGCTTCATGGGGTACTCTGGTGGAAGAGTGATGCGGCCATGGTATCGACCACCTGCAAATTCAGTATCTGGTGGACCTCGGACTGTGAAATGCCATTCAAAAAGATTATCCTGGAAAACAATGAATATGATCATATTAGAAAACTGCAGTACTAATAATAGTTTTACTCTGGATGTGTCTTTATTTTTCACATTTCAGAAAATTATGTTTCATAGAAGACATAACTTATATGCATAAATTATTGAGATGATAATTAAGGAATAAAAAACAGTTTTCCATGTATTATACTCTGATAAAGACACACAGGATGTGGAGAGAACACAAGAGAAGCGTAGGAAACCATGACGCGTAGCGGAGTGGTTTCCAGCTTCTCAAGTGTTCTTTCCACATCCCAAGTGTCTTTATCAGAGTATAATACATGGAAAACTGTTTTTTATTGCTTTTATAAAATAACTAACTTTTCGAGAGAGAGAGAAAAAATGACATGAGCATGTATTATGCTCTCATAAAACATGGCTTTTTGACCAATCAGAGCGCGTGTAATATCAAAGTTATTTTATAACTAGTGGTAAGCTAGTGTGTGCTGCATTGGTGTTTCTAATGAAACAGTTGTGATAAAAAGTTAGGACTAGCATCCGAAACGTCAGTAAGTGATCTCTCTTATTTTTTACGGTGTAAAATTTAACTTTTTATCACAACTGCATAAATTATTGATGGTTTACAATGTGAGCTGGGATTTGTGTGACAACCCCAACAAGAATTTATTCTAATTTCTTTTCAAGTTTGTTTCTAATTTCCAAACACCAAGAACTGTTCAAATCTTAAATATTATATGACCTAAGTATGTAAAAATGCTTTTAACATCATTAATACTGTGTGCAGTGCTTAAAGGAGCTTAGCTTTTGGGTTAACCACTGCCTTGGATAGTAGAATGGGGTATTAATTATTAATACTGTACTTGAGTGAAAAAATACAGTTGTAATAAAATGAGCATTCTGAAGCCAGGATGAAAAAATCTCTTTTGCACAAACAACTGTTACAGTGGAGTCCAGTGCATTATCTTGAACCCCTTGCTACAATTTTATGCTGGATATCTCGAACCCCTTTTATTTTGAACTTTTTCCCTGGTCTCCAGGAGATTCAAGAAAACTGAGGACTCCAATATACAGTACCAACTGTGAGTAACAAGTGTACTTGTTCTGACTCAGCACTTGCAAGTGCGCTTATGTAATGAGCTCAGTAAAAACAAAAGATACTCATTTGACTTGTAACGATTGAGACGGACATTGTTCTTGACGAGTATTTCACTCGTTTGACTCGCAAGTCTAGGAGCCAAGGTAAATTGAAGAAGCGAAAGAACAATGGACTCATTCACTCCCAAATTGCAAGTGATTTTACTCTCTTATGAACATTCTAAAATCAAATACTCGCAAGTCAAAAAAATACTCGCCACTCACACTTGCGAGTGGAGGTTACGTTACTCGCGGTTGGTACTGTAGGATAAATATTCATTCGATGATAAAGAGGTTATCAATCAATTCAATCAGAACTATGGAAGTGGTACAACTAGAAATTTTAAAAACCAAAATTCTGCACAAAGAATTTTTTTTTTGTCTAGCTACCAAGAACAAGAGAATACAGCTGTTGTAAATTAGTCAAAAGATATTACTAATAATAATGCAAATTAATGTGAGCTCTAAACTTATGTACCAGTTCAACTTGTAAAGCTCAATATTTTGTAATCACTTACAGAATTATGTTACGTGACAATGAAGACAATACAACTCTTAATATAGGAATTTTTAAATAATATCTCCTATAAATATATGTAGGATCTTTGGATGGAAGAAAGTATTTTGCTTCAGGGATAGAAAATTCTAGGAAATTTTCATTGCATAAAAAATGTATCAAATATAGTGTTTTAGGATTTGATATCAATAGATTTAAATATGAAATTAATATTTTTTTGAATTTGAATGTTGAATAAATTGAGGCAGTAAGAACTAAAGATTTTACAAAATCCCTACCTGGGGCTCAAAAAATTATGAAAATATTAACATCAAAGCAGCTCAATTTCGAGGACAAAAAAAGAGAATTTCAATCTCCTGAAAATTGGAAACCTATTGTTTTGTCCTCCAAATTGAGCTGCATTCTGATTAGGTGCTACAAGGGGTCTATATCCTAAAGTTATAACCAGCTGTCCAATTATGATACCCCAAAACATGCTTCACACATTTGCCATGACATTATTGGATGAATAATGCAACATTGAGGGCCGTAAGTTAGAAAACTGTAAAAGGTTATTATGTATCCATCCTTAAATAAAGTTATTGCATTGTATTGCATTGTACATTGAATAAGTGTGATTTTTTTCTGGGTTCTCAGGTTTTCTTACCTTAATCTGCAAAACCCAACATACTGGATTATAAGGATGTTTGTATTTTGGCATCATTTGACCACCACTACCATAAATGATATGCTTCAAAAATTTTCTTTCATATTCAAATTTGTATTTCCTCATTAGAATGGTAATTAAAGACAATATCTAGACCATTTTTGAGATGCAGGAACGCTTTCAAAAATATCGCAGACACAGACATGAAAAAGAGGCATTTTCGGGCAAGATCCCATGCGCTATTGACTCTGCCCGAAAATGCCTTGAGATCATGTCTGCGCCTGCGATATTTTTGAAAGCGCTCGGGCATCTCGAAAATTGACTATTGGGACTAATGAACTGAACAAAAGAAAGTTTGCAAAAGATTTTGGTAGTGGTAGTAAATGACGCCATAATGCAAATGTATTCCAGTTCAATCTGTGAGTTATCTGAACTTGCATAGGTTAGATCAGCCCATAGTTTGTTTGTTTTTTTTGTGGGGGGGGGGGGGGGGGGGGTTGATAAAATTAAGTTATGTTGCTGTAGCAGTATAAAATATAAGAGCATAAAACATGGTAAAAAAAAAACACATGATCAGCTGTTCTAAGAGTACACTTGAGTGACAGATACTTCCACTCTTGACATCAAACCAGCTGATTAACTAAGTCCCTAGGGTATCTGCACTTGGATTCATATCATTGGACGATCTCTGATTTTTACCAGACATGTCAACTGTATCAGCCTTAGGAAATCCTTACAAGTCTCGTTTTTCATAATGATATACTTATCTGAACATATCTGTAATTGTATTCATTAAAGTTATGAGTTATGGGTGGGGTATATAAACCTCTACATTCCCCTAGACTACAATATATCTTAGACCTAGTAAGCTTACATACTTAGGTACATGTTCAAGTACAGTGTAAGCTTACTTGATGCTTCGTAATGATACAATACAGCCACAATTCTTTTAAGAATAGCTTAAAACTATTGAACATAGAGGCTAATTTCATAGGGGATTTAACTAGAAGTTTTAGCGAACAGGAATTAATAAAAATAAGTAAATAAAGCGAGGAAAAAAACGTCTGGGGTCCCAAGAAAAAGGTGATGATTGAAATGTTCTAGAAACAAAATTTAATACTACACTGCAAAAATTCTTAAGATATCTCAGATAGATTAATAATCATTTGAACACTTTATAAGCAGTATTACCTCTAGTGGCTGTGCATAGTAGAGTTCTGTAGGTTGGTGAAGCTCTTTTGCTTCTCTCATCAACCGCTTCACAGCTGAGAACCGAACAACAAGACAAAAATGTCAACCAAATTAACTTCAAATTTACCAACAAAAGATAAAACTTTCAAGCCATTATGGACTTCCAGTAGCTTACCTGGGCTTCTAAGATTGTATTTCTTTTCCATTTTCCCTAAAATAGGGATTAAAAGTGTAAATTTTAGGCAGTTTTTTCCTCTACTTCGCCATGTTTTTGGTTCGCGGTCGACGTGTCGGTTTATAAATCATCTCAGCCAAAACACTAGTTCCAGTGCTCCTCGGACTTTAAGGTGGCGCGCTCCTGTTGGTGTTTCCACAGCAACGGCTGATCCCCATGAGTGGATACACAGGGAGCCCATGCTTCGAAAATACAGCAACACAGGGATCCCATTCGAACACAGGTGGACATGAATTTATTATCGAAAAAATTGTATCAAGACGTTAAAGCCAAACTTCAAAGGTGGTCGAGTTCGCTTGCGAGAGATAACAGTGTTTATTTATGAAAAACAAAACTAGAATTTATAAGGATTAAGAGGGTAAGCTCCCTTTCCAAAAATCAAATTCATAGGGCGCTTTACAAAACAATCATAAGGACGTACGTTTATTAAGAAATAATATCTCAATCGGAAAATATGAACTAAAAGCTATGAAATATAAAATGCAATGTGTACACCTATTTACCTATTTTTTATTTAATTCAAAAATTCAAAAAAATTTAAATTTAAAAATAAAAAATAAGAATTTTTTTTTTTTTTTTCCGAAACAAGCGTAATCTTATTGGTAACTTGTTAGCATATTACTATACCAGTATTCTCATCAATCTCTAACGGGGTCTTTGAAACATCGAACTTCACATGAACCGAACCTAATGACATCAAAGAAGACCATATTGTTATCCATTGTTTTCAATGCGTTCGGCTCATAGAATCAAAATTTAAAAAATTCTCATGTTAAAAACGCTCGCCTAAATAAGAGCTTTAAGAAATAATTATAAACACTTCAAAGGTTCAAGTGAATCGTTAATTAAACTATTTGGTGCCATAGACCCTTTCAAGTGACGTCAGAGCAGCTCAATTGGAGGATAAAACAAAAGAATTTCAATCTCCTGAGAATTGGAACCTATTATTTTGTCCTCCGAATTGAGCAGCATTCCCAAGTGCTACAAGTTGTCTATGGCGCTAGTTGACGTTTAAAAACATAAGCCTATGATGATGCGGTTTATATGCCAATTAACTGACAGTTTTAACAAAAGCTCTTCACAAGCTGCTTTGTTTTATCAGCCACTAGTTAAAAGCTGGTTGGCGCATGAATAACAAAGGTTTACGTCACGACAACTCACGACAACTAGTGCTATAGATCCATTTCATGTGACGTCAAAGGAGCTCAATTTGGAGGATAAAGCAAAAGATCTAGAATTTCAATCTACTGAAAATTGGAACCCATTGTTTTATCCTCGAAGTAGACCTCTTTACCTTCGTTGTTTGTTGTGTGTTTGATTTGCATACGAAGGTAAAGAGGTATATTGCCAACTAAGCGACATTAAATTTTCTAACCAATCACAGTCCGTTGCTGGAAAGTCCATGTAAATAGACTAATTGGAAGCGCGGGGCATGGGGTGAGTTTAGCTTCACTCCCATCTCCGCTCGTCCACAGGAATCCTAATTATATAAAAACTCGTCTTCACTGAGTCTGTAGAGAAAAGTGGGACTCGCTCGTAGCCTACTGCAAATGAAACGTACGGTCAGACTTTAGACTGCTATCATGTTCTGATGTTTGTATGCTACACGCTTGTATCAACAAGATTTCAAGAACAGGATCGTCGAGACAAGTTTCTGAGTACATTAACTTGTCTAGCTAGATGTCGTCCATACAGCTATTTCTCGTATAGCTAGCCATCTCGTGAAACCCCTTTTATCTTTCCGTACTTCTGTTATTTCGATTCTCAAACATTGACAAAGAATTCCTTTAGGACTGTTACTCTGTGTCTTTAATTGCCCAGCATCTTTGTACTCTTGCCATACGGTAAAAGTACCACATTTTCCCCTACCATCACTATTGCTGTACGATATCCTTGCCCCTCCGAAGTAATCGTCAGGTGCAAGAACTCCCCCAGACTCAACGATTAACCTATAAATTCGTGCAGGAGAATAAAAGCGTACAATAATGTAGTCTCCTAGTTTTATATCCTTCCCCCAGAACATCCCATGGTGGACAGTGTCATAAACGGCTGTGATACTAGCATATTTGTCATAGTTAACTATCGACGTGTTTACTTCAGCATGAGGGTTGTGGCTGTCCTTGTAAATTCTATGGGTAGTATTAATATCTTCCAGCGCGCGAACTTGGCCAACAAGAGATGAAAACACACCCACGTGACGAAAGAGAGGGGGACGATACCTCGCCCAATCAGGATTCCCATACAAGTGGAAACTGTTGAAATGTCGATACAATATATCAATAGGTTGTGCCCAGAAGTAAGATTTTACAAAAAATGACAATCTACCAACATCAGAGGTTCGATACATCATACCGATGAATCCCCGAGCACCGAACTCTAACACTGACCATTCTCGTTTCTGATTGGCTGTTATGAAGTTCTTTATTGTCTTGAGGTAGCCTTTAGCCGTCGAGATGTCATCCTCGATCTGAATGTAGTAATCACTCAAATTTTTGGAATAGTCAAATAGAAATGCATAATCTAAGCACTGCTTGGATCGCCATCGAACTCTCTCGGGCGAGTCTCCCCACAGCTTCGGAAGGTTGTCGAGGCTTGGATAAAAGGACCGGGGTACTGTGACCACCCGAAGAAGTCCAGAATTCATTTCGTTTGCAAATGAATCGTTGATCTCTTTCTGTACACTTTGAATATCAAATGAGTTGAAGTCTGTTATCAAGACTACGATGAGGACCTCGTGCTTCTCGTGTTCATCAAGTCTTTCCACTAATTCTCTTAACGTTTGGCTGAGGTAATTCGCCGCTTTTGGTCGCTTAACGGTCGGTACTCCGACCACCAGGAAAGCTGAAAGATCAATTAAAAGCTGGTCAAGAGGGATTCCCGCGAGATTAAAAGACTGTCTAGAGAGTGTCCCGTAAGAGTGAAGGCAAGGATTCCCGCAAGAAAGAATGACAGTCTCGAGAGATTCCTGCGGGATTTTGGATAATTTTCGTTTTTAAAAAGCAAATTAGAAAAAAATAACAATTTTGTAGCCATGATGATTTATAATAACGATAGCAAAAACTTTCATTTCAGCGTCTAGCCTCCTAGAAGTCCCAAGTAGACCACTCATTGGACATGCACGAGGAAATCATTTTTTAACTGTTTTTAAAACCTATAACGTACCTCGAGTTTTAGCAACTTTCGTCTTGTCACTTTCACCAAAACCTAAAATGAGCATATGGTATAAGATTTATGAATATTTGTACTTAGAGATCTCTTCTTCCCTTTCTTTCTTTCTTTCTTTCTTCCTTCCTTCCTTCCTTCCTTCCTTCCTTTGTTTCTTTGTTTCTTTGTTTCTTTGTTTCTTTGTTTCTTTGTTTCTTTGTTTCTTTGTTTCTTTGTTTCTTTGTTTCTTTGTTTCTTTGTTTCTTTGTTTCTTTGTTTCTTTGTTTCTTTGTTTCTTTGTTTCTTTGTTTCTTTGTTTCTTTGTTTCTTTGTTTCTTTGTTTCTTTGTTTCTTTGTTTCTTTGTTTCTTTGTTTCTTTGTTTCTTTGTTTCTTTGTTTCTTTGTTTCTTTGTTTCTTTGTTTCTTTCTTCCTTCCTTCCCTTCCTTCCTTCCTTTCTTTCCATTTCGCTTTCCTTCTCTTCTCTTTTTCACGCTAAATCTTCAACTCCACCCAGTCTGCAGGAAACTAGCTGTTCAACGTGTTCAACTGTTTACAGCTATGTATGCCGATCTAAAATAGTCACATTGGGAGCTTAGTCCGCTATTCCACATGATCATACTTGAACACCTATCCCAATAGTAAGCTATTCTAATCGTTAAACAGTAAGCAAGAGAAAATGAACAAAGACCCAGTTCAAACTTCATTACGTCGGGTAGAAAACGATTTAAAATAGCATCAAACGTAGCCTCCTACGCAGACGTTCTTAGGGTCGTCACGTCGTCAAGCAACGTTTCTCTCCCCACTAACTTCGTGGGGAGAGAAGTATTGCGTGACGACCCTAAGAGCGTCTGCGTAGGAAGCTACATCAAACGGTGCCTATGGGCGCTTTCCATTAGAAAAAAAAAATCCGAAAATTGAATCGGTTTTAGTTTCCTGTGTTTTGGAAAGCTCCACACCGAAAAAGTCACGTGCTAACTAACACAGGTAGCCCATAGACCAATATATGTCATTTCAAAATGGCGGATGTTTTGAACATTTTCCTAGCTTTGAATAAATTTTCGAAATTTTCGAAACTTCCACTGTTTGGAGAAGCTGAAAAGGTTGTCCTAAATTTCCGAAAATGTTTACCGGGAACTGTCGTATTCCGTTTGATTTCCGAACAGAATTTCCGGAATTTTTTTCTAATGGAAATGGTTACAAGCCTAGATATATTACTCAATACAGATTCCTTCTCCTAGTTCATCTTCTCTTCCAGTAAGCTATTCTATTTGAGATCAGTATTTGTTGAAATCGTAATAGAATCCTTCTGATCTTTCAGTTTCTCAGGACGTATAAAGAAACCCTGGCAGTGACCACCCTCAGTGTCTGGCCTTTACTAATGATTTCTTAATGGGTTGATTGCGGGATGGGAATGGGAGTTTTAAGGGGTTGGGAATTGGTGCAATGTACCTCGAAGTGGACCTTGTGTTCTATTGCACAGCACCAGCCGGTGGGCAAATCTCATATAAAACTTGGTAAAAATGTTATGTACTCACTTTTACTCGTAAACCTGTTCAAGTTCCTTTCTTTCTGGTTTTTGTGAATTCTGATAGAATCTATCATAGATTTATTAATCTTCTCGTTACGTTGTTGCCCCATAAAAATGCAATATTCCCTTCCCACAAATAACAGGAGGCTTTGATTTATTTCTTTTATTGGTATTTTTCTGTTTCTTTTTTTTTTTTTTTTTTCTTTTTTTTTTTTTTCTTTTTTTTTTTTCTTCATCATTTTCTTTGTTGTTTTTTGTTGTTTTATTTGTTGTTTTTTTTGTTTTTTTTTTGTTTGTTTTTGTTTTTTGTTTTGTTTTTTTGTTTTGCTTCCATTTTTGCTCATTGATGCTGCTTTCTTTTTCTCTTTGCATTTCAACCGTTTTTTATTAGAGGGGAGGGGAGGGGACCCATCAACAATCACTAACATATTATTTAAATTTACCTGTTTCTGTTTTCTCAAAGACAGGCGATAAAGTTGTTGAGCGTAACTTTTTTCGCCACAATTTTATTGCTTCTTCCTCTAGTTCTCTTGGACCTGAAGAAAAATAACAAATGTGTATTAGTTGATGCAATTCATGGCGCTTCACAAAAAAGGCACGAAAAGTTCCCTAGAATGAAACACAAAAAAATAAAACTTTAGCCAAAGTTTCCATATTCATTAGAAACTTTGCTTTAAAATGCTTTATAGCTCGAATGAATTACGCTCGAGAATAATAGCCAATGTGCATGAGCTCGAAATTATACCACAAAGCATGATGGGAAAGTGAGTTCTTACGCTTTTTTGGCTTCTCTAAAAATTCATCTGATAATTTCAGCAGACGAAAATAACAGAGTAATTTATTTCTGCTAGTTCCTGTTCCCTGTTACACTTTTAAAGAACTCACTTTCCCAGAGTGCTTCGTGAGCTATGATGCACATTGCCTATTGAACATTTTTGCAAGCGAATTTTCGTGGTCGCTGCTGGCGGTATGTCCTCTTTAAATATTTACCACAGCTCTAAACAAATCAGCGCGCTAGAAATTTCAGTCACAGTTATGGTAAAAATCTATTTGTATGTCGAGAAAACAAAAAAGCGTGCACTGGGTTACCTGGACCGGTTGGGACCAGGGGCAGGAGGGAGGGGAAGGGTCCTAGGGTGCCCTTGACCCAACCTTTGTGGAAAAAGAGTGCCATCAATTATAAAATAAGCTGACTGTAATTTGGTTTTTAATATTTCTGATGTATCGTACTGTCGACGCCCTCGTTTTCTTTTTTCGTCGTTTTTCAAAAGACAGTGAGAGACTGCCTACTGTGAAATGTACAGTGAAAGCCATATTGGAAAAATTAAATCAAAAACTAAATCATCGAAAATACCCATTTTGGTGAGGTCCAACTTCCATATGTCCGATTCCAGTCCGAGTTTTATCATACGTAAATAAAGTCGCAGACAGAAAGTCGGCAAAGCGAGCTGACCGAGACACGTTTGCTTGAGGTCAGCATTGTTCACTACATGAATCCTTTGTTTAGAACGGTGAGATTGCTTATAAATTTGCTGCTTTTTTACTGGGAAAAAGTTTTTGTGACCCTATAATTATCGCTCTTACGGCAGCTATTTTTAGACCGGCGACAAGCCGAAACGAGTTTTTCGCGGAATTGCCCATATTTCGAAAAATAAACCTCACTACGTTTTTGCACTTCTAGTGCATCTTCAGGACGAAAAGTAGGTATTACAATGATTCAAATGATTCAAAGACTATATATATGCGCGCGCGATTTGGGTCATACGAAAATAAGGACCAACGACACGGACGTAAACAAAATGATATGGTTATCCCCACGTACAATAACATTTTAGAAGAAGCGTCAGTACTTCTCTAAACGGGAAACTGTGGCCACGTGTGCTGAATATACTCGCTGCAAGTCCTGCTTGAGTTTCCTCGTGTCCAGAAAAGTCATTCAGTTTAACGGCTTTTCGCTTTTTTCCTATTAAAAGTTTTATTTGTTTGGTGTAAAGCGAGGTAGGAGATCAAAATCGTGGTAGAATAAGGAATGAAGCCAACTGTTTCAGTTAATTAAAATTCGCTCTTTCACAGACTTACCTGTCAAAAATAACCCCAAAAATAGCATATTTGCAAGTATCATAAAGACGATCCAGAATATCAAGCACTTAGCTACCGTCTTCTTTGATCTACGCATTTCTTTGAGTAAAAAACATCAGATTACGATTTCGTGGATTGGACTGCCTTTGACAGACTCTACTTTACTTCCGAGACGAGTAGTTGATACACAGAGCGCGAAGCATCACGGGACTAAACGTAAAATATCCTTTATTTGCGTCTGGACATCGAGTGTAGGGATGTTAAGTGTGACGTCACTCAGTATGGAAAAACGACTTCCGGGTCCAAAACGAAAAGCAGTTTTATAATGATTTTTTACACGGGGTTGCCATGTGGCAAACCAGTCTTAAAATGAGGGCCGTTCTTTGTTAAGCAATCATTGGATGAGGTTGAGCATAATATCGTAAATTATCATTCAAATTATTTTTTCCATCATTTTGATTGGCCGAGAGAACTACAAATAACTGCCTACAAATAACGGTCTGCTCATGCGCATTACGGTGCAGAGCCAGCTTACTGCAAATAACGGTCTGCTTATGCGCATTACGGTGCAGAGCCAGCTTACTGCAAATAACGGTCTGCTCATGCGCAGTAACGCTGCATTTGACAATGGCTCGCTTCCCTGAAAAAAAAATGAGCTGACTTCTTTGTTATTGTTTGACTCGTGCGCACTGCCCCTCAAAGATTAGAAAAAAATAATTTGAATGATAAAACAATTATTGAACTCGGTTATCGCAAAATATTGAGATTTGTTAGTGTCTTGCAAGCATTTATTTGCCTCTGCCTTCGGCATTGGCAAATAATTGCTTGCTTGCTACTAACAAATCACGATATTTTGCTCAAACTCGTCCAATAATTGCTTATTATCAAGACCAAGCTAAGGCCGTGTTATCTGCCGAAAAAGGTTGTCCTGTGAAAAAAGACCTAAAGACCAAAAGAAGTATCACGTGATGATTTGTTTATTTGTTTTAAACGATATGAATTATAGTTTCAAACTATAATGACTAACAATGAACAGAGAATAATAATTGAACTCTACTTATACAATGATTGCTGGTATCGAGCATTTAGAGCGAGTGTATTAGGTATCACGTGACATTTCTTTTGGTCTAAATGTCTTTTGTGGTGGACAACATTAATGACATTGACTGTATCTTGGTTCTTGCCTTTAGAGACAAGAGTTGAAATAGAGGGCTCTGATTGGTCAATTTTCACTACTGTGACGCGCGCGCTGAGTCAATCCTCTTGCCAAAGATAGGGGGTAGCATCATAAGCCGTATTCCACGAATTCCAAAATGGTCTATTGTACGATTTCGTGCGTTTTTAATGGACCTAACTCATCTAGCTAGGGTACATTTTCCCATTTCAGACCATGTGTCATTCTCTTGAGAATAATATTCTTTGTTTGAGTTGTATCCATATTCATGTTCTTTTCATGCGCAACCGTTAAACAAAGAAATGATACTCTAGGGAATGACAGGTCTAACATGAGAAAAAAATGTATTAGGTCTATTGTGTATGGACCCCTTGTACGTGACGCTAAATCAGCTCAATTTGGAGGACAAAACAAAAGAGTTTCACTCTCCTAAAAATGTCAAAATATTGTTTTGTCCTTCAAATTACTCTGCTTTAGCCTCACGTTAAAGGGGTCTATTATTCTAGAATAATTTTTCGTTTAAAATAAGAAAATCTCGCTTCATGTGTGTCGTAAATTCAATTTTATAAGTATGGTACGTCAAAGTGTCTATACAAAAATGCATATAGAATTATTATGAAAATATTCAATTAATATAATATATAATATAATTTTAATATATTTTAATAATTATTCACCCCAGCCAAGGTGAATATCGGTGAATATTTACCCAGACGTAATCGAGGTAAATATTCACCATATTCACTGAGCCTGAGGCGAATAATTGTTTTAGTATAATTTTAGACCTAAATATCAGAGAGAAGACGAAATTCAGGATAAAAACAAAATAGGTCTTAAGGCGTGGACACGATGAGATTTTTTCATGCGACATCGCAAAAACTAGATCGCACCTTATGACCACCTGTGCGACGTTGTGTTTACATGGTGAGGTCGGGTCACGACCAGGGGGGGGGGGGTACTTCGGGTCGTTTCATACGGGGATGCTCCGCCCGGACTCTCGACCCCTTACCCTTTGATATACCAACTTTCAGCAAAAAGTTACGCCTTTTCCATACTTTTTTGCCTCACAAATTCCCACCCCTTTTCTATACCTGCGGCCAGAAAAACATACCCCTTTCAGGCGGAGCATCCCCGTATAGTCAATTATAGGGAGTACCCCCCCCCCCCCCCCCGGGAGTCACACGGTGCGATCTCTAATTTTTGCGACGTCGCATGCAATGTCGCATAAAAAAAAATTGCATTATGTGTGCGAACCTTTAGTATTACTTCCGCTCTGGCAAACTTTGGCAAACCTCATAATCACCGCTCAAGCAGTGAATATCGTCTCTTAGAAAAAAACTACTAATGGTCTATCACCAATCGAGCCCTGTGATTGGCTGAGCTACTAGGGGTCTATTAGTGATAGACCTCTAGTAGCGAAAAGCGCCGGTTTTGAAAACCAAAAAAAAAAAATGTTTAAAGCAAAATCCAAAACTTTTTGCATCCTTTTAGTGGACCGATTAGTAGGTTTTTACTAAAACAATTAGACCTCTCGCCCTCATGGCCTACGAGTCAATAGCCCATTCGGCCTTCGGCCTCATAGGCTATTGACTCGTAGACCATTCGGACTCGAGGACTAATTAACAAATAATCACTGGTCGCTAAGCCAATCACAGCGCGCAAAATTCTATATTCAAGTCTAAAATCGTACTAATATTAATTATTATATACAGAAGTGAAATAATATCAAATATTGATAATAATTATAGTTTTCATAAAATAACATTAATCATTTTCATTATCTTCTTTCATAAAATAATAGTATTTTAGCTTAATTTAGGGCTCTGTATGTTACCATGTCAAAATTAAATAAGTAGAATAAATAATTGCTTAAAGATCATAATATATCCAAAATAATCTTTTGAAAAAAAAAAAAAAAAAAAAAAGATAAAAGCTGGGTACAAGGTGTGAATGCAAAACGAATAAAAAATGCTTTTGATGTGAGGTTAAATAGACCTCTTTACCTTCGTATGCAAATTGCCCATTTCAGACCACATGACATTCCCTTGAGAAATGTTCTTTTATTAAAATATTTACACATGAAAGAATCAACTCCGAAGAGTGGCATCACGTGGTCTGAAATGGGCACAACAAACATCGAAGGTAAAGAGGTCTATCGAGCCATCGCGAAATTATTTCCCTTGAATTTCGATTGGCTGCTACGTTCTTAACGATATGTTCATTCGGTGTATAGATTGACTCCCCGTTTACACAGACCCGGTTCCATTTGAACACGGTTTCGTGAGCATGAAGCCGGGTCGGAAAAGATAAGACCTTTTTGCTTTATTATTATCTTCGACTTCGCTAACTAAAAACACAATAATTACTATTCAATACCCAATCCTGTTGTTTTCTCGCTGCGTTATATTAGCGATTGTGAGAGCAAAATCATACAACACGCTACATTATTATAACTTATTGCGATTTTGAGCCGCCAATACGGGTTTATATTGGCGGCTAGTCAGTGGGAGAAAATATATACCGTATTGACCGTAGTCAAAAAGGTCTGTCTATCTTTAGTGCACGAAGTCGAAAATAGGGATAAAGCAAAACTGACGGTTACAGAGCGTTTACACGTTGTCTCAGACAGTGTTTTCAAAACATTACATTACATTTAATTTCATTACATATTCAATCAATGTTGCGTAAACGCAAGGCGTAACCGAGTAGAAAAATGACACGGTTACAAATGAAACCGCGTCAGTGTAAACGGGGTCTCAGATAAATAAGACCGAAAAACGAATGTACTATATACAAACCAGTTCACTTATACAAACCCTGCCATATGATAAGCTATGTTACTAGAACTATATCCAGCTAGCTGATACGAGAAAAAAATATTACTTTGACCCAATCAGATACAATTTGTAAAACTGAGGTGTCATCCTTAGTAGCTAGAAGACTCCGGAAACGGTTAATTCTTTATTTTATTTTCCCACTAAATGATGAATATTATAGACCGAATGCCAATATGGCCGCCATCAGAAATAAAAACATCTTAAAAAAATAAGCACCATAATCAGAAAGAGCAAGCAGAAATATGTATTTTTTATAAAGTTCCATTGCTATTGGCATTCGGTCGATGGTAAATATATACAAAATCTAGATTTATTTCAGATATAATTTTTTGTCGATTAAGTCGATTTTCGCAGGCTTCATGACACCTCAGCTTTGCAGTGACGTCATACAATTCTAAGCTACTATTTCAGATCAGCTGGATAAGTGACTAGTAGAGATAAACAATATCAAAGGAATGGATCAAAATTTCGTGAAATTGCGATAATATTTTATGTACAATTTTTTTTTATTACAAATATGTATTATTATCATTCAAATTATTTTTCCGTCGTTTTGATTAGCCGAGATAATTGCGAATAACTACCTACAAATAATGGTCTGCTCATGCGCATTGAGGTGTAAAGCCATTTTGCTGCAAAAAATGGTCTGCTCATGCGCACAGTAATGTTGCATTTGTCAACATTGCTGTTACCCTGAACTGTCAGAAAATTACTTGGTATATTTGATAGCAAACAAAAACAGCCAAAACACGAAAAAATAATTTGAAGGATAAAACAATTATTGAACTCGATTATCACAAAATACCGTGATTTGTTAGTGTCTCGCAAACAATTTTTTGCCTCTGCCCTTGATCGCCACTAACAAATCATGATACCATGCTGAAGCTGGTCCAATAATTGCTCATTAATTAATGAATTAATCTAAAATTGACCTGAGGATGATGTCACGTGATCCAAAGGATACCATGGCGCATGCGCAATCCATGTGAGACCAATAAACCATAAGATGAGCATGCGCGTCCACCATCATTCATCGTCTTCCCCTTCTTGTTCTTCTTCGATTGAGACACCATGGTGTTTCATCATGGCCTTCATCATTCAACGTCTTCCCCTTCTTGTTCTTCTTCGATCGAGACACCATGGTGTTTCATCATGGCCTTCATCATTCATCGTCTTCACCTTCTTGTTCTTCTTCGATCGAGACACCATGGTGTTTCATCATGGCCTTCATCATTCATCGTCTTCCCCTTCTTGTTCTTCTTCGATCGAGACACCATGGTGTTTCATCATGGCCTTCATCATTCATCGTCTTCCCCTTCTTGTTCTTCTTCGATCGAGACACCATGGTGTTTCATCATGGCCTTCATCATCATTTCTAATTGTGTTGTATGATGTAAGACTGACTTTAGTTTGATGTTCACATTTGTAACGTCTTCTTTTAACTGGTCTTGCTGTCGCTGGAGTTTTTCTATTGGAGTCTAAAAAAATAAAGTGGAGGCTTTAATATCTTATTGTCGCCACTTGAAGACAGATTTTTTTCCCTGCGACAGGTTGCGAGATAACAAACTGGTCACTTCATGTGCGCCAAGCAAGCGACCCGTCTCTGTGACTTCTCTCTTGCAGAACCGCCACCCGGTTACCTAAAGGTCCTGCAATTTTCTCAGCAACTTGTCTCTCAATGCTTGAAAATGTAGCGTTGCAGGTTGCCGAGATGGGGTGTTACACTGCAAATTTATCTCACCAACTTGCAACCACTTGAAAAATATGCCTTAAAATTGCGAGACAAGTTGCTGGAGGGGTGATACACTGTGCAATGGCGTTGCCAGTTGCTGCAATGCGTTGCAAAAAGTTGAACTGATATCTACTTCGTGCAACGCTACGCGCAACAACAAAAATTGGTAAGAGCGTGGTCGTGGTTCGATTCCCGGCCGTACCAACACTCAGAGTATTAGAATAACTGAGGAGAAGAAGCTGCTTTTGTAATTACATCTGAAAATGGTTAGACCTTCACGTGGCTCGGATGACCACGTAAATGACGTTCCCGTCCCTAATCAACTAGAGACGTTAAAAGAGAACCACGAGTCTATCAGTTGAATTACTGTCAAGTGTCACTGGACGTAGACTGCAATGGAAAAACACTACGCCCAAGGAAAATATTTTTCGAACCTTTTCAGGATTCATGGCTTCGTTGATTGTCCTAGCAGGACATGTGTTTCCAGTGTTCCAGAATGACCAAATTGTCCAGTATCTGGTTTCGTTTGGGAGAACAATCTCCTGTGTTGAAGCAAATCGGCGGCGCAGCATGGCTGGTAGAGCCTTTTCTACATCCAGCACTAGATCAACCTGGGAAAGGAGTATAGATAAATTAATAAAGGAAAAAGGGAAGGAAGAAAGACAGCAAGGAATCAAGGAAGCAAGGAAGAAAGGAAGAAAGGAAGAAAGGAAGAAAGGAAGAAAGGAAGAAAGGAAGAAAGGAAGAAAGGAAGAAAGGAAGAAAGGAAGAAAGGAAGAAAGGAAGCATGACGGCAAGGAAGCAAGGAAGCAAGGAAGCAAGGAAGCAAGGAAGCAAGGAAGCAAGGAAGCAAGGAAGCAAGGAAGCAAGGAAGCAAGGAAGCAAGGAAGCAAGGAAGCAAGGAAGCAAGCAAGCAAGCAAGCAAGGAAGCAAGCAAGCAAGCAAGCAAGCAAGCAAGCAAGCAAGCAAGCAAGCAAGCAAGCAAGCAAGCAAGCAAGCAAGCAAGCAAGCAAGCAAGCAAGCAAGGAAGCAAGGAAGCAAGGAAGCAAGGAAGCAAGGAAGCAAGGAAGCAAGCAAGGAAGCAAGGAAGCAAGCAAGCAAGCAAGCAAACAAGGAAGCAAGCAAAAAAGGGGAAAAAAGGGAGATAAAAAAGATGAAAATGTGAAGGAAAAAAGGGGAAAAGGAGGAAAGAAAAAGAAAGAATCATGCAAAAGAAAGAGAACAAAATGAAAAAAGAAATAAAAGGATTGAAAAAGAAAGCTAAATAAAGATACAGATAAGAAAACGTGAGCACTTTCAATACATACCTGCATAGCAAGTCTCTTTAGAGCTGATTTCTCTTGAACTCCTTTAATGTCATCAACAGCGAGGCCAACCTGGAAAGATCAGATCCAGAGTCATTCCCTACAGTATCATTTCTTTGTCTTGCGATTTTATCCCGAATTTCTCATCTCCTTTTGTTCAAACCTTCTTTTGCTTTTAATTAAACAAAAGGTGAGAAATTCGGGATAAAATCGCATGCGCAATGAAAACGGTTCTTAAACTTTGAACTGGCTTATATAGACGGAGTGGATTCGTTACCAGTAAGTTCATAAGTATGATACAGTTGATGACCAAGAAGCAGACGTACAAAGCCCAAGCGATTGGCGGGACTTCATTGTCATTGAACACTGTATCGTATTCAAATTCCCCCAACATGCCCATTGTAGTCTTGAGCAGGGAGCGACCTGGAGTCGCAAAGGGACCCTGGAAATAATGAAGAAAAAATAATAAAATCTTACGATTCCGTCTTAACGTCTATAACCAGCTGATTTGGCCGAGAGCCGAAGGAATCAACACCATCTTTTCTCCTTACCTGCTCATAGATTAGAATATGGAAAGCCAGCCCAAATCCCACGATGAACAGGAGGAACACCACGAAGAAGCGCGCAAACGTTTTGAAGATATGTGTGAACATGACCACATAGATACCGAGCTTGGGAAACTTGCGCATGAAAAGAACAAGGCTGGTCCATGACAGGTAGACTGCTGTTGCTCCTACACTATTATGCCAAACAAAACATCTGCAGGAAAAAAAGAAAACACATCAATAGATTAGGGTGGTACAACGATTCTGTTACACTTGTTGAGGGTTGAAGGTGGTGATGATGATGGGGATGATGATGATAGTGATGATGATGATGATGGGGATGATGATGATGATGATGATGATGATGGTGAAAATGATGATGGTGAAGATGATGGTGAAGGTGATGGCGAAGATGATGATGACGGTGAAAGAGGTCAGTGATGATGATATTGATGGTGGTGATGATGATGATGGTGGTGATGATGATGATGATGACGGTGAAAGAGGTCAGTGATGATGATATTGATGGTGATGGTGATGATGATGATGGTGGTGATTATGATGATGGTGAAAATGATGGTAATAATGTGGGTGAGGGTGATAGCGATGAAGGAGGGTATGATGATGATGGTTGTGGTGATGACGACGGTAGCGATGACTTTACAGGAGAAATTTGCTGTTACTTAGAATGGACTGGCTGGCATAAGTGCATAATTGTTCACTGATTCCTTAATCATTCCACCATTACCTTGACCCTTTTGGTACGTTAATAGTGGTTCCATCGACTGTGATCTCATCAATAACGTAAATTAAAGTGACCACGTACGCCGTGACCTCGATCAGACGATCCCACTGAACATACAGACGCCACACGTAGCAGAAATTTAGAAACTGAAAGAAAACGAGTTCTATGTTAATCTAGAACACAAGTAGCCGTTATCGGGATCATCACATTGTCACGCGATTCTTCTCTCTTCCCTAAAGTCCGAGTACGCTCGTGAGAAGGGAAATGTTACGTGATGAGCCTAAGAAAGTCTGCGTAGGATTTTGGGACTGGTGAAAAATAATTTTGGATAAGGAAAGTGAGGGATGATCGAGAAAGAGGTAAAGTGATGGCGAAAAGAGAGGGGATGGGTGGAGAAATAGGGAGGAGACAGTCATAAAATTTCTACGGTACAAAATACATTGGCCTAATCCTATGGTTTTCCCATTACAGACCTCGTGTCATTCCCTAAAGTACCATTTCTTTGTTTAACGGTTGCGCATGAGAAGAAACATGAATATGGATACAACTCAAACAAAAAATCTTATTCTCAAGACCACGTGTCATTCCCTAGAGTATCATCTTTGTTTAACGGTTGCGCATGAGAAGACACATGAATATGGATACAACTCAAACAAAGAATCTTTTTGTCAAGAGAATGACACGTGGTCTGAAATGAGAAAATAGTATGCCTAGGTGCATTGCATAGCGTTACAAATGCAAAGGAAGGAAAGGAATACTTTCTCTTTTACAAGCTTATGAAAGGAGTGAGGAAGAGAGAAAGGAAAATGAAAAAAAAAAACGAAAAGAAATAAAGGAAAGGAAAATGAAAGAGAGGGGAAAAAAGAAAGAAAATAAACTTACCTCTAAAAGTAAACTAATACATGCCGTAGCTATGACAACAGGTTTTCCAATCCCCCTCCATACTACGTCACTACCGGTTTTTATTTCTCCAAAATTCACGTGACATTCACAGACAGTTGCATTGACACATTTGAATGTAGGCATTGCTTTAGTGGTGACTAAGGCATAGCCGGTTAAAAAGAAAAGAAAAACACAATATAGAATAAGTTTGCTGTAGTAGACATATCGACCAAATTTTTTCCACTTGTATCGAAGAATATAGGTTACGAGTGGATGACTGAGCAGCTTGACGCGTTCCTTGTTTACCTGTGGAATGAGAAAAAATGGGGGCTTTTCAATAACTGAAAGCTGAGTAACTGTTCGCTATAGACCCGTTGCATGTGACGTCAAACCAGCTCAATACTCCCGTTTCGAGTTCTCTTTTACGCGTGTTAGCCTCAATTGTGCGTAAATTATGCAGAAATTTAGATAAAACTCGTGAAATTTCAAAGTATTTTTGTTGTCTTCTTTACACACAGATCTCTTGAATTTCCACGGGCTGTTACTGAATAAAAGAATATATTACACGGTTTTGAGGCTAACACAGTGTAAAAGAGAACTCGAAACTGGAGTATTTGGAGGACAAAACAAAAAATCTCCTGAGAACTGGAACCTATTGTTTTATCCTCCAAACTGCATTCCAGTAAAGGGTCATCATGGCTTCTGATTGGAGGAATTACTTTGAGCTGAGATATTTAAGTAGCGAAACCAATTCAGCCAATCAGAAGCGATCATTCTGACAGTCTGTTGTAGCGGTTGCCCTTAGAAACATTGAGAGATTTATCATAAAACTTCTGTTGTTCCAAACTCAACTGAGAAGCGTAATATATTTGTTAAAATTTTCAACTTAAGTTTTCTCGACCTGACATAATTAAACTTTAATTTGTAAGGTAACTAAAGTAAAGGTGCTCTTTCCAGTTCTAGTGCTGGTATTTGTTTTCGATTTTAGCTCATTTGAATTTACGTCCGCTATGTTTGAAAAAGTTTATTCCATACCATAAGCATGAGAGGATGATTAGCCTTTAACTGAGTCTGTTTCGTAGCATTCTCAGGTAGAGCTGATTTGATTTTCTCCATCACCGCGTCAAGTCCATGATCTTCTTCCTGATCCTGTGACTCAGAGGAACCCGCTGCCCAATCAAGATTGACATCATCAAGAAACTCGTAGTCAAGGGTGATAGCATATTTTGGGTCATCCACAGGGCGACCATTACCAGTCACACAGCGATTAAATACGTAGCCTGCTACCTCTAGAAAAGAATGAAATGAGTGGAAATTAGGCAAGTGACTGACGTCATCAAAAAACTCGTAGTCAAGGGTGAGAGCATATTTGGGATTATCCACAGGGTGACCAGTACCACTAAAATGTAGTTTAAGTTAAAAATGAGCTCTTCTCTTCTTCTTCTATCACAAAATGTCCAACCTGGCTTTAAAGCGCATGCGATATTTGAAGATAAATTCATTGAAGGGTTGTTTTAAATATAGAACATAAATATTGTCTTTCAGAAAACAAAGCATTTCTAAAATCATTTTGGATTTTGTTGTCGTAAATTTTTGATGGAAAATATTTTTAGTGACATTGTTGAAGGAAATTTAACTCTCGGTTCTGTCAGTTTACAACATTTACCGGTAGTTTTTTTCAAAGCCTATCTAGAACGCGCTACGTGGAGCGTCTAGCTATATCTATATTTATTTACTATTATTTGCTATTTTGGCGGTTTTAATGGCAATAATACCATGAGTACCGCTGAAAATCATCGGGCAATTTTCTCGCCGTTTTTTTCGAGCATGCGCAGTTAGCTTACCAGGTAACTTCTTGATCAGTTTTCTCATGGGAGATGTGACGTTTTTCCCATCTTGATAACGATTTCTCATGGCTTTTTTCCAGTCTTTGTGATTAATAATAGTTTGGACAACTTCCCTGTAAAAGAGGAACAGAAAATATATGAATTCAGTACACCCTATTTCGAGATGTGTGAGCGCTTTCAAAAATACCGCAGGCGCAGACATGATCTCGAGGCATTTTCGGGCAATAACGCACGTGATCTTGTCCGAAATTGCCTCTTTTTATGTCTGCGCCTGCGAGCCAACAATAATTACTTTTGGTTGTTCTCTATAGCCATGTCAAGACAGTTTTTGCCCGCGCTATCTTTCAGGTGAATCTTGGCATTGTGTGACGTTAACAGCTTTACCATCTCCACGTGCCCCTCGCGTGACGCAAGATGAAGTGGTGTAGTCTGATTTGCAAAAGAAAACAATGATTATGATGTTGTTACTGGTGATATTGTGTGACATTAATGTTTTACCATCTCCACGTGCCCCTCACGTGACGCAACAGTGGTGTAGTCTGATTTGCAAAAGAAAACAATGATTATGATGTTGTTACTGGTGATATTGTGTGACATTAATGTTTTACCATCTCCACGTGCCCCTCACGTGACGCAAGAGTGGTACAGTCTGATTCGCAAAAGAAAACAATGATTATGATGTTATTACTGGTGATATTGTGTGACATTAATGTTTTACCATCTCCACGTGCTCCTCACGTGACGCAACAGTGGTGTAGTCTGATTCGCAATAAAAGAACAATGATTATGATGTCATTACTGGTGATATTGTGTGAAATTAATGTTTTACCATCTCCACGTGCCCCTCACGTGACGCAAGAGTGGTGTAGTCTGATTCGCAAAAGAAAACAATGATTATGATGTCATTACTGGTGATATTGTGTGACATTAATGTTTTACCATCTCCACGTGCCCCTCACGTGGCGCAAGAGTGGTACAGTCTGATTCGCAAAAGAAAACAATGATTATGATGTTATTACTGGTGATATTGTGTGACATTAATGTTTTACCATCTCCACGTGCCCCTCACGTGACGCAAGAGTGGTGTAGTCTGATTCGCAAAAGAAAACAATGATTATGATGTCATTACTGGTGATATTGTGTGACATTAATGTTTTACCATCTCCACGTGTCCCTCACGTGATGCAAGAGTGGTGTAGTCTGATTCGCAAAAGAAAACAATGATTATGATGTCATTACTGGTTATATTGTGTGACATTAATGTTTTACCATCTCCACGTGCCCCTCACGTGACGCAAGAGTGGTGTAGTCTGATTCGCAAAAGAAAACAATGATTATGATGTCATTACTGGTGATATTGTGTGACATTAATGTTTTACCATCTCCACGTGCACCTCACGTGACGCAACAGTGGTGTAGTCTGATTCGCAAAAGAAAACAATGATTATGATGTCATTACTGGTGATATTGTGTGACATTAATGTTTTACCATCTCCACGTGCCCCTCACGTGGCGCAAGAGTGGTGTAGTATGATTCGCAAAAGAAAACAATGATTATGATGCTGTTAGTGGTGATATTGCGTGACATTAACAGTTTTACCATCTTTACGTGACCTTCACGAGACTTAAGATGAAGTGTTGTAGTCTGATTAGCAAAAAAAATAATGATAATGATGTTAGTTGAGTGAGTAATGTGATCGTCCGGGTGAGTGTAGTCTTGAGAAAGACTGTTGTTGGTAGAGACTGATGTTTCGACAACCTGAGCGGAAGTCATCTTCAGAGTACAGTGGGGGAATGAAAGACAGTAGATGGTACCATTTACTGTCTTTCATTCCCCACTGTACTCTGAATTAGATGACTTCCGCTCAGGGTATCGAAACGTCAGTCTCTACCAACAACAGTCTTTCTCAAGACTACACTCACACGGACGATCACATTACTCACTCAACTACTACTCCTGGGTTCAAACCATTTACTCTCAATGATGTTAGTGACGTTTTAAGGGGACATACATGTATTTCCAAAATGGCGTCTATTTTGTCCCCTCAAACAGTCCCACAATGCACTGCAATGCCAACTCACCCCAGTTTTGTCCTCGACCTCGGAATGGCTAACGGACGTAAGGACAACAAGGTCCAAAATATAAAGGTATCTTTTATCTATTTCGTACCTTGGATTTATCCGTAGGATCAACTGGACAGTCTTCTTGCAGGAGTATTGTTGCTACTTCTACCCATCCACGCGCTGCTGCACAATCCAGGGGCGTCCATAGGGTAGCATTCCTGACAAACATTGAAAATATTCATCAATATCGTCGTCATCGTCATCGTCATCGTCATCGTCATCGTCATCGTCATCGTCATCGTCATCGTCATCGTCATCGTCGTCGTCGTCGTCGTCGTCGTCGTCGTCGTCGTCGTCGTCGTCATCGTCAACGTCATCGTCATCGTCATCGTCATCCCTTTCTTGTTTCTTCCTTCTTTTCTTTCTTCTTTCCTCGTTTTTCCTTTCTTCCTTTTTTCCTCTTTCTCTCTCCCCCTTTCCTTCCTCTATCCCTCTATCCTTTCTATCGTACCTAGCATCAACAGCAGCACCCCTGTCCAACAGCTCCTTGACAACCGCAGGATGTCCATGCAGAGCAGCGAGGTGAAGCGGTGTATTGGAACCATCATCTTCATCATTGATGATAGAAGGATCACGGTTCAATAACGCACAAACCGACCTATAAAATGAAATACAGTCTTTAATCTTTAGTCTGCGGAGAAAGCTATTAGCCATTCCGAGGTTTAGAACAAGACTTAGTCAAGTTGGCATTGATGAGTAGACACCATCTTGGAAATGTATCACCTAAAACAGTCCCACAATGCACTGTAATGCCAACCTCAACCTCAGAACGGTTAATCTTAAATATTTCAGTTGATCTTACCGGATCTTGCCAAACTTTGCAGCCAGATGTAAAGGAGTGGCGTCCTCATCGTTCTTGCTGTCAATACAAGCTTCACATTTTAACAGCATCTGATCAAAAAATAAAAATAAAATCGACTTTAAAGATCAAGCAATAATTGTTTTAACAGATCTCTTTAGCATTTTGCAATTATCGTGATTACAGTGCTGACACTTGAACCATGAACACTTTGAGGTTTTTTGGACATTTTTTTCATAACTATCCAATCAGCGCTCTCCGTAGAAACAAAGGAATCAAACATTTTTTAGGCCTAAAAATGTTTGTTTCCTTTTTCTATGGAGAGTGCTGATTGGATAGTTATGAAAGAATGTCCAAAACACCTCAAAAAAAATTAAAGTGTTCATGGTTCGAGTGTCCGCACTGTGAAACACTGTAAATGTATGAAGATCTATGGGTCGTTCACTGAATCACTTACTGCAATGATGCGGACGTATCCTTTGCGAGCCGCAATATGTAGTGGAGTATTCTCGTACTTGTCACACTCCTCAATCAACGATTTTCCTCGGGGTTCCTTCAACAGCAGCTGAAATAACAAGATTTGTTCAAGAAAAGAAAAATAAAGTAGATCATTTTGTTTAAATTTTTTATCTTATTTTATGCTATCAGCCAGAGAGTAATGTAATCAGCTGAATTAAAAACTTCAAACACGATCGAGAATCACGTCAGAAGTCCATGGACTTATGATCACGTCTATCGCTGGTAACCAAGAGAGTATGAAATAAGAGAACGGATCTCCGTGCCCTATAATAATTATTTGAAAATCTATTTTTAGCTCCGCGCGCAGGCTGAAATACTTTATCATGGGATTCCTGATTCAGTTCAGGCTGCGCGCGCTGCTAAAAACAGCTGCGCGCAGAGCTAAAAATAGATTTTCCAATATTTTTTTCCAATATTTTTCATGGGGATAGACCTATGTATGGTAGATGTGCTCTCTTTCTTCTTGCTAACAACCCATTCCAGTTTTTTCAAGGAGCTTAAGGAATAAACATTCCCTATGGGATAGTGATTACCTCTAGAGCCTCGATACATCCTTCAGAAGCGGCCTTGAACAGCGGTGTGCTATCATTGACATCTTTCGCTGTCAAGTCCGCGCCATTTTGGAGAAATAGTTTCATGGCGTCAATGTGGTTCTTGCCGGCTGCGATCAGAAGGGGCGTGTCTTTGTCTTTATCACGGCATTCAATACACGCGCCACTAGGAATGAGAAGTTAGAGTGAGAGATCTGTCTGGCAGGCTGTACTTGAATCTGTCCGTCAGTGAGTCAGTTCCTCGGACTTTCTGTCTGTTAGTCTGTCATGCATTTCATCCATCCGACCATTCATTCCTTTCTTCCTTATTAGTCAGTCGGTCAGTCGGTCAGTCGGTCAGTCGGTCAGTCGGTCAGTCGGTCAGTCGGTCAGTCGGTCAGTCGGTCAGTCGGTCAGTCGGTCAGTCGGTCAGTCGGTCAGTCGGTCAGTCGGTCAGTCGGTCAGTCGGTCAGTCGGTCAGTCGGTCAGTCGGTCAGTCGGTCAGTCGGTCAGTCGGTCAGTCGGTCAGTCGGTCAGTCGGTCAGTCGGTCAGTCGGTCAGTCGGTCAGTCGGTCAGTCGGTCAGTCGGTCAGTCGGTCAGTCGGTCAGTCGGTCAGTCGGTCAGTCGGTCAGTCGGTCAGTCGGTCAGTCGGTCAGTCGGTCAGTCGGTCAGTCGGTCAGTCGGTCAGTCGGTCAGTCGGTCAGTCGGTCAGTCGGTCAGTTGCAATGAAAATTTGCGAGCGCACATGAGTGCATGATCTTCTTCGCACATAACAAGGTCTAGTGGGCAGTACAGTAAAAGGAATAAGAACAGGAACGTACTGTTTCAGAAGAAGATCTATGACTTCTGTCCTGTTGAATAGCGCTGCTCTGTGTAACGGCGTCTCCTGCAAAGCGTTCTTGGCCTCAACATTAGCATCATGTTCTATCAACATGCGTACAATAGCTAAGTCACCATCTGTGGCAGCCAGATGTAGTGGTGTACTCATATTGATCTAGAAAATAACAGTTAACAAACTCGTTATTCGGGGTGATCATATAGAGTTAAGTTGTGACGTATTTCCGGGTCCAAATGCTCATAAAAACCGCTCAAATAAAGCACAAATTTTTTTCCATGAATGAACCTTCACCTGAAACAGTTAGAACTTTGGACAACAAATCCTGTCGTAAAGAAAAAATAAGAAAAATCTTTATAAAACTGCTTTTTTGTTTTGGACCCGGAAGTTGCTTTTGTGTACGAGTGACATAACAGCTCTGTTCGCTGACGCGCGCGTCGGTCTTTCCCGCCATTGAGTTTCTACCACAGGGAGCCCAATTAAGATAAAACTAAAAGGTTAAAATTAGAAAAGAAGCGCCTCTTTTGAATTTATGTATCACATTATTCAGGCTTTATTCAAAAATCTACCGAGGTGTACCTTGACTGCGTTAACATTAGCACCCTTGTCGAGACAAAGCTTTGCCAGTTCAGGATTGCGTCCTTCTACTGCTAGATGTAACGGCGTCTCTTCTTCTCTGTCCTGGTCTGTAACCATCTTGGATACGGTAGACCATCCACCCTTCAATTCAGCTGTGAATAAAATAATTTCACAATTTTCGTGAAACGACTTGAGCCACACACGACCATGCAACTGCTACGCGTAACATTGCTGTTAACGTTACAGAGTAAGAAGCGTATACGTTGTGCGTAAGGTCTTTTATCGTGCGCAAAGTCCACTTCCAAGATATGCTTCGCTTGCCGCGCAAAAAAATCGCTTCTCACGTTGTACACAAGACGTTTATTCGTAAGCGACAAAGCCCACTTTCAAGAGCTCCTTCCGAGATATCAGGGCTCGAAAAAGGGGCCTGCCAATGGCCAAAATTCAGGTCAAGTTTTACTACTGTCAGGCTAAAAAAGTTTTGAACTGCCAAATGGAAAATAAAATGGCAGGAGAATTTTGCTCCAAAATTATTTATCCTGCCGAAAGTAAGAAACTGTCTGGTCATTTATCTTTTCTATTTTGATCCCTGGATATGCTTTGCCGGCACACGGTGCGATTCTTAACGTCGCATGAAAAATCACCTGGTGTGTCTGCGCAGACTTACCAGCATCAAATAGAAGTTTTGCGATATCGATATTCCCTTCCATGCACGCGAAGTGGAGAGGAGTCATCTGCTCTTCGTCTAAGCTTCGAAGATTTGCCGAAGTCTCGATAAGACATTTGGCTACAGCAACCGTACCATGGCTCGCTGCTACATGGAGCGGAGTCATTTTAGTCTTGTCTTTAGCCTACAAAATATCAATGAAAATAGCAGCTCAATTTGGAGGACAAAATAAAAGAATTCCAATCCTTCAACTTGAGCTGCATTCCAGCAAAGGGTTATGGCTTCTGATTGAAGGAATTACTTTGAGCTGAGATATTTAAGAAGCGAAACCAATTCAGCCAATCAGAAGCGATCACACTCACCGTCTGTTGTAACGGTTGACGTTAAAACTTTATGACAAAACTTCTGTGGTTACCAAACTCATCTGAGAGGCGTAGTAAATTTGTTTAAAATTTTCAACTTAAGTTTCCTCGACCTGACATCGTTAAACTTTAATTTAGGGTTATTGGATTCTAAATTCCATAAAAGTGGCAGCCGCTTCTGAAGATCATTCTCACCTCAATATCCACAGATGGCTGTTTGAGCAGTTCTTTTACGGCTTCAATATTATTCTTCGCAACAGCATAATGTAGTGGAGTTGAACCATAACTATCCTTCGCATTAACTTTAGCTTTCTGTGAGATCAAAAACCCTATCATCGTATCCTGAGAACTATCTTTCTGGGTCGAACTGGCGGCTGGATTTTCTTTCGCATTCGCGGTCTTCTTCTCTCCAAGTTGAAAATCCTTAAAAAGCCGACTACCCAGCAGTGATTCTCGCTTTTTTGTCAAGTTCCCAAATAACCGTTCTTTCCCTGTAGCTTTGCTAAGACTGCTGCTGCCAGATTCTTCTTTTTCGTCCTTTTTTAAAGTGATACCAAGAAGATCATTTGTGCTAGCGGATGGTTTGGGAAGAGTATCTTTAGTCCGACGTGATGTGCGTGGTGTTCCGCGAGATGTGTGCTGTTTTCCAACGAAGCAGAATCTTGCGGCGTAGTGTAGTGATGTTGCTTCATCCTCACCTTTGGCCTCGATATCTGTAAGTCAAGAGTTTTGAATGGTCAGTCTTTCAAGTCATCATAAATAATTTACTTGTGTAAAAAGATCAGCTGATATACACACACACTCAGTTTAGAGAAACAGCGCCGCACATGACAATATGGCGTCTACGACCTCAGACGAGGAGTTTGAGAATGTCCCGGATGTTATCAGTGATAATGATTGTGTTTTGAAATCCGGGGTATTCCAGTCCCGGATGCTGCGAGTGGAAATCACTGGGTTTCGACATCTGGGACATTCTCATATAGTTTGATTGATGCGTCTTGAAGTTATATAAAGGTTTTTCCACGCCATATGCTGTTACAATAATCAACATTATAATTATCTTACCTGCTCCATACTCTAACAACAGTTTGACCACCTCCACATGGTTGTACCTGACAGCGTAGTGTAATGCTGTCGTGTTGTAGATATCCTGCTGGTTGATCTTCTTGTGTCCTTTACCAAGCTGCTCCAACCGCCTTTTTACTAGATCTAGTTTACCATCTCTCGCTGCCTGAAATGAGAAGAAAAAACCATGTCAAACTCATTGTAACTGCTAAAGCTGGATGACTTTGCTACACAGTCTGGGATGGGGGGGGGGGGGGATATTCCCATATATAGTCTATTTGGAAATGTTCTGCTGGATAGGGTATGGGTTTTTCGGGATTTTGTTCTTAGACATACTATTTTCATGATATTGTTTTCGACAGAGTCATCATTCTCGGATAGGTTAGCGCTGTTTAAGATTTTCATGTCTTAGATACTGTAGTGTGTGCAGTTTTTTTGTTATACACTATATAGGATATTACATGGTCGCGCGGAGATACGAATTTTATCTTCGAGTGTTGATATTATCTCTCACAGGTGAGCGCAGCGAACGAGTGAGAGACAATATCAGCACGAGAAGATAAAATTCGTATCTCCGCGCGACCATGTAATGTTCTGTTTATTATATGAAATCTTCAATGAAAAATAATGGAGAATTTGACTTTGATCAAAATTTGACACCACTAGTGTTGATAAAAATCGTATCCCCATTGGTGGGAGTGGGGATATCGATCATTTTGATGTCACTCAATATCCGACTCCATTTCATATAATTACATACTTAGGGTCGATTTCCATGAAATAAAGCTGTGAACAAAAACCACATCAGTGAAGAGCTCGCGGACTCGCTTGTTTGCGATATGATACGGGAAACTCGTAAATAAAAACGTTATCAAGCTCTTACAGCGCGACGCGCCTTACCGTAGCCACCCAACAAACTTTCTTACAAGCCAATCAGAAAGCGAGAATCTGTTAATTTGCATGTGAACTTGCTTTGTTGTTACCGCAAATATTTGAACTTCGGAGCAAGAACTTGAAGAAAATGCTTAAAAATCTCTATTTCTAAAACCAGTTTTGCTCTTTTGACTTGCTAACACTTAATACTTTCGTAGGCAGTCTTTTTCATGTGGAAATTCTTTGCAAGAAGTGATTTATCGTACTTGTACGAAACTTTGGCAGGGTGGCCACGGTAAGGCGCGTCACGCTGTAACATGTGATAATCTCTATGTGTTTCCCTATTTCATACCAAATGTTAGTCCCTAATAGTATCATGTCTTGCTCATGAGAAGACACACGAATATGGATACAACTCAAAAAATGGATCTTAATTTCAAGAGAACTAGACGCTCTTGGAGCGTTCACTGGGTTGCCTGTGCAAGAGCTCGCCCACTCGCCAATCCTATATACTCTTTATTATTTCACACCAAAGTGTTCTTTTTGGGTTCAAAGTCCCCCTTTATTACAAACATTTCAAATTCTAGTAAGGCATTAGTGTTGCGTTACTAACTTGTGAACGCGTATTAGATTTCTACTTGACCTACTAGAGTACCTTTGAAGACTAGCTGATGAAATAAACATATCTATTTCAGTATCGAAACTGTTCACTGCAAAACAAACGTTTTATCAATGTAAATACTCTTAGCCAAAATGTGTTTAACTGGTCATTTATTTTTCCCTCAGTTTTTGTTTTCTGTATTTTCATAAATGGAAATATTCAACAAGGAGTCTTTTTTCATAATTATCCAATCAGCACTCTGGGTAGAATAAGGGATCCAGCATTTTTAGGTGACATCCTTTAGCAGTTCATTACAGTTCACATTAGATTTGTGATAAAAAGGTAAATTTTACACCGCAAAAAATAAGAAAGATCACTTACTGACGTTTCGGACGCTAGTCCTTCGTCGGTGTATTTTTTAAGGTGTAAAATTTACCTTTTTATCACAACTGTTTCATTAGAAACACCAACGCAGCCCACACTAGCTTACCGCTAGTTATCATCTCTTAACTAAAGATTTTCCGTTGTTTGTTGTGATTGGATGGCGCCTAAAAAATGTTTTATTCCTTTGTTTTAACGGAGAGCGCTGATTGGATAGTTATGAAAAAATGTCAAAAACCTTAAAGTGTTCATGGTTCGAGTGTCCGCACTGTAAACCCTTAGGAAATAACTATTTTTGTTTAAGTTACATTGTTCATATTTAAAAATCCTTTTAAGCACTTCTGACAAACAATAAGGAAATACAGAAAAAATAACCTATTTTCCATAAGTTAAACTCTGCAACTTATTTGCAAATGAATTTTCCTATTATCAGTTTTCCAGCATCTAAAAAACCTCAAGTAACTAGATACGTTTTGTAGTTCTAAAATAATTTGTTATCTTAGGAACCACAATTTTATACAGTCTTCCCACATAAGCTGACAGAACAGACAAGGAAACATCCTGCTCAAAATAAAATACCTCTTTGCTGACCATAATTTATGCCTTAAGGCAGCTGAAGATTTGGGTTTACAATTTAAATCATTAACAACAAGCTTTAAGCTAAATATTTTCCTCAGCAATTTCAAAAGATATCTAACTGTTTTAAAAATATATTTCTGCAGAATAGGGAAAAAATACTCATAACTAAATATTTGTGAGTAAGGCCTGGTTTAAACATAGAATTTCATGTGCTGAATCTAATGGAAATGAATTCAAACAATAGGTTTTGTTCATTTGCATGAGATTTGGCACATGTGAAATTTGATGTCTAAACTGGGTCTAAGATTACATAGATAGATAGATATTTTATTCACTTAAAACTTGCAGCCTGAGGCTGAATTATGTTAAGATTTACATGAACTAAAACCAAATGAAATACTATTAAAAACTATATATTAAAAACTATAATTATTATGGGATTATCTACTATAAAATGACTTAAAGTAAAACTGTTCTTATGACATGGGTTACTGTATAATAAATCTGTTGTGTTCTTACAAAACTTGAAACTTGGAAGGTATTATATTTTTACAATTTTTTAACAGACTGTGACATCCTTTACTCAACACCAAATATCAATCTGTACATTTCCGTGTATCTTGTGATCAAAATATCCACTTCATACTCAATACTAAAAAGAAAAAGACTCAAAATTCAATTCTAATCACAAGTTATGTAAGTAAAGTATGTCAGCTGATCTTTGGGCTTCATAAATTAAAATAATTAATCAGTAAGTTATTTACAAAGAAATCTATGAGCAATGTTTGGTGTTGAGTAAATGACGTCACAGACTCTGTTAAAGATTCATAAAAATATAATACTTCCCTTCAGAATATCAAGAAAAAACGTTAACCAGTGTTTATTAGACCCTTAGAGATTATTCTAGGAAAGTTTCAGGCGAATTAAATTTTGAGCGATTTTTGTATTAGAATTCACTAGCTGTACACTGGAAATACTTTTTGAGTAAATTAATAATTGAAAACTGCAAAGATTTTCAAAATTTGACTTAAGAACAGATATAGTTACAATTTAAATCTAGAATTTTGGAATAGAGGAGAGGGACTCAGAGAGAAATAAAGTTTTATTCGCTTGATGAAAAAACTATTATCCATGATTGATAATCAAAACAGAAAATATTGATCAATGCAAGATTAAATTACCTCTGAACCCCAGGAGTGTGAAAAACTATTAGCAAAAAAATTAAGAAAACTAATACTACAAGTGAGTGGGCCAAGGTGTTTTATTTCCCTCAGGCTACAGGATCATGCTGTTCCTAATATTTAAACATGACAGTCAAGTTTATCATGATATATATACTGTATTATACATATACCTACTCACTCAGAGCTAGACAGTCAATTAAATCAACTCTTGAAAATGATGCCGAAAGGCATGCATCAAAGTACACAGAAATGTCGTAAATATTTTGATTTTTAGATGTTCCAGAAATAAGCAACTAGTATAACATTTCCAGAGTTTCTAGTTGGTTCTCTCCTGTGCTTCAAGGGTTTTTCTCCGGGTTCTCTGGTTTTCCTCCCTCCACAAAAATAAACTTCTAAATTCTAATTCGATCATGGAACAAGGGCCACAGGTTTGTTAGCCACTGGCTATTAAGTGCTACCCTCGTAAAAACAAGGAGTGTTTTTCAGCCCTTTACAAGTGCAAACATAGAGATATTTTTCCCCAGTAATGTATACGGTACTTCCTGTTTGATTTATCGAAAATATACAAATTATATAATCATGTATGACGAAGCTAATAAATATAAAAATAAAATATAGTATTCCATATCCATTAACTTGCCACAGTCCAACACACTTTTCCAATACAAATTCTAAATATATATATATACATATACAACATTATGAGCAGAAACTTCACCTTATCAATATTTCTCTAGAGGTTCATTTTGACACATTTATTAATTTGTTACTGCCTGATTTATATTACAGTGCGAACCACCTTACAGTGGCCACAGTTAGGCGGGTCGCACTATAAAGCAGCTACAGCCCATTCTACTCACATGTCCCAAACCTAATACATGAAGTAAGAACGACAAAATAGCAGCATATGAATCAGCTGCCACTGCAGTGTTGCCTAATGTACATAACAAACCCTGTTAAACTTAACTTGCTTGCCATTTAAACTGCTGAACCAAACAGATCTTCATATACCACAAATCTTAGTTTTGTGAATAACGACCTTAAAAGCCAGTACAAGATGTAAAAAGCAACAGTTGAGTTGAATGTTCACACATAGAATATCATAACGCCGTAGTGTTATTGTGTGAGTAAAAATGGGCCTTATTGGAAATCCAAATTGAATTAACTTTTTTTCTTGGAAATTGTTCACCCACTAAAAAAGGATGTTTTTAAAGCTTATAAATAAATATTATGTATTTTCTAAAACATGCCTGAGGCAAAAATTTATATGATATCAAAAAGGAAGGAAATATATATATTCAAGATCACTGATTCAGTGGGAGTTTACAATGAGATAGCAATCATAAAATAAATAAATATACAAAATGATCTGAAAACAGTATAATTTCTACTGCTTTCTTACAACCCATTTTGATTTAGCTTATTTGCATCAAATTTGAGGGGCACTTTGCATTTAGAAACACAATAGTTTTCACTGATGTGCAGCAAAGGAAAACAACCTAAGTGCTCTTCAAAGTCGAGATTAAGAAACCATGAAGTGAATAGCAAAGAATTTAATTCAACAAAGATTGAACATAATATTCGAGATTATTCTGTACATTCCAAGAAAAAAATAATAATATCATGCACTAACATTTCTTTATTTTATTGAGGGCATTTTGTCAATATCTCATATTATTTTTTAATCAAATCCGCGGAACAATTATTGTTTTCTTATCAACGATATTTATAAATCCTATTCGTACTCCAACATTCATTGTTTTCCGAAAGAATTAACTTTTCTAATTTTGCTCCACTTCGTAATTCCAGGATAAAAGTCAATCAAGATGAGTTATTTTAAGTAGTTAAGCTTAAGTATTTTAAATTGAGCGAAACATATCTTACGTGGTCCAAATTAAAAAAATAATAAAATAAGTTGCCGTCCAAAATAAAATTTATTATGTTTGAGGATTGAATTTGAGTAGCAGGATAGTATTTAATTGGATTAATAATCCCTTCGTTGTAAAACTGAAAATTAACAACAGAAGGTTTTCTTATTTTTGATCGAAGTTCGATCTAAAAACATATGAATATTTTAGGTTAATGTGTTGAATAATTGAGAGTTTTTAGCGCGTTTTCTGGAAATAAGAAGTCTGGAAGAAGAAGAGCTGTGTGTTATTTGAAAGGATATTTACCTGGTGTAAAGAAACATTCGAGTTTTCAGTGCTCTCTCTTTCCAAAATGTGATGATGGTTTTTACTCCCACTTGGACGTGAAGGAACGATGGCGATCGATGGCATTGAGTTCACACTGACCAACTCCACTTCCTCACGCTTTTTCAAAAGCGGAGTCTCCAATACGTCTCCCTCTTTCTTATCCGCCATGATAAAAGCCACGGGAAGTAATAAGAAGATATTGATTGAGGAAAAATATCTTTCGTGAAAAAGCGCTATCCGTCCGCCATTTTGTTTACTGTTGACCGAGGTAGGCTGGCACTAGCCTCGTTTTCACTTTCCCGCAATTTTTCGGGGTTCTCTGATTTTCCTTTCCTAATTCTTTCCTTCCTGATCCTCTTTCTTCCTACTTGTTCTCTTCAGATTCTTCCTCCCTGAGGTAAAAAGAAACGAATACCTAAACAACACGAAGGATTACAGACAATTTAGAAGCGTTCTTCTCAACAGCTGATACGCTCAAATTTAGGCTTTGAAAGAGTGTATTTTCAGCAGCTCTGCATGAGACCAAAAACTGTACTGCCCAAAACGTCTCGTGGTGGTTAAATAATGAGTGTTTCCGCGATGGTGTATATATTTAGTTGACGTAATTAAGCTTCATTTGTGGCTATTGCACCGGAAAGTTGATCTAATCTTTCCTTTTCAAAAAGGCCATCTCGATATTGCTTTTTTAAGTATTCATAGACTGGATTTTACTTAATCAGGCGAAACGTACCGACTTTCGCCTTTCCTTGTACAAACACATATTACTAACTTATGATTTAATCAACTGTAGTCTTTGAGTTTGCCGAGGAAAGTAGGTAAATTTGATTATATCATTGAGTTGGTAATCAACAGCCAAGATCGGTGTACGGTAATTGTTCTTGACTTCTTTTTTTCATAAGGTATACATTATTGTTACACTTGTACGTGCGTGTGGTATGAGTGCATTAACTAAGCTGTGGTGCTTGAAGAAAAAGTATGGAATAAAATTCATCGATTAGGCTGGAATATTGTGTCTGTTTTACTTTTGGCTTTTCTTACTGTCTCATCCTTTCGGTCTTTTGTTTTGCTTTCTTTTTTTCCCTTTTTTTTTTTATTTTTTCTTTCCTTCAATTCTTCCTTCATTCTTTCTCTAAGTTCCTTTTTTCCTTTCTATCATAATTTTCTTTATTATTTTTTTCTTTATATTTCTAATTATTTTCTTTCTTTTTTTCCTCTCCTTTCTTTCCTTCCTCTTTCTTCCTTTCTTCCTTTCCTTCTTCAGTTTCGTTATTCTTCTTTTTTTTCTTAATATCCCTCTTTCCTTCTTTCTTTCTTTCCTTCCTTCTTCTCGTCATTTTTCTTTCTTTCTTTCTTTCTTTCTTTCTTTCTTTCTTTCTTTCTTTCTTTCTTTCTTTCTTTCTTTCTTTCTTTCTTTCTTTCTTTCTTCCTCTCTTTCTAGCTTTCTATTCTTTTTCTTTCTCGTTTTTCTTTTCTTTTATTATTTTAAACTCTTTCTTCCTGTCCATTTTTTTCTTCTTTTATTCCTATCACGGTTTTCCTAATTACAACTCTTAACCCTTAATTTCCTATTGCCATATCTCAGTCTTATTTCTGTCAGTAAGTATTTCATGTCTATCCAGTCTCATTACTGCGTACGTCAGTTATCAAAATTTTAAGTGAATGAAATAAATCGTCTAGCTAGCTTAACTATTTTTTACAGGTCCACTTGCGAAGGCTACATGAATATGGATGTTAATTAAGGCTAGGGTTTTGGTAATGAAAAATTGATGAATGAGAAAAAATGGAAAAATGAATGGGTCGTAATAAACGAAGAATAAATGAGTTAACACACGAGCGAATGAAGAATAAGATGATAAAATAACGACTGAAATCCCGAAAGAAAATAAAAGGCAATGAAGAGAACATGTGGGGTTCAGTCGAGAATCGAATTCGCACGCAAAGATAGAAGCTAGAGAAAATAGAGAGAGAGAGAGAGAGAGAGAGAGAGAGAGAGAGAGAGAGAGAGAGAGAGAGAGAGAGAGAGAGGAAATAGCAATAAAGAAGAGCTGAGAGAGCTTGAAGGACGGTAGTCCAGACACTTGCCCCTCCTTTGACCGCTTTGCTTCTGTTGGGCTTCCTGTGCTCGGTCAAGGGTGGGGTCAGCGTCTGAACTAGAAGAAGGGATATGAAAAAAAAAACACAGAACATAGCTCGCGCAAACCGGCTATGTAATTTCCAATTTAACATTGGCCATGACAAGAAACTCCATTGTAATCCCTAAAGATGGGCGCTTATGCCCGAAAGCTCGGAAATAACCTTTTTTGTATGGTTGAAGAAACATCTAGTTTAAAACAGTCAAACTAAGAAAACCTTGAACACCTAAAAAATGTCTAGAATGTTTATTTAGACCGTTGTTTGTAAAAAAGATATTTCCCACCACCATGAAAAAAGATTGTATTGAATCCTTCTCTCGTGTATCCGTTTTTCTCGAATAGAAACTTCTAATTTCACGAGAATAAAACTAAAATATGAAGTTTGAAACTTTTAAAAGGGAAAATACTTTGCGTGACGCACTGTGATCAAACACATAAATATTCCAGACATATTTTAGGTGTTCACGGTTTTCTTAGTTTGATGTAGTTTCTGTAATAATGATCAAGAAACTAACCTGCAAGGCTACACTTGCCGGAAATGCTTTAGAATGAAAACCGGAACTAGGCCGATGAAATGAATAAACAAATGAAAGAAAGCTTGAAAGGGAACATCCTACATGTCGTTTATCTCTCGTCTAACAGGCCTTAGGTTCCATGCGGTTTTTACTAATGAATAATTCTTCCATGGTTGAATTAAGTTATTAGTACGTTATCGATGTTTCAACTTGATTCACGACATCAGTGACCAAGCAAAGGTCGATCACAAGGAGTGGGTTGATAACTGACCACACGCGACTATAAAGTGTCGAGTTCACAAGCTAGCACAGCAGTGATCGCAGTGATCTTATTTTAGTAAGAGCGTGGTTCTCCGGTTTTTCCTCCCTCCTCAAAAATCAACTTCTAAATTCCAATTGGAATGCAGTGGATTAAGAACCACTCGTTGGATTCCACTGTTAATTCGCATTTATTTATTTATTTATTATTTAATTGATATCGATTCTCTCCTGTGCTTCGAGGGTTTTTTCTCCAGGTTCTCTGGTTTTTCTCCTTCCGCAAAAATCAACTTCTAATTTATTAGAATAAAGTGGATGACGAGCTCCTCTTTGGAAATGCCACTACTGCTATAAACCCCACCAGCTGATTTGACTTAACCGGTTACGGTTAACAAAAATCTTTTAATTATTAAAATAATTAATTTACATAGTTTTAAAGAGTTAATGATTAAATTACAATGTTAAAAAAACACATTCTGAGCATTCTCATCGAAAAACATTTTCACCGTTATGCAAATTTTACCCTGACTTCGACATCACGCTCGTAATCGTAAGGGATTATGGGAAAATACGGAAAGGAGTATTGTCTGAGTCAGAACCATAAATATTCGGCTCACTGGCAGACAGAAGGCACCGTTGGATACAGTACCTTAAAAATACACATTGATAAATACAGAAATAAATAAATATCAAACTAAAGTCACTTACTTGAAATGGAAACTGTCAGACAGACGAGTTTCGACCGATACCATCGGCCTTCATCAGATCTAGTCATGATGATTGTCACGCAACGTTACGTGACAATCGACGAGGAACGCCTTGGTCCCATACGTGAAAATAAATAAATTCCATACAGAAACATATACTTTATAAAATTTTATTTAACATATTTCGAGTTAGTCATACACCTAATTGCAAGAACGTTGTCATATAAAAATTAAAATTAAAAAATAGGAATAATTATTTTTGCAAAATAGACGTAATTATTTCACTGTTTTGAAGGTATAGACTGATATTTTTGAGATAATATTTTTGGTATATTACTAAGCAGTTATTCTCATTAATCTAGGGGGGCTTTAGAATCCAAATAAATAGAAATATTTCTAGTTAATTCCTTTTTTTTTTTTTTTTTTTTTTTTTTTGTATTTTTGTATGACAACGTTCTTGCAATTAGGTGTATACATATTTACAAAATGAGTCTGTCGATATCAAGATAAACAGATATATATGGTACAAGTCTCATACCTGAACTGTATTATGTGCTAATTATACAATGGTTTTGAGTGGCATACTGTGGAATATATATCCCGCGAGTCACCTGTAGTTTCTAGTATACACACGAGCCTTTAGGCGGGTGTGTATACAAAGAAAATACAAGTGATGAGTGCGATATTCCACGGTATGCCGCGAGAAACCATTGTATAACCATTTTATCCCACACCACAGAAAATACAAATACGTAGAATAGATTTGCAGTAGTGCATGATGGGAAGGAAGAGTAAAATACTGACGAATACACAACAGCTTTCCTGCTTTCTGATTGGCTGTATTTTCTATGGTGTGGGATAAAGAACAGTATACAGTATTTGTATACGTGGGTGTTATCAAAGTCAATGAAGAGTTTCAAAAAATTCTTTGAATTTCAGTGAAAACTAAGAAGTTTGTACTATTATTGTTAAGGAAATTTCGCCGGATAAATGGAATGGCGTATAGGTGCCATTAGTTAAAATCGGATATATGTATCATATCCATAAATTCACGCACACAATCTGACATACATAAACATATATACATATATATATATATTAATTATTGAAAACTTTTATCTCAATAGTCTATCAGAAAACCTCATTTTAAACACATGTTAGCGTGGTTTTCAAATGCCTTAGGCTTTGGGCTTCCTACTTTTAGCAGTCTTTAGAATCCCTTTTCGTGGGACAGCAGGCTTAGGGACGAAGGAACCTGAATGGAATTGGTTGGGCAGCGTGTCTTCACACACTTGCACTTCGTCACTAAAACGTACTTTTCGTCGTCGCTTCTGCTGCGTAGACGATTCTGCGTCGGTAATCTCATCATTGATGGCTTCTCTTAGACGTTTCTTTCCTGTAAGACTTGTTGTCTGGAGTCCTGAATTAGGGAACATGAGACAAAGAGAATCAAAAATGTGACTTGTAACAAAACATGGCAATGAGAATTAAGTAAGGCACTAAGCCATGTGGGATAGGCTCAGAGATAATAATATGCGTAATGGATAAGTTGCGAGCCTTAATGTGAGCGACTGAAGACTGCCGTTAGGCCTTTGACAACTTCACTGAAGTCGACTGAAAAAAATCTGGCTCATTTTTCAGTCGACGTGAAGTTGTCAAAATCCTAACGGCAGTCTTCTTCAGTCGCTCATATTAAGGCTCGCAACTTATCCATTACGCATATTATAAAACATGGCAATGTTGAAGTTGCAGTACATTACTAGAAAAACAATCAAACAGACAAACAAACAAAGAGACAGACAGACAAACAAACAAAGAGACAAACAAAGTGAAAAAAACACAGCCGAACAAAACAAACGAACAGACAAGAGACAGACAGACAGACAGAACAAACAAAGATCCCTGTACTTCAATATTTTCTATGGCTGATCCAAGGGGTGGTCACAGGGTGCCCATGATCCCCTTTCTAGCTTGCTAGCTTAGTTGGTTAGTATAGCAAAAGGCGCATCTCTTAAATGATGTGATCCCCTACTCAAAACCCTAGATCCGCCTTAGATTTGTATGTTTAACATTTCTATCTACTTACCAGGCCGTCTGTCTTCACCAAAAAGGTCACTGAATGAAATCTTTTTTCTGTCGGCCGAGCAGAATAGCACTCTTTTCTTGGGTACAATGACCTTTCTCCTGTTATCTCCCACACGTGTACCCTCTTCATTTACCGTCAACGCTGTTGAAGGAGCTACAGGCTGCTTAGAGATGGCTCCTAATTGGTTCTCATTTGATGGAGTCAAATACTGCTCGTCTGTGGACTTCTTCGGTAATGGCTCTTCCTTCTCTTTTGGCCCGACTAAACCTGTCTCCGTTATGGGGCTGGTGTTATTTGCCACGCTGCATTCAACAAAGATGTTTGTTGTCTGTTCTGATGTATCCTGAACCAACTGCAAAGGATGGCAATCGGATGAATAACATTTCTCTTCCAAGTACGGTGGGTTCTCAACAAGAAAATTCCCCGCATAAGTATCGATTCTTGATGCTTCGTTTGAGCCGTTCATCTTCAACAGGCTTGTTGCCGTATCAGCATCCAAAGGTGTCCCAGCTTCTTTTAACGTCTTAGTACACGTGGATTCCTCAAATGAGAGCGCAGTTTCATGGCTGCAATTGAACTTCACATTATTAAGCTCCTTTCCGGCAAGTTTTACATTCAGATGCGCAGCATCATAATTAGAGAGCCCTTCATCCTTGTCAGATCTGCTATCATTAGTAAGTGCATCACTAACTGAGCCGCTTGTCTTATTATGAGACGCCATGTGTTCTTCCTGGTCTTCCTGGTCTTCCTGGTCTTCCAGGCTTTTGGCAACTGGAGGGACTTCATCTAAAAGCTTCTCAATATCTATCGATGCGCAAAGGTCCAGAATGCTGGGAGCTACGGGCGAAGGTCCCTCGCTCTCCCGTGTGCCTTCAGTACGTTCCAGTGGTGAATCTGTAACTTCACTGTTACTAGGTGCACTGTCTTTATCCTGAGGTTTCGTATTCTGTGCAAGCGGATTCGTGCAATAAGACGCATCTGTGGCTGCTGATTTAGCCGAGTCAGTGTTTTCATGTCCCTCGACAGATGGGAGAACTTTTGTAAACACATCTTGGACAGCGCAAGTGTCTTGATTTGTTGGAGGATGACTTCTTGGAAACATAAGTTGGTTGTCATTTGCCTGGACATTGTTGTTATTTGACAGCAAAGCTTGTGTACTGCCAACATTAAGATAACCTGGTTGTCCTACAGTGGAAGGTGTGTTAAAGAACGATGTCTGTTCACTGCATCCAGCAGCAACTGCAGCTTGGAAGCCATGGCCATTTCCAACAACAGAGTAAGGGGTCTGTTTTCCTCCTGTAGCAAGGACAGACTGCGTTTGTTTTTCGTATGGTTTTTGAACGATATTCTCAAAACCAAACATTGCAAGCCTGTCACGGTCGTTGCTTCCATCAAAACTTGACATCAGTCCAGCTTTTGGTTGCCCCAGCACCTGAACGGTGGGTAGGCTTGCAGGTGAAGATTTTTGGCGCTGAATCTCTTTACAGAAACGGCAATACTGTCCTGAAACTTGGTCAGTGCAATCTTCGCATTCCATCAAACTCGTCTGCGAGTTACCGCCGCTAGTTGTATCCATAAGTGACTCTTGTCCATCACTCGTCATATCAATATCAATATCATTCCTTAGAGGCTCATTATAGTGATATGGAATCAGCTGTGGTGTAAAAGCATTAGGCGTACAAGGTTGGTACAGATAGTTAGCCAGCTGACGGTGAGATTCTGTAGGCTGTAGTGCATCCAGCATTATTTGATCGCCATCACGGTCTTCTATGATTTGACCACGCACCGGTTTATCACAAGTCACTGGAAATACAAGCCTCGTAGTTTGTCCATTAATAACCCTATTATTAAGGCCTTCTTCTTGTGCACTCCTAATAATCTTTTCCTGAAATTGTTTTGGCAGTACATCATGATGGTTGAAGGTACTCGAATATGTACAGATTTCAGGACTTCCTTCTTCCCTTAAGACGCGGTTTGGGTGCACAATAGCATCTACTGTCCCAGAATCCGATACAAGGAAGATGCCTCTTTCGATAAGTTCTGCAGCCCGGGACATAACAACTTTGTCTACTCCGCCATGAGAATAGTTATGTGGCGTGTTAATACGTAAAAAAGTCTCATTGGTCGACTTCTCTCCACTGAAAGCCACTTCAGGTGTTTTCTGAGTCAATTCAGTAGTGGTATCACGTGACCCTTCTGATGTAGAATGACGTGTCACAGTATATTCTTGAGCCGCTGACACAGGTCTTGAAAATTGCACGTTGTATTCACAAGTCTGGTGTTCTTTGGGCGATGCTTGTGTTGCTATGTCAGAGGCGACAGGTACAGCTGCTGACGAGGGCATTTGATCCCTATACTCCAAACCTAACTCTTCTGGCAAAGGCGTAGGTACATTGATATACACCTCACTAGTTGGTGGTGACATTACATCAGTAGCAGTAACTGCAGCTGTAACATCTACTGGTAACAGTTGTCTTGTTTCCACTTCTTGACACTCCTCGGTATAAATTTCTCCACTTTGTTTCGATATCAAAATTGTATTTTCTCCAACTTCAACTTCATCTATTGATAGTTTACTTGCTTGGAATTCCTTATACCTTTGATCCATGTCTAATAGATGAATGTCTCCATTCGTCACTGACATCCCTTTATCTGTACTTCCTGGCACTGGAAATTCTTCTCCTGGTAGTGGAAGGCACGCTTCTAAATATTCCGGAACTTGACACTCCACCTCTGAAGGTTGTGCCATGACCGCATGTGCGTCTTGTACGAATGACAACTGGGTTACATAGAGTGGCATTTCTTGCTGTAAACCTTCACCTAATGATGACTGTATGGTATGAGCAGCCACTACATCTTCTAACTGTACCTTCGTACTTTGCATACTCCTGGCTTCTTCTTCCAAAGTCAGGGCTTCATCCTTCGCAAAAGCCCCTTGTCCTCCAGAAACTGAAGGGATTATGCTTAGATTCGTTGATATATTTAGCCCTTCTGCCGAAGGTAGCCGTTGTATATCAACATTGCCAGACACCTGGATTCTTTCTAACAGTTTTTGGTCACTGGTGTTTACGTCCCCTGATACATGAAACGTTAGTCCTGATTGGGACTGCCTAATATTAAACTGTCCTGATATTTCCATGTCTGGCATAGCTAAGCTTTCCCCTGCATGGAATTCGCCAACTGGCGCGACGTGGTTTTCCACGCACTTTTCTACCATGCTGTTTGATTCATCTATAACTGATGATCCCTGAGTCTTGGAATCAATGCCAGAATCCATTTGTGACACTGAGTCTTGAGCAACTGTGCTAACAGGTTGGGCTAATTCGTGTTGACTTAACGAGTAAATTTGGTCGGTTTCTTGAGCCTGTAGAAGCAATGTGTTGGGGTTCTGTGCTGTTTGGACCGGTTGACATACAGAGTTGTCTTGGTATCCGGTCTGACCAGTTTGTGGTTCCTGAACAAGTGGGCCGACTAGCTCGCCCTCTTGTTCATCGTTTACGAATAGAGAGGAAAACATACCTCTAATATTCTTGGCTGCTTCCTTGATTTCTCTTAGAGATGGAGGTTGATAACTTGAGCTTACACTCTCAACCTCGTTTGACTTCTTGTCTGTAAATTCTTTGGGTAACGCAATTTGTACTGGGTCCTCTGTCAACTCAATGCTTCTGGCTTTTGTTTCGTGCACTGAGTTCCCGTCCATTGACTGAGAACTAGTTATAGCAGCAGAAAGTGGTTCGTCCTTTGTGTTATCTTTTGCTGTCGAATTGTTTGCGTCTCCTAGCATTTCGTGGTTTTTTACAATTTCCTTACCAGCCACTTTCTCAAGGGAGCCACTTTTTGAATCCTTCGAATTTGAATCCTTTGAATCCTTCGAATTCTGCTGTGGCAAATTGCAAGCGGATGCAGAAGTTTTAAGATGTTTTCTGTGTCTTTTCTTGTTATGTTTTTGACGTTTTCGTCGTTTAGACGAACGCTTACGTCCTAATGTCTTGTTCTTCTTCAGCAGGGATGCTTTCCTGTTGGCCAAAATCAATCGATTTACTGATTCAATTAAACCAAACGATGGCGGGGACAATACTGTCATTGAGCCAACTGACTTTCTGAAGTATTCTTTGCAGAACTGAGCAAATCTGTCCTCTTTCGTCTCTCGTACATTTAATGTTGGTTTGGCAGTGGACTTTTTTCCTAAAGAAACAGAGTGCGCATGCCCCGTCCTTTTGGCATTAGACGCACTCTGCCCTTTCGCCTTCTCCGACGATGAGGCGGAGGATACGGGAGGCAAATTCGTGGAAGCTGTGCTTTTTAAAGCTGCAGCCAACCCCTCAAGGGACTTCTGTATACCAGATGATGGTGTTGACTCGACTGGCTTGCTGACGCATTCTCCACAACTTTTAGTATGACCAGTGTCATCTTTTTCTGGTGCATTCTCACGTTCACTTTGAGCCTCAGCAATCTCCTGACCAGTCATAAGAGAAGAGTTTTTATCCTGTTCTTCTTCTGCCTCCAACGCAAACGAGAATGCAGCACACTCAGCTCGACTTGATGCCATTCTCAAGGCGGTGGCTAACCCTTCTAGGGAAGCTTGAAGTCCAGAAACGGATGGTTGATCTTGTGCTGGTTGTGCAAACTTGTTACCTTCCTCTAGACCACTCGTAGATGGGCCTTGCTCAACCGCACACGTTTGGTTCTTGGGCTCCAAGGCAAGTGTCTTCACCTCATCAACCTTTTCAACACTCTCGAGAGACGTTGTCTTTGTCTGAACTTCGAGAGAGCTCTGTAGGTCTGACTGTGGTGGTACATCTTGAACTGGCTTCACTTCTTTGAAAGGGAATTCGTTTTCTTTCTCTTTATCACTACCACCAGTAGATATCCTTTCTTTTGGCAAGTCATTCAAATTTACCACTGGGCTGCTGTCAACTTCATGAGCATTTGCATCTTGAGTGTTCTCGGATTCTATCGAGGACACTGAAGGTGAAGAACACGGTGTACAAGCGTTCACTTTCCTAAACGTTGCAGCGAATGGTGTAGCTGATTCTTGGAGTATTGAAGATGGTGGTGGTGGCAAAACTGCTTTGGAATCTCTCACTGCTACATTTCCCTTTGTTCTTCTCCCATTGGTCCTGGGTGAGCTATTAGAAGACGCTTTTGCGTATGCTTTTGAAAAGGCCGCCATTGCCACGGCGTTCTTGCTAGTGACTTCTTCGTGTGTTTTTCTGGATCTATTTGCGCTAAGCAATTGTTTAGGCTTATTATGAAAGGCCAAAGAGTGTCCCGTCCTAACTTCATTGTGGCCTTTTCGAGCTGCAAACCTTTGCAGCTGCTGTACCTTCTTATAGTAAAGTAGCTCTCTTCCTGAGAAGGAAAGCATGTCACTTTCTTCGTTAGCAAAAGGCTGTGGTCCTATTGAAGCTGATGGCCTTGTGAAACTTTTCTTCCATCCATGAAGTCTAGCAAAGGCTTCTTCAAGCTTCTTTATATCTGTTGGACTCAGTGGGCTTCGTTTTTGTGAACATGAGGATGAGCGGACCTTATCTTTCTGAGAAGGTATATTTCCATTGGCTGGTTGAATAATTGATGCGTTTTTCGGCGCAGCCTCCATTTCAGGCTCTGACGAAACTCGTGAATGGACGTTTCTTTCAACAACACGATCTTCTTTAAATCTCTTCTGAGAAACCTCATGAGAAAATGTTTCTCTAGCGGCCTCCTTAAGCCTCGGGTTTGGCAATAGCGAAACAGGCTTCAAGGAAACTGGTCTCTTTTCTGGAAGGGTTGAGGAGTTAGGCGATGAGAGGGCAGCACGTGATCTGGATGGCACTCGTAGACCAATCTCTCTCATGATCTTCACACAAGCCTCGAAAAGTGCACTGGAACAATGCACTTGGACGATACATTCTGGCCTGAACACCAAACACAAACGCTCACTGACCTCGCCTAATCCAGCCATAGAAAGAGTCAGAGTGAAGGTGACATTCTGAATTTCTAGAATACATGGAACAGGCAGCACTCGGTTGTAAAAGGAGCTGCCTGAAATCTTGTATGTTGGGACAGGCAAGTTCTGAGAAATCGTGACAGCTTTCGGTGCTAATGGTGACAAGAAATCAAACTCTTTCATAGTCTTGACAGCATTCTTCGAGAGTGCCTGGCATGTCTCTGTCACACTCTGTTCTTGTTTCATCAACTCATAAGCACGAGGCCGGAGAGGCTTGAATTCCTCCATAGGCATGGTAAAACTGATAGGAGCTTGAATACGGCTTTCATCTTGGAAACTCTCGTTTCTTGGTTTTGCAGATTTGATGGCCCAGTTGATAATTGCCTTGAAATGAGGGACAATAGCTCGCTGGCTTTTTACAGGAACAACTGCATTGGACGGGGATGCAATTGCGCTGTTGTTAAGCAATTGAGATGACGCTAAGACATTCAAGGGCCTGTTGAAAGTTGATCTTATCTGAGGTACCAAATATTGTTTCGTAGGAACAACTGCATTGGACGGGGATGCAATTGTTCTGTCGCTAAACAATTGAGATGACGTAAAGGCATGATTCCTTTGCCTATTGCTTGTTGATCTTATCTGAGGTACCATAGGTCGTTGGCTTCTTACAGGAACAACCGCATTGGACGGGGATGCAATTGGTCTGTTGTTGAGCCTGATAACTGATGGAGCACGCAATTGAGATGAAGTGAAGGCATTCAAGGGGCTATTGCTTGTTGATCTTATCTGAGGTACCATAGGTCGTTGGCTTCTTACAGGAACAACTGCATTGGACGGGGATGCAATTGGTCTGTTGTTCAGCCTGATCCCTGATGGAGCGCGCAACTGGGATGACACGAAGGCATTCAAAGGTCTGTTGACTGTTGATCGTATCTGAGGTACCAAAGGACGCTGGCTTCTTAGAGGAACAACTGCATTGGACGGGGATGCAATTGGTCTGTTGTTGAGCCTGATGACTGATGGAGTGCGCAATTGGGATGACACGAAGGCATTCAAGGGTCTGTTGGTTGTTGATCTTATCTGAGGTACCAAAGGTCGCTGGCTTCTTATAGGAACAACTGCATTGGACGGGGATGCAATTGGTCTGTTGTTAAGCCTGATGACTGATGGAGTGCGCAATTGAGACGACATGAAGGCATTCAACGGTCTCTTGATTGTTGATTTTATCTGAGGTACCATAGTTCGTTGGCTTCTTACAGGAACAACTGCATTGGACGGGGATGCAATTGGTCTGTTGTTAAGCCTGATGACTGATGGAGTGCGCAATTGAGACGACATGAAGGCATTCAACGGTCTCTTGATTGTTGATTTTATCTGAGGTACCATAGTTCGTTGGCTTCTTACAGGAACAACTGCATTGGACGGGGATGCAATTGGTCTGTTGTTCAGCCTGATCCCTGATGGAGCGCGCAATTGGGATGACACGAAGGCATTCAAGGGTCTGTTGGTTGTTGGTTTCTTCTGAGCTACCAAAGTTCTCTGGCTTCTTGCTGGAACAACTGCATTGGACGGGGATGCAATTGGTCTGTTGCTCAGCCTGGTCTCTGATTGAGCGCGCAAATGAGAAGGAATCGTCATGGAACTGTCATTAACGCGTCTTCTGGCCGGTTCAAACGGCACTTCTCTTAAAGAGCTAATTCCAAAGAGTAAGAATGTTATCTTCACTAACACACCAGCCAAAAGCAATAAGACGGCGTGCGGTACATCAAGGAAACGTTCCCATAACTTGGACATATTCTGGAGCACGGATGCGTCGACAGAAGCTGGTTGGTCATAGTTGATGCTTGGTGTATTTGTCTCTGTGGAAGCTGTTTTTAGAAAAATATGTATAGCACATTGTAATAACGTGCATTTAAATCTGAATGGTGCATAAATTAAATTCGGAAAATCTCATATAAGATTCATATAAGTAGCATTGCTTGCAACATTATTATTACAATACAATACAACAATATTATTACAGCAGCCAAAACACGCGTACGGAAAAAGCTTAACTTGTCACTTAAGTTAACTATGAAAACAATGACTTAATTATAACCATATTGAATATCTTATTATTATGGTAGCAATACCGTAGTCCACGTTTTGGCTATTGGCTCGTCGATCAAAAATAAAAAAGAAAGGAGGAGTGGAGAGGAGAGGAGACGAGAGGAGACGAGAGGAAAGGAAGGGAAAAGAAAAGAAAGGAAAGGAAAGGAAAGGAAAAAATTAAATTTAATGCTTATTTTTCGCACGTAGTTTTCTTATTTATTTTAACATTCTTATGCTGTAGGGCCTTTCTTCTCCCTAAGGTGAGTAGGATTCTCTGGATTGTATTACTAAAATTAGTATACACCAGTGTTAATATCATCGCTGTTATTATTATTATTATTATTATTATTATTATTATTATTATTATTATTATTCATTAATATTAAAAAAGAAAAAAACATAATCATTCAGACTATTCCTATTATCATTATTCCAATTACTATTAGAAATTGTACTTACGATGTTCGTAGTAATTGTTCTTAAATCTTGTATCCTTTTCTTTATTGATGAGTGGTCTCTGTGTTTTACTGCAGCACAAAGCGCTTGACTCCCCCGTCAAAGTCCCCGATGTGGCTGTAGTTTCTAGGATATTTGGTCTCTGTTGGTAATTGCGGCACGATGCGTGCGACTCCCCCGTCAAAGTCGTCGCTGTGCGTGGAACGGCTGTTGGTTCCAGGATAGGTGTCTGTGTAAGACTGTAGCACGAAGCGCGCGACTCCCCCGTCAAAGTCGTCGCTGTGCGCTGTGTGGCTGTTGGTTCCATCATTTTAATAAATGATTCCAAAACTACAACGAAAAATCATTCATTTTCTAAGAAACACCGTTTTAAAAGAATGATTTGAAACATAAATGAAAACGAATTCTCAACTAAAATAATGATAATAATTTATATTTTTATAGCATTAATATCCCATAAGTCCAACAACGCTTTAAGGTTTTGTAAAAAGATAAGACACACTCAAGTTTTTTTTTGATTTTAAAATTGTTATTATATTAATAAAATACAACAATAATTCAATTAAATACATAGAAAACACTTTACAATACAGCAACTATCAATAAAATATTTACATATTATCAATGTGTACTTACCAGCAATGTTGGTTTTATTGGCTTGATGTCTCGCAACTTTCGCGAGAGCTTTCGCTCCCACGAAACGGTAACTTGCTACTCGAACCAGTGGTTGATGTTTCTGTACGCAAGTCTTTATAAATAACGTTTTAACAATTTTTTTTTCTCGGGGAAAGCTTCTAAAACCTCTATAACAGTGCAGTAATATCACAAAGCTTTCACTAAAAAGGTTTCGGAAAGAATGAGCATCGCAATGAATGTCATTCTTTTTATCTTTGAAGCAGAAACGTCATAATCTGAAGGCTAAAGTCTTAGCCAATCAGATTTGAGTATGAAGAGGTGCGCGTGCTATGGAATTGAAGCACAGGTAGCCCAAAATGGAAATATACGGATTATCCATGACGTAATAACACTTCGTTAGCCAATGGGAGTGAAGAACGAAGTTGTGCGCGCGCTCGACTCCTGCCACAGGCAACCCAACACAAGGAGCGCACGCATTGGTCAAAGATGACATTATGCAAAATTCAACGACCCCTGCATGGCCCTGCAACCTTTTTGCTGAACTCACCAATCAGGAGCCGGGTTTCAGTGAACGCAAAAATATTTTTTTACAATTTAGAAAAACGCACCTCCTGCGTTTTAAGGGCAAATTAGACTTTGTGTGATCAGGTTTCTTTCTTGAGATTGTCAGTTTTTGCTTGATCGAGGGGCTTCAGTTTTCCTCAGACCTATAATTTTGAGCGTGAAGACCTTTTCGGCTTGGGCGTAATGTTGTTTTTTTTCATTTCTGACCTCGTGTCATTCCCTTGAAAATAAGATTCTTTGTTCGAATTGCATCCATATTCACGTGTCTTCTTGTGCGCAATCATTAAACAAATAAATGATACTCTAGGGCACGTGGTCTTGAGAATAAGGTTCTTTGTTTGAGTTGTATCCATATTCACGTGTCTTCTTGTGCGCAACCGTTAAACAAAGAAATGATACTCTAGGGCACGTGGTCTTGAGAATAAGGTTCTTTGTTTGAGTTGTATCCATATTCACGTGTCTTCTTGTGCGCAACCGTTAAACAAAGAAATGATACTTTAGAGGAATACACGTGGTAAGATCATTTATGCATTTCACCGAGGCCAAAAAGGTCCAGACATTTGCGGACATTTATAGCGTTTTAAGTGACAATTAAATCAGCATTTAAAATGCAAAGAATTTTCTTTGTTTTAATTCATACTTTACAAGAATATTTACAGACAGGGAAGTGAGATTTTCTTAGACTTAAATAGAGGATATTACATGGTCGCTTTCAGATACGAATTTCATCTTCTCGTGTTGAAAAGATCTCTCACGAGTGAGAGATTTTCAACACGAGCAGATAAACTTCGTATCTCCAAGCGACCATGTAATATTTTGTTTATTATCATAATATCAATGAAAAACTAAAGAAAGTTTTTTCGAGCTTTTTTCTGCCATAAGAAGTGTGTGACCATAGTGACGATATTTTCACACGTGAAATGTTATCAAATTTTAGAAATAAGGAAATATAGCCGGTATTTCATTGATGACCATATAATAAAGAACATTATGGAATATGAGAATAAGATTTATGCTAATATTTCTACTGATTTTTTTAAGCTACTTTAGAGAAAGGCAAATGTTGGGAAATAGAAAGAAGTGAAGGGAAGAAATGTGAAATATAGAAGATTATAGAATATGAGAATAAGATAAATGAGGAATGTAAATGCCAGAAAATAGGAATAGGAGAAGCAAAGAAAGTGACAAGGTAATATCAGAAATGGGAAATTGAAAAAAAGAAGCTGAAGCATAGGAAAGTTAAGTTAGAAGAAATGAGGAAAACCAGATTTCAAATAAATGATACAATGTAAATAAAATTTGAGACATTTTTTAAAGGCAATAGTTAAACTTTTTAGCTTGAGTGTCATTTTTTCCCATTTTTAAACCGTGTCATTCTTTTGAGATTAAGATTCTTTGAATTGTGTCCATATACATGTGTTTTCTCCTTCGTAAGCACTAAACAAAGAAATAATACTCTAGGGAATGACACATGGTCTGAAATGCGAAAACATTGTGCCCAACGTAAACCAATTTAAAAAAAAGTTTATAGATCTTTCTACTATTTATGCATATTTATCCTTAGCCTTGTGTTCATGCAGCCCTGGTCACATTTATGTACTTGCATACTTTTATGCACAGGCTTTTGTACGTTAAACTGACACATTCCAATGCGAAGCTGGCTGGTTTTACCAAATAAGGCGTGTTAAAGCTTGTTTGGCAGTGAGAAGCCAATGTATGCAAATAAATTATATATGATCAGAGCTGCATGACGTAAGACTAAGGCTTTCATGCATAAATATTAAGAAAGGTCTATACAGTGAATCTAATAGTGTATAGAGGCTTTGCACCATCACATGATGGCAGCCATGACAGGAGGCAGGAACAATTGAATCTGGTCTAATATGATTTAGAAAAAACCTACTGATGGTCTATCACCAATCGAGCCCTGTGATTGGCTGAGCTACTAGGGGTCTATTAGTGATAGACCTCTAGTAGCGAAAAGCGTCAGTTTTGAAAACCAAAAAAAACATATTTAAAGCAAAATCCAAAACTTTTTGCATCCTTTTATTGGACCGATTAGTAGGTTTTTACTAAAACAATTAGACCTCTCGCCCTCTCATGGCTGCCATCACATGATGGTGCAAATTGTTTTCCTATTCAGAAGCAAAAGATTAGAATCTTCCTTGTTGGTTGGCATAATTTTGCGTATTTCCACCATTGTTAGCAAACATGAACTGAAGTTGTTGTGACTGGTTGTTCTGGTTCTGGAAGGCATAAGATTGCTGTTGTTGCTGCTGCTGCTGTTGTTGCTGTTGTTGTTGTTGTTGCTGCTGCTGCTGTTTTTGCTGCTGTTGTTTCTAACAAATCAATAACAATAAAGATTCTTAGTCCATAAACTTGAAAAAACCTGTTATTTTTTTTATGTATCAGTCTAATAATTATGTACAATTATTCTTTATTTCATTCTGACTTTTTATTGAATCAGATTTAGTAAAATATTATCCTAGTCTAGCTAGGCTTGTAGTTAGTAATTATTTTGCACACATTTTGTTATGCACTGAGGCAAAAATTCCAACTATTGCTTTAAGGCATTAAAGCCCTTTTTAATTAGTTGAAACATTCAGGAACAGTGGAGCAAATTTTGGATAAGGGGGTTAATATTTTAGAAATCGCCTCCAACAATAATGCAAAGCTTAATGCTATCCCCTGAAAAAAAATCTGCAATTAAATTTTAAAAATAAATGAAATTGGCGGCAAAATTATTGGGGGCATATAACAAGGTTAATGGCCCCTGACATTATTTTCTGGACAATTCAATTCATTTTACAAACTAAGTTAATTACATTTGTTAATTGTCACGCAGGACTTCTCTAAACTAGTAAAATGATTTCATACAGCACAATATCATATACTGTAATATTAAAAAGAAATCATCTAATAAAAGATATAAATTATGCCTCATACTGTAACACTTTCAAAAAAGCATATTGTTGATTCTCTATTTTAGACAAATGTTTTAATGAAATCATTACTTTTATGTAAACGGGAATGCTAAAATTAACAATCTGGCCAAATTTGAGATAAAGATCACCGATACCTATAGAGTTATTGAGAGTTGAATTTTAAAAGATTTGTATGGAAAAGGCAAAATTGGCCTTTTTTCTTTTTTTTTTTTTTCTAAGTTTAAAATGTTAATAACTTCATAATAACTAATGTTAGTACTTTTAATACTGCATAACTCTGCTTATTTGTAGTATTTACTTTCATGTGGGGGTGTTTGATTATTTGCAAACATTCATTTTTTAGTTTATACTAATAAATTAAATGGCAGCCATTTTGAAAGAGTTTAAAGATTAGAAAGGTTTTTTGCGACCTTCTTTACATTTTTGAGTTTTCACATTTTATTATTAATCTTTTATTATAATGGCTGTTAAAAATTCTGGAAAGACTTAAATTATAGTGATCTTTTATTCAGAATTTTGAACTAATATTTGAAGACTTGGTATGCGTTTAAGGCATTATTAAGTTAAACTGGGTTTTTAAGAAGCCCAAATAATATCTCACTACTTGGGAAGGTATTAATAAATAATGGTTATTTTCTAGAACTATAAAACATTTCCGCTGCAGACCCTTCCCATCCCACTTGAGATTTCTAATTTGTTCTATTAGAGGTGTGGATATTTTATAGAAATACAGTCAGTTACATGTAACCCTTCCTTGCTCAGAACCTCCAATAGCAGTGCAAATAACTTTCTCCCAAACACAACAAGCCAGCATCCACCAACTAGGCTATCTAAAGCCCCAAAACCAGAGCAGTTTTAAAATTAGGACAGTTAGCACCCTCCCTAGAATCAAACCCAATGGTCATTTTTGGCTCTTATATCTAACAGCAATTTACCAACTACGCCAGCCAAAGCCCCAAAATTAGAGCTATTAGTCACACATTTACTAGGCAATTTAGCTTCCTCCCTAGGATAAAAACCCAATGGTCACTTGTGGTTCTTGTAAGCCAAGCACAACAACAGCAATTACCAACTAGGTCAGCTGAAGCCCCAAAATCAGAGCATTGAACACCAAAATTAGGGCAGTGAACCCCAAAATTAGGGCAGTGAACCCCAAAATTAGGGCAGTGAATCCAATGCTTACTTGAGGCTCTTATAATGACAGGGGTGTCGAATGATTCTCTAAAAAAAAGAGTCTTGCTAAATTTTGGCCAAATTTAGCAGGCTTTTAAGTCTCGTTTTTTCTTTTTCAAAAAGTCATCTCAGTCTCAAATTTTGAAAAGAAAGGAAATTAATGAACAAGTGTCTCAGGCTTGCCAAAAAATAGCCTTGCCTTGGGGTCTCATGAAGTCTTGCATTGGCCATTCGACATCCCTAATGCCAAGCACAACAACAGCAATTACCAACTAGGCCAGCCAGGCACACTGACTGACAGACACAGACAGACAGACACACAGTTAACCTAGGTACAGTAGACACTAGGATTACCTGGAACTGGTCTGGTTGATGGACTGACAGTCCACGCATGCGCTTGGAGTTGGGTTGGCCATTGGTGTCTGAGTTATCTTGCTTCCCTTGGTTATTCTGGGAGAACCAGATCCCAAAGACATGTAAGCCGTACAAATAGTATTTACAATACCTCTAATTCTCTCTCTCCAAAAAGGATTAACTTTGATTTCTTTGCAATCATACAGTATGTTACAACCCTTTTCTTAAGGCTGCAACCTAACAGACTCCAGACGTCTGGCATTTTGCCTGCTGTCAATCAAACTACGATGAGCAGAGCTCATTCTGATCACGGAATATAGGAAATTTTCAAGTGAAAAAGGCTGTCTAGTCATGGGAATTTCCTTATGTCGACCAATCAGAATGAAATCAGCCTATCATCAGTTGGATTGGCAGAAGCCAAAATGTCAGACGTCTGGAGTTAGTAAGATCACAGAATTATGAAAAGAGAGCCTGTACAGTAAGGTGGACAGTGATCACACAGGTTGAATTAAATTTATGTTTTCTATTCTGTACCAAGATAGTGCACAGGAAGCCCAATTTAGATAAATGTGGGGAAAAAATTGAAATCACAAAAAATTGTCTCTCTTGACTTTTATTTAATGGAAAGTGTCCTCCCTAGTGTAACAGGGCTCAAAATAACTGCCAATGTCGGGCCAAATTTGGTACTTGACTGGTCAAATATGACATGTTGACTGGTCATATTTGAAAATTATACTCTATTTGGTAATACAAATAATTTTCAAGCAGCCAAGGGCTGATGACGTGGACCTGCAAAATGTATGAAAATCAGCAGCTGTAATGACAGTTTAGGTTGCCAACAATCGCGATTTTGCACACTTTTCCACAGTGAAAATTAATAATTTAATGTAAATAATAATCATTTTTGACCGTCCACAAATTGGCAATGACCGGTCAAGAAAGTTGGTCGGACAGCTTGACCGGCATATGACTGACTGTTATTTTGAGTCCTGCGTACATGTAACAGAAGTGAATTGAAAAATCAGGTAAAAATGCTGATAATTAAATATGTTTTATAATGCGCCTTTGTTTTCTTATAAACCCTGTATGGTCCTTTAATCACTAAAAATGAAGAAAAACTGCAAACATTGGGCTCCCCGTAAACCACATTTATAAAATAATCTACTTTATTCTCATAAGTTATAATATATAATATATGAGCAGCCAATCTTGATGGGATTATTATAATTATGATAGACCATGTGTTGTGTCATTTTGTTGAGAACTTAAGATTCTTTGTTTGAGTTGTATCCATATTCATGTGATTTCTCATGATTTCTCAACCATTAAACAAAGAAATGATACTGTAGGGAATGACGTAGGGTCTGAAATGCCAATCAAAGCCTTATGCCCAAGCTAAAAAGGTCTATAACTATGAGTAGGGAATGGTTCAGGAAATGGAATAATTTAATGTAATTCTCAATATTCTGCAAACTCAGACATTTCAACGGCTTGTTGTGAAATTGGTTTTTCGCTGCCGTCAATCAAAACTAATCAGTCGGTACCTTTTATGTTTTTGACTGGCGGCAGTGAAAAACCAAATTCCGACGGGAAACTCACAACTACCGAGTTCGCAGAATATTGAGAATCGCAGTTGTAATGTGATCTTCCTGATTTTATACTTGATATTTCATCATCAAGGGTTTTGTCTGGGAATAAAAAATCATATATTCTATCCACTAAACTACATGTACTGTACATGTGCTGAAAAGGGCCATGGATACTGTAGCAATTGCAGATGGTATAATTATTATCTTTATTTGTAATGTCATGTGGCAATGTTATATATCCATAGAGCTGATGTGATATATAATTAGCTAATGACTGGCATCTAAAATTCCTTTTACCCACTAGTATTTACTCTTTTTACATGACTGTGAAATTATACTAGCATTTTACATGTGACACATGATAAGATGTCATGATTTATCATGGACTATATTGCAGATAATGGATCCCTTATTTATTAACTATGTTGTTAAGCAATGTTATTATTAATGATTACGGTAGTCTCCTTTACAACTGTTCTTAATGTCAGTCTCAAAATCCCTTCCCACTAACGGCTGCTTACTGCAGCCAGACATTCCATTCAATCAGGTTAGCCAATCACGGCTCTAGTTCTAAAGAGAACTAGATAAAAAACAAAAGGAGTTTCATTCATTTTTTTCAATGTTAGAGTAAAGCCGGTGGCTCATTGTTTATAATATTTTGGTGAGAAACCAACAGGGCGGCCTGTCACGGGCCTGTCTCCTGATTGGCTTAAATCAAACAATCGGAATGGAATGTCTGGCTAGTAAGCAACTGTTAGTGGGGAGGGATTTTGAGACCGACACTAAGAACGGCTGCAAAAGAGATTATGATTACGGCTGTTTAATGTCAAATTAGCAATTTAGTTACTTTAGATTATGATTCTTTTAACATGAAGTGATTTATTTCACATGCATGGAGACAACACTGTAATAAAGATTAATTTTGTTTGCATATGACAAGACTGTGACAACAACACAGTATACTAGCCCATGGGATATGTTGCAGTCATCTCAAAAGCCAACTAGAATTTCAGCTATCTAAAACTTAAGGTGGTTTCTATATATACATACCTGTACATAGTGCCACCATTTTATGTACAGTAAACAGGTCAGACAATGAAAGAAAATTTGGAAATTTCACCATGGGTTTTCCACCATGCCATCAACAATTTTCATTTTTCATGATTTTTCCATGAGACAGTCATGAGGGCGGCATATTGGTCTTTTCCGAGATTTGATTGGAAAAATGGTAATGAGTAAGATGCATAGGCGCTGTTTTAGGGACACCATTAATTTTGTCTTTTTTGTTTTACATGACTGTAGAGGTTTTAGTATTTTGAATCGAGTCACATTTAATTTGGTTTTCAGTCTGTTTTTCAAGAGATTTTGTTTAGCTTAATTCCACTGTATTGAAAAAATGACATCCCTTAAACTGCCCCATGATTCAGTCTCCTACTCTCCTACTCATTACCAGTTAAATGTGCAAACTTGGAACAGCCACTAGAGCAGTTTTCATATGAGTGGGAAACGATACAGAAAATTTGTAGTCGTACTGTTACCGTAGCCGTAAATACATGACTAGTCTTGTTGTGATTGGATGAATTACTGGAAGACATGTTACGGCATGTGGTACGTGTACATGTTGTAAGTCAGTACTGTAGGTTTCCCACTCATATGAAAACTGCTTTTACTATTAGAAAAGTAGTAGCAAGACTCCAATTCCATTAGGTGAAAAGATTATTAAAAAAATGAAAATATCTTCACATTTATTGAAGAAATAATGTGTGAAGTGGCCCCCAGTGCTATATCCTTGATACATTCCTGGTAGTAACCCAACCACTGGTTTGAAAATCTGTGATCTAATCTTAATCCTAAATATACTATTAACAGTCTGCTTACCTTAGATGCATTGGATTTATTGTCATTGTCATCATCATTGAGAAACTCTCTCTTGGGATAAGGAATTGGACTTCCAACGAAGCAACTATAGTTACAGGAGAAATGTCGTTAGCCAACTGCTTTTATTTCCAATACATAATTTACAAATAGTGAAGTGCACAGATGACTTCAGAATTCAGGTTTGTCAGCTTTGAAAAAATTATTCTTTAAATAAAAATATTATGAGTTGCCAGAGTTTTGTTCATTGTTGGTGCCGAGATTTGGAATTTCAAATGAATCCGCCGAAACTTCAATCAAAACATTCAGGTTACTGGTCACGTGTGACGTAATTTAGCTATTAATAATATGTTACTCACTCTTGGGTAGGTAAAGGATCTTCTTTGAAGTAAGGGTCCTGTAAAGCTTGTTCTGAAGTGATTCTCTTATTTGGGTCCATTACTAAAAGTTTGGATAACTGAAAAACAAAAAAGGATTCTTAAGTTAAAATTTAATGGCTCTGACTTAAAATTTAAAAAATATATAATATCATTCTCTACTTTCACATTGCTCACTGACAATACATGGTGGTTTTGGGCGGCAACCGGTCAAAAACTGTGAGTCATAAAACACTAATTATTAAGTAAACATTATTCAATCTAATGTACACTACTAACAGTATAACTGCTTTTATCCCACACCATAAAAAATACAGCCAATCAGAAAGCAGGAAAGTCATATTCTATGCAGTATATTCCTCAGTACTTCACTCTTCCTTCCCATCATGCACTGCGCATTGAATCTATGCATTTGTAATTTCTATGGTTTTGGATAAAATGGTTTTACAACTCATGGGAAATCCCATGGTATGCTACTCGAAACCATTGTATAACTAGGATTTATCTGTTAAATGCTGATTTTCAGTTCATTCTGTGAGTAACAGTTATTTTTCCACAATTTTATGACACTCTTTGATCAATTACCCCCAAGCGGGAATGTATAATAGGCAATGCTGTTTTTGCCAGTCAGTAACAGCGATGTCATGCCCTGCAAAATGCTTGTTCTTGCACTGTCTTCATTTTTTCTCACATCTTTTTCCATTATTTCTTTCCTATTTTCTTACCAATTGGAATGCTTTGCTGTCCTGTTTCACTTTATGCTTTTCCATGTACTTCCAAAGGCTTGCACTAGCATAGCTTTAAATTTGAACATAAAATAATATCAAATATTTGATGTAAATTGTTTTGGATATTAAACAAACATTGCTAACTAAAAACCAAATTCTTTTAGATATTAAGTAAAACACCTTTTTGCTAAAACAATAATTTCGACTTTGTGCACTCTACAAACAATAGGTGAGATCAAAGACTGTAGTCTACGAAATTTGAACATCTTTAGAATTTGAACAAAAGATGCTTGTATTTCATTGTTGGTGAACAATAGTAAGTTGTAGTCAGGTCATGCTTTCAACATACATAAGTGTTGTGCATTGGTATAGCTCGACTCATTGTTAATTCATTGTTAATCGTATGTGAGTAAATTAAAATTGCTTGTTTGCTCTCTCCTATGCTTTGACGGTTTTCCTCAAGGTTCTCTGGTTTTCCTCCCTCTGTAAAAATCAACTTCTAAATTCCTATTTAATCTGGCATTGAAAGCTTAAACATGGGCCTCTGACTCGGAAGACTGAGCAATCATTCCCTGCAATAGACCTCTTTACCTTCTTATGCAAATTGCCCATTTCAGACCACATGACATTCCCTTGAGAAATCTCCTTTTGTTAAATATTTACACATGAAAGAATCAACTCCCAAGAGTTGCATCGCGTGGTCTGTAATGGGCACAACAAACAACGAAGGTAAAGAGGTCTATTGATGTACGTCTGTAAAATATATTGAATGTACATCTTACATCAATTCACTGTACATTAACTCTAAATTTGTGCATGGTTATTACATACTTTGATTTTCTAAAGTCTTTAAGTAATGTTGAATGTTCTGGCATCTTCTTGATGTCTTCCCAATCTTTTTCTGTTCAAGTGCAACAAGTGGAAAAAAAATGAATGTTTTTGTCTCTATGTGAATAACTTGGTAAAAATTCCCTGGTCATCAATCTGTTCATTCAAATCCCATTCTAAGCCTAAACTTTCTTTCAAGTTCCAGCAGTATTCCAGCCATATTTACTATCACTTTCACTTAATATATCTACTTCTGCTGCTGATACATGTACGACTCGATTTCCTGATAAATACTATTATCTGGCTTGAGCCGAGCCGACAGTCATCTCACCCATAATCATATGACCTCTCTCATGTTTACCCCTGTGTCCTGCCAAGGGCATATGATATTTTTCTCTTAATTCTTTATTCTATTATTCACACCAAAAGCATTTCATTTCACTAGTTTTACCCCTGTGGCTTAGCGTTCAATTTCTTTTCACTCAATATTTGTAATTTTCAACTCGCATTAAGCCAATTATCTTGAATGTGGGAATTTCAAACCCTGACCATCAACTGTATTTATAGACCTCTTTAGCTTGGGCGTGTCATTCCTTTGAGAATAGGATTCTTGTTTTTCTTTGCATCTAAACAAAGAAATGATACTCAAGGGAATGACACATGGTCTGAAATGGGCAAAACATTATGCCCAAGCTAAAAAGGTCTAATGTATGTTCTTCAGTCAGGAGTAGAATACATAGAGGATATTACATGGTCATGCGGAGATACAAATTTTGACTTCGAGTGTTGATATTATCTCTCACGAGTGAGCGCAGCGAAGCGGCCATGTAATGTTCTGTTTATTACATGAAATCTTCAATGAAAAATAATGGAGAATTTGAGACTTGCTGAGCAAAAAGTCGAAATTTGACACCACCAGTGTTGATATAAATCGTATCCGCACTGGCCACTGGTTGGAGTGGGGATATCAATTTTATCATTTTGATGTCACTCAATATCACACTCTATATCATATAATACAAAGGCATAGAGTAGATACCTTGTGGGTATCCCATGACACCAAAGATGCGGTCCAGCTGATCATGATGATATGGATTACTTGTTTTGATATCCTCCTGACGACAGTGAAATATTGGCTCACATGTTAAGAGCTCAGCAAATATGCACCCTATGGCCCAAATATCTGGTAAAAAAATGGAACAAAGACATCTTTAGATGATCATGATCCAATTGTCATTCATGAGTTGTTGCACTGGAAGAGCTGTTGAGAGTTCAATTTCTTAAATAATTGATAACTACAGCTGTACTTTAAAGAAAGGTCTGAACCCAGGTGAATGGATATTTATCGAAGTAACAATATTTGTATAATGATCATCCAGGTGGATATAGTCCTGAGAAGGACTGTTTTGACAACCTGTGCGGAAGTCATCTTCAGAGTCAAGTGAAGGATAGTCAGATAGGTCATATTTATACTGCCACGATACACAATAGCACAATTACTGGTACCTGGTTTTGCATAATTGGTGGTGTCGGTCTAATTAGTGAGCGTCTAATTAGTGTTTATTTAATTAGCGGGCATTGCTGCTTCGGCGTCATTTTTGCTTTTGTTTATAAGCCTATTGTACGGCATCTGTACATGTAATTTCATTGAGCGGTTGAGTGGATTCTGCTCAAACCAACCTACAGTACTGTAGTCCCATATTTCTTACCTATTGCTTTTGTGTAATGTCTAGCTCCTAACAGCAGTTCTGGTGCTCGATACCAAAATGTTACTACAACAGGGTCCAAGTCAGCTAAAGGCTTCAGAGGTGAATTGAACAGACGAGCAAATCCCATATCAGCTGTGTTTACAGAAATGCAAGAAAAAACATGCATTTGAATCATACATTTAAAAGTTGTATTTCACACTGTTTTATGTAAAAAGTAAAAGGTACATGTAAAGTAGTTCTATATTTAATGTTGGTAGTTCCTTCAGCTACGTGGCTGGTATCCCAGGAAGCCGACGGTGCGCACTTAACCCCCTCTCTCCGTCAGTGCTCTGTTTTGAGAATATTCAAAGCCAAAGCTACAGTACACAGATTAGAAAGAAGTTGAAACAGACGTGCAGATCCTGAGGATCGAACAGTGGACCTCTAGCTCCGAAAGGCAGCACACGGAACATCAATAATATATTTTAGGTGTTCACGGTTTTCTTAGATTGACTGTAACAGGTAACCGTTAAAGTGTTTACTTACCAATTTTTACTCTTCCTCGTTCATTTCCTTCGCCCATTACTAGAATGTTTGCTGGTTTCTGTTTGAAATCAAAATAAAACATAATGACCCAGTGATGGGAAGCACAGGTGGCCTAGCGGCAAGAGCGCTTGTCTCTCAACAATGCGACCAGGGTTCAAGTCCGGCCAAGCTCAGTGTCATGTGAGTAGAGTTGTTTGTTGGTTCTCTCCTGTGCTTCGAGGGTTTTTGTCTGGGTTCTCCAGTTTTCCTCCCTCCTTAAAAATTAACTCCCAAACTCCAATTTGATCCTGGGTTTCACATTAATTGGAGCTTAGTCCTGTTGTGAGTGTACCATGCCATGATACAACAACCAAAGCTTATTAATGATAGATTTAATGTTGAATAATTTTCTTCTACTGACAATAGTCTGGTTAGAGTTGAAAGGTAGCTGGGCCTTTGCATCAAAGTGAGATGAATGGTGAGCTTGCAATGATAGACCTTTTTTAACACTTTGGACAATTATTCATGTCTCTATCATTGTCAGCTCACCATTCGTCTCTCTTTGACGCAAAGGCCTGACTACCTTTCAAGATGGTGGTGCAGGGAACTGTGAAGGGAACTATTGAATGTCTTACCAGATCTCTGTGTAGAACCCAGTTAGAGTGTAAATAATGAATACCATCTAGAATTTGATATAAGAGTGACTTAAACATGCTTTTAGGGACAGGGACTGTCTTTTTCTGGGCTTTGGAGGCTCTGTGGAATTTGATGATGTGCTAGAAAAAGGAAAAGAAAAAGTCACAAAATCTTAATACTACAACAAAATGTTCTAGCATACATCTATGGTTGCTTAAGTTAACAGACAGTCATGCTTCAGTTTTGCATTTTCCTGTTAGAATTCACCTCCCCCTTTGTGTAGTACATGTTAGACTTTCACAAAGTCCTTGACGTCTCTGTATTAGCTCATGCACACCTAATAAAGCACAGACAGCCCAACCAGGATCACGATTATTATAAGCACAAAATAAACTGAAACTGAAACTGAAACATGTGCTGGACAAAGGACTTTTCCAACTTGTTTCTTACCAATTTTAGCAACCCAAAATGGGTCACCAAATTACAATGCTTGCTATTTTTGTCAATGTGAGAATATTTATTGTATACTACAGATTGAAATGACATCTCTGTATTATATAATATAATCATTAAATGCATAGAAAAACAAAGTCTTTGCGTTTGCATTCAATCAATTTATCTTGTAGCTGCTCAATGCACAAGATAAATTGATCTTGTCACTAAAAAATTGAAATTCTAACCCTGTACATACATACCCATAAATCATGTTCAGCAAAGTCAAACAGTAACCAAACTTTTCTGTCGGCATGTGAAAGGAATACTCTTTGTAGTGAAATAACATTAGGGTGCTTTAACTCTCGTAGCAACTGCAAGGAAAACAAAAACAGTTGTTAACTAATGTAGACATATAAATATATATGATTTATAAAATAGTTCAGATATAATGCTCGCTCTGATTGGCTGATGTTTACATGAGGCTAGGTAAACACAGCAATTTCAATAACTCAGGAAAGTTTGAGAGAGAGGACTAATTGTTTTAGTAAAAACCTACTAATCGGTCCAATAAAAGGATGAAAAAAGTTTTGGATTTTGCTTTAAATATATATTTTTTGGCTTTCAAAACCGGCGCTTTTCGCTACTAGAGGTCTATCACTAATAGACCCCTAGTAGCTCAGCCAATCACAGGGCTCGATTGGTGATAGACCATTAGTAGGTTTTTTCTAATACACTTTACATCATTGTGGCCTCTCGGGGGAGCGTTGGTGCCATTTAACAAAAGATTTCCCATTAGCATCCATTGTTAACGGCACCAAAATGGCCGCCATATTTTTGTATTTTGACTCCCTTGGGAATGCTTGCATCATCATCAATGATGAGTAATGAACAATGAACAGAGAATAATAATTATTAACTCTACTTATACAATGATTGCTGGTATCGAGCATTTAGAGCGAGTGTATTAGGTATCATGTGACATTTCTTTTGGTCTAAATGTTTTTCTTGGTGGACAACATTAATGACAGGCTGTATATTGTACTCTTCTTTTTACATAGCTTACTCTTTCGCCATTTGTAAATATTAGCGTAATTCAACCCTGTTGGTCGCAATGCTTTTATTAATAAACTATCTAACTATCTATCTCGATAATACTGTGACGTTAGATGTCGACATAAGCTTAATTAAAGAGTTCACAAAATAATTACAATTCTTACCGCAATTTCTCTACATGCTGACATAGATATTCCCGTTCCCTCGATCAGTTTAAGAGCATATTCTCTGCCATTACCACATCCACTTTAAAAGTAGCAAAAAAGGTTGAAATAAAGTTAGAAAATCCAAAGAAACTTCACAGTTCAGCTGCCGTTGTTGACAAATACCAACCCGTCTTTGTGCTTCGCTTTATAAACATGCCCGTAAGTTCCTCGACCAACTTTACAGCCGTCAAACTCGAATATGTCTTCTACTCGTTCTCTGAGCTCGTTAAGTTTTAGTTTGAATTCATAATCCATCGTTTTAAGGTAAAAAATAAAAGATGTCGAAGAATATTGTTCTTATTCTGCGTCGTCCGCCATTACTGGAGGACTGCGCGTGCTCGGAGGTGAAGGGTGCTGTGCTATGGTACTGCTGGCTCAGACGAATGGATGAAAGAATTAATAAATGAATGAATATGTGGACGAACGAAAGAAAGAAAGAATATAATAGGAAAGAAAGGGAGGAATGAAGGAAGAAAGAGAGGAAACAATCAAAAGAAAGAAAGAAAGAAAGAAAGAAAGTAAGAAAGAAAGAAAGAAAGAAAGTAAGAAAGAAAGAAAGAAAGAAAGAAAGAAAGAAAGAAAGAAAGAAAGAAAGAAAGAAAGAAAGAAAGAAAGAAAGAAAGAAAGAAAGGTTCAAAGGTTTTTATTTTCCCACACACAAAAAATAAAAAAAACAAAGAATTACAAAAATAGAAATAAGATTGAAGTGGAAAGGTGCAGGAGGTACAACCCAAGAGAGGTTAATTAAGAAAGATCCTGCACAAAAGAAAGAAAGAAAGAAGGAAGGAAGGAAGGAAGCACAGGAAGCCCGCTATAGAAATAAACCGCGCTTGCAGGCAACTCTCACCTACTCTGATCTCTAGCAAGCGCGGTTTAACTTTATAGCGGGCTTCCTGTGCTTCCTCTGCCAACGTAACGCGAGGGTACTTCCGCTCTCCTAAGCCGACTAGCGCACGTACCTAATATAAGGCAAAATCTTTCACCTAGCGTAAATTATTACACGTGACGATATTGCGTGACACAAATCCAACCTTCATAACTTGCGAACCAAACATCAATACTTGACTCGAATGTTTTTCCTGTGACTCATATCACTGATTTCTAAAGCATATTTTAGAAATGTCTTTATACGATGTAAAGATTCACCAAATACTTTTTAGAAAAAGCATATTTCGTCGTTGTTGGTGGAAAATATTTCATACGAATAGAGGACCTCTCGATTCGAACAAACGTTACACGAGCAGTCCATACGAAACACCTTGTTTTGAGAAAATCAAAGAAGCCTTCACAACAGCAAGCCAAAGAATCAGAGATGGGCGCAAAAATATTAGCGAGATTGTTTCAGCATAAGTGATTTCACAAGGGCGGATCCAGGGGGAGGGTCCGGGGGGTCAGGACCCCCCCTGTGATACGTAGGGTTGCACTGTATTTAAGTAAATTTAGTACGAATAACACATTTGGACCCCCCTCTCCAGGCCCGTAGTAAAAATTATGTCGTCGCACACATCTTTGTTTTTTTTTTTTTTTGCTTCGGCGACTCTTTACAACGTTTGGACCCCCCCTTTAACAAATTCCTGGATCCGCCCTTGTTTCAGTACTGCCCTTTAAAGCTCCCTACACCATCTTGAAAGGTAGCAGTGCCTTTGCATCGGAGCGAGACGAACGGTGGGCTTGGAATGATAGATAACTTTTTTTAACACCTAGGACAATTATTCACATGTCTACCTATAACAACCCGTAGGTTGAATTAAAGCAGTATTTACAATTTAAAAATACTAAATGAAGACTATTTAAACTAAAGAAAAAGAAAGTAAGAACTGATTACTATAAAGCAAAGATGCGCCTAAAATATACTGTATGTCTAGACACTAGGAGCTCCAATATACCTAAAAATAGATAGAGAATATTAAATGGTCGCGGGGATATACAAATTTTATCTTCGAGTGTTGATATGATGAAGAAAGCGTTCAAAATTTGCGGACTGGAGTCCCACCTTGAATTTAAACAGGAGAACTAAATCATGTGTATCTCTGCGGAACTCTAAAGGAAGTAGATTTAGCTGTATCAGTCTATCTGTATACGCTACCTCTTTAACTGGATAATTAAGAATAAATTTAGTTGCGCGACGCTGGATATTCTCTAATAAACTGCGGTATTTTTTGTCATAAGAAAACAAGAAGCATATTCTAAAAAAGGTCTAACTAATGTTGTGTACAATAGTTTTCGAGTTTATACGTCTATAATGTCACTACCGCATACACGCTTGATCAGTCCAAGAACTCTGTTGCCCTTAACGCACAGTTCCTTGATATGTCAGTGTTGTCCAGGACAACTGATCAGTGACAGTCACTCCAAGATCACGAGTTTCAGTAGCTGATACCAAAACTTTACCAGCAAGATGGTAATTGTGTTTGGTTCCCTGACGAGATCTTTTTCTACTCATGTGTAAAACTTTACATTTGATAGCTTTGAAATACATGCCATGTTCAGTGCTCCAGTGCTCTAAACAGTTCAGATCCGTTTGCAATGAGGCAGAGGAACTTGCAGAGTCGATAGAACGGTAAAGCTTACTATCATCTGCAAGTCTAGAACCGTCATGGATATAGTTTGGCATATCATTAATGAAGCAGAAACAGTGACACCAGATGACACGGGAAGCCAATCCGAGAATATACCATCAAGAACAACACGATACTGTCTGTCAGACTGGTAATTTTCAAACCAATATAGAATGGACCCTGATGTGCCATACTGCTGAAGTTTTGATACTAATAGGTGGTGGGGTACTTTGTCGAAAGCCTTTGAGAGGTCGAGATGTATGACGTCAACTTCCCGGCCCTCAGCTAGCATGTCCAGGATGTCGTGGTATACCTCCAATAATTGAGTTACTGTAGACTTGCCTCTCAGAAAGCAAAAGGTGATCTGTGAAGTCAAGGTTCTAATAGTGGATGTAAAACAAGGAATGTCTTGGTGTCTGTTTGTGCTTCATGGTGGGATAGCCATACAACTCCATAAATGATGGCTGACATCAGGTGATCTGTGAAGACAAGGTTCTAATAGTGGCTGTAAAACAAAGGCATTTCTTGGTGTTTGTTTGTGCTTCATGGTGGGGTACAGCCATACAGCTCCATAAATGATGGCTCAGTGACATCAGGTGATCTGTGAAGACACGGTTCTAATTGTGGTTGTAAAACAAGGCTTTTCTTGGTGTTTGTTTGTGCTTCATGGTGGGGTACAGCCATACAGTTCCATAAATGATGGCTCAGTGACATCAGGTGATCTGTGAAGACACGGTTCTAATTGTGGTTGTAAAACAAGGCTTTTCTTGGTGTTTGTTTGTGCTTCATGGTGGGGTACAGCCATACAGTTCCATAAATGATGGCTCAGTGACATCAGGTGATCTGTGAAGACAAGGTTCTAATCGTGGCTGTAAAACAAGGCATTTCTTGGTGTTTGTTTGTGCTTCATGGTGGAGTACAGCCATACAGCTCCATTCTCATGGAAGAATGGTAATGCCACTTCTGTATAATGACACGAATATGTCGAGCAATAATCGGTATCTCAAGCTTGTTGGTCACTATGGTATCCGTATCAACGTTTCCAGGAAATTTCTAAGTTAAGTATAAAAGCAAGTGATAAGATTAAAATTAATGGGGCTGGACAATTTAAAGAATGAGGGTTTATCAGGTCTTGCGTGACATTTTTAATCAAACAAAAAAAGCTGTTGCCTCCCAACATATTTTTCCATATATTTCTCTGCAAAAGCAGCCAACTTCGGTCGCTCATATCTACTCAATAAAACCACTTCAAACTTTCCAATTTTACTAATTTTACTATGCTCTTTTCAAATATTATATTTTCTTTTTTGTTGGATTAAAATTTAAAATGTCACGCAAGACCTGATAAACCCTCATTGGTAGACTGCGATCAGTCCCCGTATATTTCCCTTAGTCATTGTTTGGATTGGTTTATTTTGACTCAACACCCAACACCCATCCCCTGGGGATATTAGACTCGTACTGAATAAATATACTCGCACGGCCAAATTGACCAAAGCTAGCAAACACCAAACAATGAACAAGGGAAATACAGTGAGGGACTGCTCGCTGTCTATAGCTAGGATTCGTGGAAGTGATGAGGATTTTTGCATGTGCCAATATGGTGCGCTCCTTATGTCTCAGTTCTAGATACATCATTATGTCATCATACACATTTATGTCTCACACTCGTACTTTGCACGGACACGATAAAATATGCAGCTATTTCAAAAAAGGGTGATGAAGGTTTTGTGCATGTTGCATGTTGCATGTTGCATGTTGCATGTTGCATGTTGCATGTTGCATGTTGCATGTTGCATGTTGCATGTTGCATGTTGCATGTTGCATGTTGCATGTTGCATGTTGCATGTTGCATGTTGCATGTTGCATGTTGCATGTTGCATGTTGCATGTTGCATGTTGCATGTTGCATGTTGCATGTTGCATGTTGCATGTTGCATGTTGCATGTTGCATGTTGCATGTTGCATGTTGCATGTTGCATGTTGCATGTTGCATGTTGCATGTTGCATGTTGCATGTTGCATGTTGCATGTTGCATGTTGCATGTTGCATGTTGCATGTTGCATGTTGCATGTTGCATGTTGCATGTTGCATGTTGCATGTTGCATGTTGCATGTTGCATGTTGCATGTTGCATGTTGCATGTTGCATGTTGCATGTTGCATGTTGCATGTTGCATGTTGCATGTTGCATGTTGCATGTTGCATGTTGCATGTTGCATGTTGCATGTTGCATGTTGCATGTTGCATGTTGCATGTTGCATGTTGCATGTTGCATGTTGCATGTTGCATGTTGCATACAAAGCCTGAAATGCAGTATGGGTGATGTGATTTCAATAAAACATGCAACATGCAACATGCAACATGCAACACGCAACAAACTTTTACCAACCTTTTATTGAAATAGCTGTATAGTCTGACATTTTTTGTTGGAAACTTTTCTTACGATCAAAAGACCAATACAAAGTAACATAAATCTTTTATAAATCCCGATTACAGTCAAACTAAGAAAACCGTGAACACCTAAAATATGTCTGGAATGTTTATGTGTTTGATCACAGCGCGGTCACGCAAAGTATTTTCCCGTTTAAAAGTTTCAGACTTTCATATTTTAGTTTTATTCTCGTGAAATTAGAAGTTTCTATTCGAGACAGACGGATACACGAGAGAAGGATTCAATACAATATTTTTTCATGGTTGTGGGAAACATCTCTTTTACACGCAACGGCCTAAATAAACATTCCAGACATATTTTAGGTGTTCACGGTTTTCTTAGTTTGACTGTAAAACACATGGTCAAAAAAGCATTATCTAACGAGCTAAAATGTTCTAACCTTAACACAGTCACCGTAGTAGTTTATCCAGTCACTTGTATCATCGCTGTAAGACATACTGTACTCGGTCACCCACTGGTTACTTGATGGTCTTCCTTGTGTGGCAATCTTAGTAACCTTCTTGACTCTACCAAGGTCAATCTGTATGTACTCGCCTACATTTTTAGGTGCAACCCACGCACCTGCGGTAACGTATTGAACATCCTGATTGTTCAATCGCCCTCCCTGTGGTGCATAGTATTGCCAGTTGCTTTGAAATGCTGAGGCAGTGATTTGGGAGTCAAGGATGGTTCGATCTTCCATACCCAGCGGATTTTCACATCCTAGTAGTTAACGACATAAAAAGAATATGGGAAAATAATCCGTACATTTTCGAGGTTGTTTTGATGAAAAACAGATATCAGAGTTACACTGCACTGCCTTCAAACAATTGTTTCAAGTCGAGGCATTTGGGTCAACAATACAGTAAATGTATTCATCACTTTCACATTCCCATAATACTTTGCGTTTTTGGGGGCAACAACGAGAAACAAATCGTTAATATTACCATGAAGATTAATAAGAACTCACAAAAACCAGAAGGAAATTTGAACAGGTTTACGAGTAAAAGTCATGACATTTCTTGGTAAGTCCACACCAAATGTTTCATTCTCCCATATGTGTGGAAGTAAATCTAATTAAACTGTCACTGGTTTTTTCAATGATAATAGAAAACACACTCAGCATCTGCAAGAAAAGTTTTGAATGTTCAAATAATTTTTGCTATTGTTGCCCCCCAAAAACGCAAAGATAATGGGAATGTGAAAGTGGTGAATAGAATGTGACCCAAATGCCACGACTTGAAACAATTGTTTGAAAGCAATGGAGTATGACTATGATATCACTATGACGTCACATCAAAACAATCTATTGTTTTAACGCTAAGGATCATGGTCGCAAGAGGGGACAAAATAGAAGCAACACGAAATGAATGAATCACGATAAAATTCGGTTGATGAGATGGCGAAAAGTAAAGTGAGAACAGCTAAATATTATACAAATTTCCCGAACGAAAGTATCTGCTTTACAACTTTGATTTGAAACCAGTTGAAGGCATGATCAACAGGACAAGAAGTCCCATGCTAAGACCAGCCTAAGACCAGCCTAAGACTGATCGTATTCAATCAACTGTCAGTGAAGATTTCGTCATTTCGACTGAAGTTGAATCTAAAGTTCCTTACCTGTTATATCAACTGTTGGTATTTGACATTCCTTGGCATCTTTAGAAAACGCTGGCCCGATGCAGTTGGTACCAATGTTCTGAGGTGCTGTAGGGCTAGTACAGTTTCGTGCACGTGTTCTGGGACAATCTGGGAGATCGTGACAGGCAGTCCATGACGTCCACGGTGTCCAAACGCCATCTATTATAACAAACGGTCGAAATGATAAATATTTTCCACAACTGGATGAAAGACTTTATATATTTATAAACACAATACAAATCTAAAGTCTTTACTCCTACCTACACAATACAAATCATTGTCCGTGGAGGGGGCTGTATATCTGATACAAAATCGTCCTGATTTGCATCAAATGTAACTCCAGCCAAATTCTCAGCCAAATTCAATTTTATCTTTAAAATTTTAGTAGAAGATGAATGTATACACCTAGACGTTTCATAAGTAATATACAATATTCGTGTCCGTGTTGTATCAAATATATACGGTGGCCCATAGGGGACATGCAGCAAGTTAGATGAGTTGCTGCAAATAAAACGAGTTGCTGCATATAATAAACGAGTTGCTGCAAATAAGACGAGTTACTGCATATAATAAAGTGTTTAAATATGTGGGAATTAACTCGGGCAAAGCATGACCGAGTTAACTCGAACAATAACAGGTATTCGGACCCAAGCTAGGGGGAGTAGTAAATGTGTGTTTGTGTGTTGGGGGCTGTGGTAGGGGTCGTTTTTTGTTTTGTGTGTGTGTAAAGAGAGGGAAAAAATATAGAGAGAGAGTGTATGAGATAGACGCTAATCTGTATAAAAATGCAAAAATATATTCAAGCACGTGAATGCACAAGAATACATTCAAGCAAAAACAGGTATTCGGACCAAAGCTAAGGAATAAAGGAGGGTTGTAGGGGAGGGGGGAGAGGGTGTTTAAGAGATGTGTAGTTTTTTGACGACTGTATAAAGAATGGTATGATACATACAGAGTGGAGAAAAGATTAATTGTGAGTGAAGGCAACGTTTCGAAACATGAGCTCATTTTTCGCGGCGGCGTGGGGAAGGTGAACTATAAATAAATGATGGTTCTGGGATGGTCGTTCGTTCTACCAAGTGTTTCTCATCAGGGGTTGAGACACAAGATAGAGGTCAGTGTCCGACCTACACGTTTCAAAACCCACGGCGCCAAAGGCTCAACCCTACGTGCAACGAAACGACCAGGGACACACCACGTTGACCTGTGTTGTATGTTGAAGATATATAGCGGTCGGTAGCGTGTGTGCTGAGTTCAACTGACATAAAGAACGGTGTAGGATATGGAATTAAAGTGAGAAAGGTATATAGCGGTCGGTAGCGTGTGTGGTGAGTTCAACTGACATAAAGAACGGTGTAGGATACGGAATTAAAGTGAGAGAGGTGAAAGACTTACTTAAGTTGACTTGAGTGGTTTGTAAAGCTTGTATACAGCTTGCAATGTGGTCTTTGCTTGCATATTCGAAGATGAATAGATCGTATAGAGGAAGTGAAAGAATGTAGGGAATGTATGTGGTGTAATACGAGTAACATGGGATTGGACGTCCTGTGTAATTGTTTGGAAAGATGATATTGGAGAGAGAGTGTGTGTGGGGGGGGGGGGGGGGGGGGAGGCGGTTGTTTGTACTGCGAGACAAGAGGGAAGAGATGTGTGTGAGAGGGATTTTTGTTTGTAGTTTGGGGCGCAGGTTGGAGGGATGAGAGATGGTTAGTGTATGTAAACCATCATCTACATAGGGTTGGGAGATGGAAGGGGTTTGTTTGCTGTGTGGGACCAGAGGGAAGAGTTAAGAGATGGTTAGTGTGTGTGTAAACCATCATCTACATGAGTTGGGGGAGGAGCAAAGAATTTGTTTCCTGTGTGGAACAGGAGGGGAGAGATGAGAGATGGTTTGTGTGTGTGTAAACCATCATCTACATGGATTGAAGGAGGAGGAAAGAATTTGTTTACTGTGAAGGACAGGAGGGGAGAGATAAGAGATGGTTTGTGTGTGTGTAAACCATCATCTACATGAATTGGGGGAGGAGAAAAGAATTTGTTTGCTGTGAGGGACAGGAGGTGAGAGATGAGAGATGGTTAGTGTGTGTGTAAACCATCATCTACATGAATTGGGGGAGGAGAAAAGAATTTGTTTGCTGTGAGGGACAGGAGGTGAGAGATGAGAGATGGTTAGTGTGTGTGTAAACCATCATCTACATGAATTGGGGGAGGAGAAAAGAATTTGTTTGCTGTGAGGGACAGGAGGGGAGAGATAAGAGATGGATAGTGTGTGTGTGTGTAAACCATCATCTTCACTAGTAGATGGAAGGGGTTTGTTTGCTGTGTAGGACAAGAGGGGAGAAATAACAGATGGTAAGTGTGTGTGTAGACCATCAGATTCTTCTACATAGGGTTCGGGGGATGTTTGTTTGTTGTTTGGGGCAAGAGGAAAGAGGTAAGAGATGATCTGTGTTTGTGTAAGCATGTACATATGAAGGATCTGTATGAGAGATGAAAGTGTTAGGTTATCAGGAGAATGTGTGTGTAATAGATGGGTAGCTTGAGGATCATAGATGCAAACCTTTCCCTGCGGTAATAATCATGTTTAAATATGTGGGAATTAACTCGGGCAAAGCATGACCGAGTTAACTCGAACAATAACAGGTATTCGGACCCAAGCTAGGGGGAGTAGTAAATGTGTGTTTGTGTGTTGGGGGCTGTGGTAGGGGTCGTTTTTTGTTTTGTGTGTGTGTAAAGAGAGGGAAAAAATATAGAGAGAGAGTGTATGAGATAGACGCTAATCTGTATAAAAATGCAAAAATATATTCAAGCACGTGAATGCACAAGAATACATTCAAGCAAAAACAGGTATTCGGACCAAAGCTAAGGAATAAAGGAGGGTTGTAGGGGAGGGGGGAGAGGGTGTTTAAGAGATGTGTAGTTTTTTGACGACTGTATAAAGAATGGTATGATACATACAGAGTGGAGAAAAGATTAATTGTGAGTGAAGGCAACGTTTCGAAACATGAGCTCATTTTTCGCGGCGGCGTGGGGAAGGTGAACTATAAATAAATGATGGTTCTGGGATGGTCGTTCGTTCTACCAAGTGTTTCTCATCAGGGGTTGAGACACAAGATAGAGGTCAGTGTCCGACCTACACGTTTCAAAACCCACGGCGCCAAAGGCTCAACCCTACGTGCAACGAAACGACCAGGGACACACCACGTTGACCTGTGTTGTATGTTGAAGATATATAGCGGTCGGTAGCGTGTGTGCTGAGTTCAACTGACATAAAGAACGGTGTAGGATATGGAATTAAAGTGAGAAAGGTATATAGCGGTCGGTAGCGTGTGTGGTGAGTTCAACTGACATAAAGAACGGTGTAGGATACGGAATTAAAGTGAGAGAGGTGAAAGACTTACTTAAGTTGACTTGAGTGGTTTGTAAAGCTTGTATACAGCTTGCAATGTGGTCTTTGCTTGCATATTCGAAGATGAATAGATCGTATAGAGGAAGTGAAAGAATGTAGGGAATGTATGTGGTGTAATACGAGTAACATGGGATTGGACGTCCTGTGTAATTGTTTGGAAAGATGATATTGGAGAGAGAGTGTGTGTGGGGGGGGGGGGGGGGGGGGAGGCGGTTGTTTGTACTGCGAGACGAGAGGGAAGAGATGTGTGTGAGAGGGATTTTTGTTTGTAGTTTGGGGCGCAGGTTGGAGGGATGAGAGATGGTTAGTGTATGTAAACCATCATCTACATAGGGTTGGGAGATGGAAGGGGTTTGTTTGCTGTGTGGGACCAGAGGGAAGAGTTAAGAGATGGTTAGTGTGTGTGTAAACCATCATCTACATGAGTTGGGGGAGGAGCAAAGAATTTGTTTCCTGTGTGGAACAGGAGGGGAGAGATGAGAGATGGTTTGTGTGTGTGTAAACCATCATCTACATGGATTGAAGGAGGAGGAAAGAATTTGTTTACTGTGAAGGACAGGAGGGGAGAGATAAGAGATGGTTTGTGTGTGTGTAAACCATCATCTACATGAATTGGGGGAGGAGAAAAGAATTTGTTTGCTGTGAGGGACAGGAGGTGAGAGATGAGAGATGGTTAGTGTGTGTGTAAACCATCATCTACATGAATTGGGGGAGGAGAAAAGAATTTGTTTGCTGTGAGGGACAGGAGGTGAGAGATGAGAGATGGTTAGTGTGTGTGTAAACCATCATCTACATGAATTGGGGGAGGAGAAAAGAATTTGTTTGCTGTGAGGGACAGGAGGGGAGAGATAAGAGATGGATAGTGTGTGTGTGTGTAAACCATCATCTTCACTAGTAGATGGAAGGGGTTTGTTTGCTGTGTAGGACAAGAGGGGAGAAATAACAGATGGTAAGTGTGTGTGTAGACCATCAGATTCTTCTACATAGGGTTCGGGGGATGTTTGTTTGTTGTTTGGGGCAAGAGGAAAGAGGTAAGAGATGATCTGTGTTTGTGTAAGCATGTACATATGAAGGATCTGTATGAGAGATGAAAGTGTTAGGTTATCAGGAGAATGTGTGTGTAATAGATGGGTAGCTTGAGGATCATAGATGCAAACCTTTCCCTGCGGTAATAATCATGTTTAAATATGTGGGAATTAACTCGGGCAAAGCATGACCGAGTTAACTCGAACAATAACAGGTATTCGGACCCAAGCTAGGGGGAGTAGTAAATGTGTGTTTGTGTGTTGGGGGCTGTGGTAGGGGTCGTTTTTTGTTTTGTGTGTGTGTAAAGAGAGGGAAAAAATATAGAGAGAGAGTGTATGAGATAGACGCTAATCTGTATAAAAATGCAAAAATATATTCAAGCACGTGAATGCACAAGAATACATTCAAGCAAAAACAGGTATTCGGACCAAAGCTAAGGAATAAAGGAGGGTTGTAGGGGAGGGGGGAGAGGGTGTTTAAGAGATGTGTAGTTTTTTGACGACTGTATAAAGAATGGTATGATACATACAGAGTGGAGAAAAGATTAATTGTGAGTGAAGGCAACGTTTCGAAACATGAGCTCATTTTTCGCGGCGGCGTGGGGAAGGTGAACTATAAATAAATGATGGTTCTGGGATGGTCGTTCGTTCTACCAAGTGTTTCTCATCAGGGGTTGAGACACAAGATAGAGGTCAGTGTCCGACCTACACGTTTCAAAACCCACGGCGCCAAAGGCTCAACCCTACGTGCAACGAAACGACCAGGGACACACCACGTTGACCTGTGTTGTATGTTGAAGATATATAGCGGTCGGTAGCGTGTGTGCTGAGTTCAACTGACATAAAGAACGGTGTAGGATATGGAATTAAAGTGAGAAAGGTATATAGCGGTCGGTAGCGTGTGTGGTGAGTTCAACTGACATAAAGAACGGTGTAGGATACGGAATTAAAGTGAGAGAGGTGAAAGACTTACTTAAGTTGACTTGAGTGGTTTGTAAAGCTTGTATACAGCTTGCAATGTGGTCTTTGCTTGCATATTCGAAGATGAATAGATCGTATAGAGGAAGTGAAAGAATGTAGGGAATGTATGTGGTGTAATACGAGTAACATGGGATTGGACGTCCTGTGTAATTGTTTGGAAAGATGATATTGGAGAGAGAGTGTGTGTGGGGGGGGGGGGGGGGGGGGGAGGCGGTTGTTTGTACTGCGAGACAAGAGGGAAGAGATGTGTGTGAGAGGGATTTTTGTTTGTAGTTTGGGGCGCAGGTTGGAGGGATGAGAGATGGTTAGTGTATGTAAACCATCATCTACATAGGGTTGGGAGATGGAAGGGGTTTGTTTGCTGTGTGGGACCAGAGGGAAGAGTTAAGAGATGGTTAGTGTGTGTGTAAACCATCATCTACATGAGTTGGGGGAGGAGCAAAGAATTTGTTTCCTGTGTGGAACAGGAGGGGAGAGATGAGAGATGGTTTGTGTGTGTGTAAACCATCATCTACATGGATTGAAGGAGGAGGAAAGAATTTGTTTACTGTGAAGGACAGGAGGGGAGAGATAAGAGATGGTTTGTGTGTGTGTAAACCATCATCTACATGAATTGGGGGAGGAGAAAAGAATTTGTTTGCTGTGAGGGACAGGAGGTGAGAGATGAGAGATGGTTAGTGTGTGTGTAAACCATCATCTACATGAATTGGGGGAGGAGAAAAGAATTTGTTTGCTGTGAGGGACAGGAGGTGAGAGATGAGAGATGGTTAGTGTGTGTGTAAACCATCATCTACATGAATTGGGGGAGGAGAAAAGAATTTGTTTGCTGTGAGGGACAGGAGGGGAGAGATAAGAGATGGATAGTGTGTGTGTGTGTAAACCATCATCTTCACTAGTAGATGGAAGGGGTTTGTTTGCTGTGTAGGACAAGAGGGGAGAAATAACAGATGGTAAGTGTGTGTGTAGACCATCAGATTCTTCTACATAGGGTTCGGGGGATGTTTGTTTGTTGTTTGGGGCAAGAGGAAAGAGGTAAGAGATGATCTGTGTTTGTGTAAGCATGTACATATGAAGGATCTGTATGAGAGATGAAAGTGTTAGGTTATCAGGAGAATGTGTGTGTAATAGATGGGTAGCTTGAGGATCATAGATGCAAACCTTTCCCTGCGGTAATAATCATGTTTAAATATGTGGGAATTAACTCGGGCAAAGCATGACCGAGTTAACTCGAACAATAACAGGTATTCGGACCCAAGCTAGGGGGAGTAGTAAATGTGTGTTTGTGTGTTGGGGGCTGTGGTAGGGGTCGTTTTTTGTTTTGTGTGTGTGTAAAGAGAGGGAAAAAATATAGAGAGAGAGTGTATGAGATAGACGCTAATCTGTATAAAAATGCAAAAATATATTCAAGCACGTGAATGCACAAGAATACATTCAAGCAAAAACAGGTATTCGGACCAAAGCTAAGGAATAAAGGAGGGTTGTAGGGGAGGGGGGAGAGGGTGTTTAAGAGATGTGTAGTTTTTTGACGACTGTATAAAGAATGGTATGATACATACAGAGTGGAGAAAAGATTAATTGTGAGTGAAGGCAACGTTTCGAAACATGAGCTCATTTTTCGCGGCGGCGTGGGGAAGGTGAACTATAAATAAATGATGGTTCTGGGATGGTCGTTCGTTCTACCAAGTGTTTCTCATCAGGGGTTGAGACACAAGATAGAGGTCAGTGTCCGACCTACACGTTTCAAAACCCACGGCGCCAAAGGCTCAACCCTACGTGCAACGAAACGACCAGGGACACACCACGTTGACCTGTGTTGTATGTTGAAGATATATAGCGGTCGGTAGCGTGTGTGCTGAGTTCAACTGACATAAAGAACGGTGTAGGATATGGAATTAAAGTGAGAAAGGTATATAGCGGTCGGTAGCGTGTGTGGTGAGTTCAACTGACATAAAGAACGGTGTAGGATACGGAATTAAAGTGAGAGAGGTGAAAGACTTACTTAAGTTGACTTGAGTGGTTTGTAAAGCTTGTATACAGCTTGCAATGTGGTCTTTGCTTGCATATTCGAAGATGAATAGATCGTATAGAGGAAGTGAAAGAATGTAGGGAATGTATGTGGTGTAATACGAGTAACATGGGATTGGACGTCCTGTGTAATTGTTTGGAAAGATGATATTGGAGAGAGAGTGTGTGTGGGGGGGGGGGGGGGGGGGAGGCGGTTGTTTGTACTGCGAGACAAGAGGGAAGAGATGTGTGTGAGAGGGATTTTTGTTTGTAGTTTGGGGCGCAGGTTGGAGGGATGAGAGATGGTTAGTGTATGTAAACCATCATCTACATAGGGTTGGGAGATGGAAGGGGTTTGTTTGCTGTGTGGGACCAGAGGGAAGAGTTAAGAGATGGTTAGTGTGTGTGTAAACCATCATCTACATGAGTTGGGGGAGGAGCAAAGAATTTGTTTCCTGTGTGGAACAGGAGGGGAGAGATGAGAGATGGTTTGTGTGTGTGTAAACCATCATCTACATGGATTGAAGGAGGAGGAAAGAATTTGTTTACTGTGAAGGACAGGAGGGGAGAGATAAGAGATGGTTTGTGTGTGTGTAAACCATCATCTACATGAATTGGGGGAGGAGAAAAGAATTTGTTTGCTGTGAGGGACAGGAGGTGAGAGATGAGAGATGGTTAGTGTGTGTGTAAACCATCATCTACATGAATTGGGGGAGGAGAAAAGAATTTGTTTGCTGTGAGGGACAGGAGGTGAGAGATGAGAGATGGTTAGTGTGTGTGTAAACCATCATCTACATGAATTGGGGGAGGAGAAAAGAATTTGTTTGCTGTGAGGGACAGGAGGGGAGAGATAAGAGATGGATAGTGTGTGTGTGTGTAAACCATCATCTTCACTAGTAGATGGAAGGGGTTTGTTTGCTGTGTAGGACAAGAGGGGAGAAATAACAGATGGTAAGTGTGTGTGTAGACCATCAGATTCTTCTACATAGGGTTCGGGGGATGTTTGTTTGTTGTTTGGGGCAAGAGGAAAGAGGTAAGAGATGATCTGTGTTTGTGTAAGCATGTACATATGAAGGATCTGTATGAGAGATGAAAGTGTTAGGTTATCAGGAGAATGTGTGTGTAATAGATGGGTAGCTTGAGGATCATAGATGCAAACCTTTCCCTGCGGTAATAATCATGTTTAAATATGTGGGAATTAACTCGGGCAAAGCATGACCGAGTTAACTCGAACAATAACAGGTATTCGGACCCAAGCTAGGGGGAGTAGTAAATGTGTGTTTGTGTGTTGGGGGCTGTGGTAGGGGTCGTTTTTTGTTTTGTGTGTGTGTAAAGAGAGGGAAAAAATATAGAGAGAGAGTGTATGAGATAGACGCTAATCTGTATAAAAATGCAAAAATATATTCAAGCACGTGAATGCACAAGAATACATTCAAGCAAAAACAGGTATTCGGACCAAAGCTAAGGAATAAAGGAGGGTTGTAGGGGAGGGGGGAGAGGGTGTTTAAGAGATGTGTAGTTTTTTGACGACTGTATAAAGAATGGTATGATACATACAGAGTGGAGAAAAGATTAATTGTGAGTGAAGGCAACGTTTCGAAACATGAGCTCATTTTTCGCGGCGGCGTGGGGAAGGTGAACTATAAATAAATGATGGTTCTGGGATGGTCGTTCGTTCTACCAAGTGTTTCTCATCAGGGGTTGAGACACAAGATAGAGGTCAGTGTCCGACCTACACGTTTCAAAACCCACGGCGCCAAAGGCTCAACCCTACGTGCAACGAAACGACCAGGGACACACCACGTTGACCTGTGTTGTATGTTGAAGATATATAGCGGTCGGTAGCGTGTGTGCTGAGTTCAACTGACATAAAGAACGGTGTAGGATATGGAATTAAAGTGAGAAAGGTATATAGCGGTCGGTAGCGTGTGTGGTGAGTTCAACTGACATAAAGAACGGTGTAGGATACGGAATTAAAGTGAGAGAGGTGAAAGACTTACTTAAGTTGACTTGAGTGGTTTGTAAAGCTTGTATACAGCTTGCAATGTGGTCTTTGCTTGCATATTCGAAGATGAATAGATCGTATAGAGGAAGTGAAAGAATGTAGGGAATGTATGTGGTGTAATACGAGTAACATGGGATTGGACGTCCTGTGTAATTGTTTGGAAAGATGATATTGGAGAGAGAGTGTGTGTGGGGGGGGGGGGGGGGGAGGCGGTTGTTTGTACTGCGAGACAAGAGGGAAGAGATGTGTGTGAGAGGGATTTTTGTTTGTAGTTTGGGGCGCAGGTTGGAGGGATGAGAGATGGTTAGTGTATGTAAACCATCATCTACATAGGGTTGGGAGATGGAAGGGGTTTGTTTGCTGTGTGGGACCAGAGGGAAGAGTTAAGAGATGGTTAGTGTGTGTGTAAACCATCATCTACATGAGTTGGGGGAGGAGCAAAGAATTTGTTTCCTGTGTGGAACAGGAGGGGAGAGATGAGAGATGGTTTGTGTGTGTGTAAACCATCATCTACATGGATTGAAGGAGGAGGAAAGAATTTGTTTACTGTGAAGGACAGGAGGGGAGAGATAAGAGATGGTTTGTGTGTGTGTAAACCATCATCTACATGAATTGGGGGAGGAGAAAAGAATTTGTTTGCTGTGAGGGACAGGAGGTGAGAGATGAGAGATGGTTAGTGTGTGTGTAAACCATCATCTACATGAATTGGGGGAGGAGAAAAGAATTTGTTTGCTGTGAGGGACAGGAGGTGAGAGATGAGAGATGGTTAGTGTGTGTGTAAACCATCATCTACATGAATTGGGGGAGGAGAAAAGAATTTGTTTGCTGTGAGGGACAGGAGGGGAGAGATAAGAGATGGATAGTGTGTGTGTGTGTAAACCATCATCTTCACTAGTAGATGGAAGGGGTTTGTTTGCTGTGTAGGACAAGAGGGGAGAAATAACAGATGGTAAGTGTGTGTGTAGACCATCAGATTCTTCTACATAGGGTTCGGGGGATGTTTGTTTGTTGTTTGGGGCAAGAGGAAAGAGGTAAGAGATGATCTGTGTTTGTGTAAGCATGTACATATGAAGGATCTGTATGAGAGATGAAAGTGTTAGGTTATCAGGAGAATGTGTGTGTAATAGATGGGTAGCTTGAGGATCATAGATGCAAACCTTTCCCTGCGGTAATAATCATGTTTAAATATGTGGGAATTAACTCGGGCAAAGCATGACCGAGTTAACTCGAACAATAACAGGTATTCGGACCCAAGCTAGGGGGAGTAGTAAATGTGTGTTTGTGTGTTGGGGGCTGTGGTAGGGGTCGTTTTTTGTTTTGTGTGTGTGTAAAGAGAGGGAAAAAATATAGAGAGAGAGTGTATGAGATAGACGCTAATCTGTATAAAAATGCAAAAATATATTCAAGCACGTGAATGCACAAGAATACATTCAAGCAAAAACAGGTATTCGGACCAAAGCTAAGGAATAAAGGAGGGTTGTAGGGGAGGGGGGAGAGGGTGTTTAAGAGATGTGTAGTTTTTTGACGACTGTATAAAGAATGGTATGATACATACAGAGTGGAGAAAAGATTAATTGTGAGTGAAGGCAACGTTTCGAAACATGAGCTCATTTTTCGCGGCGGCGTGGGGAAGGTGAACTATAAATAAATGATGGTTCTGGGATGGTCGTTCGTTCTACCAAGTGTTTCTCATCAGGGGTTGAGACACAAGATAGAGGTCAGTGTCCGACCTACACGTTTCAAAACCCACGGCGCCAAAGGCTCAACCCTACGTGCAACGAAACGACCAGGGACACACCACGTTGACCTGTGTTGTATGTTGAAGATATATAGCGGTCGGTAGCGTGTGTGCTGAGTTCAACTGACATAAAGAACGGTGTAGGATATGGAATTAAAGTGAGAAAGGTATATAGCGGTCGGTAGCGTGTGTGGTGAGTTCAACTGACATAAAGAACGGTGTAGGATACGGAATTAAAGTGAGAGAGGTGAAAGACTTACTTAAGTTGACTTGAGTGGTTTGTAAAGCTTGTATACAGCTTGCAATGTGGTCTTTGCTTGCATATTCGAAGATGAATAGATCGTATAGAGGAAGTGAAAGAATGTAGGGAATGTATGTGGTGTAATACGAGTAACATGGGATTGGACGTCCTGTGTAATTGTTTGGAAAGATGATATTGGAGAGAGAGTGTGTGTGGGGGGGGGGGGGGGGGGGGGAGGCGGTTGTTTGTACTGCGAGACAAGAGGGAAGAGATGTGTGTGAGAGGGATTTTTGTTTGTAGTTTGGGGCGCAGGTTGGAGGGATGAGAGATGGTTAGTGTATGTAAACCATCATCTACATAGGGTTGGGAGATGGAAGGGGTTTGTTTGCTGTGTGGGACCAGAGGGAAGAGTTAAGAGATGGTTAGTGTGTGTGTAAACCATCATCTACATGAGTTGGGGGAGGAGCAAAGAATTTGTTTCCTGTGTGGAACAGGAGGGGAGAGATGAGAGATGGTTTGTGTGTGTGTAAACCATCATCTACATGGATTGAAGGAGGAGGAAAGAATTTGTTTACTGTGAAGGACAGGAGGGGAGAGATAAGAGATGGTTTGTGTGTGTGTAAACCATCATCTACATGAATTGGGGGAGGAGAAAAGAATTTGTTTGCTGTGAGGGACAGGAGGTGAGAGATGAGAGATGGTTAGTGTGTGTGTAAACCATCATCTACATGAATTGGGGGAGGAGAAAAGAATTTGTTTGCTGTGAGGGACAGGAGGTGAGAGATGAGAGATGGTTAGTGTGTGTGTAAACCATCATCTACATGAATTGGGGGAGGAGAAAAGAATTTGTTTGCTGTGAGGGACAGGAGGGGAGAGATAAGAGATGGATAGTGTGTGTGTGTGTAAACCATCATCTTCACTAGTAGATGGAAGGGGTTTGTTTGCTGTGTAGGACAAGAGGGGAGAAATAACAGATGGTAAGTGTGTGTGTAGACCATCAGATTCTTCTACATAGGGTTCGGGGGATGTTTGTTTGTTGTTTGGGGCAAGAGGAAAGAGGTAAGAGATGATCTGTGTTTGTGTAAGCATGTACATATGAAGGATCTGTATGAGAGATGAAAGTGTTAGGTTATCAGGAGAATGTGTGTGTAATAGATGGGTAGCTTGAGGATCATAGATGCAAACCTTTCCCTGCGGTAATAATCATGTTTAAATATGTGGGAAGCTACCCATCTATTACACACACATTCTCCTGATAACCTAACCCTTTCATCTCTCATACAGATCCTTCATATGTACATGCTTACACAAACACAGATCATCTCTTACCTCTTTCCTCTTGCCCCAAACAACAAACAAACATCCCCCGAACCCTATGTAGAAGAATCTGATGGTCTACACACACACTTATCATCTCTTATTTCTCCCCTCTTGTCCTACACAGCAAACAAACCCCTTCCATCTACTAGTGAAGATGATGGTTTATACACACACACACACACTAACCATCTCTTATCTCTCCCTCCTGTCCCTCACAGCAAACAAATTCTTTTCTCCTCCCCCAACCCATGTAGATGATGGTTTACACACACACTAACCATCTCTCATGTCTCCCCTCCTGTCCCTCGGCACAGCAAACAAATTCTTTTCTCCTCCCCCAATTCATGTAGATGATGGTTTACACACACACTAACCATCTCTTACCTCTCCCCTCCTGTCCCTCACAGCAAACAAATTTTTTTTTTTTTTTTTTTTTTTTTTTTTTTTTTTTTTTTTTTTTTTTTCCTCCTCCCCCAATTCATGTAGATGATGGTTTACACACACACTAACCATCTCTCATCTCTCCCCTCCTGTCCTTCACAGTAAACAAATTTTTTTCTCCTCCCCCAATCCATGTAGATGATGGTTTACACACACACTAACCATCTCTTACCTCTCCCCTCCTGTCCCTCACAGCAAACAAATTCTTTTCTCCTCCCCCAATCCATGTAGATGATGGTTTACACACACACAAACCATCTCTCATCTCTCCCCTCCTGTTCCTCACAGTAAACAAATTCTTTGCTCCTCCCCCAACTCATGTAGATGATGGTTTACACACACACTAACCATCTCTTAACTTTTCATTCTGGTCCCACACAGCAAACAAACCCCTTCCATCTCCCAACCCTATGTAGATGATGGTTCACATACACTAACCATCTCTCATCCCTCCAACCTCCGCCCTAAACTACAAACAAAAATCCCTCTCACACACATCTCTTCCCTCTTGTCTCGCAGTACAAACAACCACCTCCCCCCCCTCCCACACACACACACACACACTCTCTCTCTCCAATATCATCTTTCCAAACAATTACACAGGACACCCAATGCCATGTTACTCGTATTACACCACATACATTCCCTACATTCTTTCACTTCCTCTATACGATCTATTCATCTTCGAATATGCAAGCAAAGACCACATTGCAAGCCGTAAACAAGCTTTTCAAACCACTCAAGTCAACTTAAGTAAGTCTTTCACCTTTCTAACTTTAATTCCGTATCCTACACCGTTCTTTATGTCAGTTGAACTCACCACACACGCTACCGAACGCTATATATCTTCAACGTACAACACAGGTCAACGTGGTGTGTCCCTGGTCGTTTCGTTGCACGTAGGGTTGAGCCTTTGGTGCCATAGGTTTTGAAACGTGTAGGTCGGACACTGACCTCTACCTTGTGTCTCAACCCCTGATGAGAAACACTTGGTAGAACGAACGACCACCCCAGAACCATCGTTTATTTATAGTTCACCTTCCCCACGCCGCCGCGAAAAATGAGCTCATGTTTCGAAACGTTGCCTTCACTCACAATTAATCTTTTCCCCACTCTGTATGTATCATACCATTCGTTATACAGTCGTCAAAAAACTACACATCTCTTAAACACCCTCTCTCCCCCTCCCCTACAACCCTCCTTCATTCTTTAGCTTGGGTCTGAATACCTGTTTTTGCTTGAATATATTCTTGTGCATTCACGTGCTTGAATATATTTTTGCATTTTTATACAGATTAGCGTCTATCTCATACACTCTCTCTACATATTTTTTCTCTCTCTTTACACACACACAAAACAAAAAACAACCCCTACCACAGCCCCCAACACACAAACACACATTTACTACTCCCCCTAGCTTGGGTCCGAATACCTGTTATTGTTCGAGTTAACTCGGTCATACTTTGCCCGAGTTAATTCCCACATATTTAAACATGATTATTACCGCAGGGAAAGGTTTGCATCTTTGATCCTCAAGCTACCCATCTATTACACACACATTCTCCTGATAACCTAACCCTTTCATCTCTCATACAGATCCTTCATATGTACATGCTTACACAAACACAGATCATCTCTTACCTCTTTCCTCTTGCCCCAAACAACAAACAAACATCCCCCGAACCCTATGTAGAAGAATCTGATGGTCTACACACACACTTATCATCTCTTATTTCTCCCCTCTTGTCCTACACAGCAAACAAACCCCTTCCATCTACTAGTGAAGATGATGGTTTATACACACACACACACACTAACCATCTCTTATCTCTCCCTCCTGTCCCTCACAGCAAACAAATTCTTTTCTCCTCCCCCAACCCATGTAGATGATGGTTTACACACACACTAACCATCTCTCATGTCTCCCCTCCTGTCCCTCGGCACAGCAAACAAATTCTTTTCTCCTCCCCCAATTCATGTAGATGATGGTTTACACACACACTAACCATCTCTTACCTCTCCCCTCCTGTCCCTCACAGCAAACAAATTTTTTTTTTTTTTTTTTTTTTTTTTTTTTTTTTTTTTTTTTTTCCTCCTCCCCCAATTCATGTAGATGATGGTTTACACACACACTAACCATCTCTCATCTCTCCCCTCCTGTCCTTCACAGTAAACAAATTTTTTTCTCCTCCCCCAATCCATGTAGATGATGGTTTACACACACACTAACCATCTCTTACCTCTCCCCTCCTGTCCCTCACAGCAAACAAATTCTTTTCTCCTCCCCCAATCCATGTAGATGATGGTTTACACACACACAAACCATCTCTCATCTCTCCCCTCCTGTTCCTCACAGTAAACAAATTCTTTGCTCCTCCCCCAACTCATGTAGATGATGGTTTACACACACACTAACCATCTCTTAACTTTTCATTCTGGTCCCACACAGCAAACAAACCCCTTCCATCTCCCAACCCTATGTAGATGATGGTTCACATACACTAACCATCTCTCATCCCTCCAACCTCCGCCCTAAACTACAAACAAAAATCCCTCTCACACACATCTCTTCCCTCTTGTCTCGCAGTACAAACAACCACCTCCCCCCCCTCCCACACACACACACACACACTCTCTCTCTCCAATATCATCTTTCCAAACAATTACACAGGACACCCAATGCCATGTTACTCGTATTACACCACATACATTCCCTACATTCTTTCACTTCCTCTATACGATCTATTCATCTTCGAATATGCAAGCAAAGACCACATTGCAAGCCGTAAACAAGCTTTTCAAACCACTCAAGTCAACTTAAGTAAGTCTTTCACCTTTCTAACTTTAATTCCGTATCCTACACCGTTCTTTATGTCAGTTGAACTCACCACACACGCTACCGAACGCTATATATCTTCAACGTACAACACAGGTCAACGTGGTGTGTCCCTGGTCGTTTCGTTGCACGTAGGGTTGAGCCTTTGGTGCCATAGGTTTTGAAACGTGTAGGTCGGACACTGACCTCTACCTTGTGTCTCAACCCCTGATGAGAAACACTTGGTAGAACGAACGACCACCCCAGAACCATCGTTTATTTATAGTTCACCTTCCCCACGCCGCCGCGAAAAATGAGCTCATGTTTCGAAACGTTGCCTTCACTCACAATTAATCTTTTCCCCACTCTGTATGTATCATACCATTCGTTATACAGTCGTCAAAAAACTACACATCTCTTAAACACCCTCTCTCCCCCTCCCCTACAACCCTCCTTCATTCTTTAGCTTGGGTCTGAATACCTGTTTTTGCTTGAATATATTCTTGTGCATTCACGTGCTTGAATATATTTTTGCATTTTTATACAGATTAGCGTCTATCTCATACACTCTCTCTACATATTTTTTCTCTCTCTTTACACACACACAAAACAAAAAACAACCCCTACCACAGCCCCCAACACACAAACACACATTTACTACTCCCCCTAGCTTGGGTCCGAATACCTGTTATTGTTCGAGTTAACTCGGTCATACTTTGCCCGAGTTAATTCCCACATATTTAAACATGATTATTACCGCAGGGAAAGGTTTGCATCTTTGATCCTCAAGCTACCCATCTATTACACACACATTCTCCTGATAACCTAACCCTTTCATCTCTCATACAGATCCTTCATATGTACATGCTTACACAAACACAGATCATCTCTTACCTCTTTCCTCTTGCCCCAAACAACAAACAAACATCCCCCGAACCCTATGTAGAAGAATCTGATGGTCTACACACACACTTATCATCTCTTATTTCTCCCCTCTTGTCCTACACAGCAAACAAACCCCTTCCATCTACTAGTGAAGATGATGGTTTATACACACACACACACACTAACCATCTCTTATCTCTCCCTCCTGTCCCTCACAGCAAACAAATTCTTTTCTCCTCCCCCAACCCATGTAGATGATGGTTTACACACACACTAACCATCTCTCATGTCTCCCCTCCTGTCCCTCGGCACAGCAAACAAATTCTTTTCTCCTCCCCCAATTCATGTAGATGATGGTTTACACACACACTAACCATCTCTTACCTCTCCCCTCCTGTCCCTCACAGCAAACAAATTTTTTTTTTTTTTTTTTTTTTTTTTTTTTTTTTTTCCTCCTCCCCCAATTCATGTAGATGATGGTTTACACACACACTAACCATCTCTCATCTCTCCCCTCCTGTCCTTCACAGTAAACAAATTTTTTTCTCCTCCCCCAATCCATGTAGATGATGGTTTACACACACACTAACCATCTCTTACCTCTCCCCTCCTGTCCCTCACAGCAAACAAATTCTTTTCTCCTCCCCCAATCCATGTAGATGATGGTTTACACACACACAAACCATCTCTCATCTCTCCCCTCCTGTTCCTCACAGTAAACAAATTCTTTGCTCCTCCCCCAACTCATGTAGATGATGGTTTACACACACACTAACCATCTCTTAACTTTTCATTCTGGTCCCACACAGCAAACAAACCCCTTCCATCTCCCAACCCTATGTAGATGATGGTTCACATACACTAACCATCTCTCATCCCTCCAACCTCCGCCCTAAACTACAAACAAAAATCCCTCTCACACACATCTCTTCCCTCTTGTCTCGCAGTACAAACAACCACCTCCCCCCCCTCCCACACACACACACACACACTCTCTCTCTCCAATATCATCTTTCCAAACAATTACACAGGACACCCAATGCCATGTTACTCGTATTACACCACATACATTCCCTACATTCTTTCACTTCCTCTATACGATCTATTCATCTTCGAATATGCAAGCAAAGACCACATTGCAAGCCGTAAACAAGCTTTTCAAACCACTCAAGTCAACTTAAGTAAGTCTTTCACCTTTCTAACTTTAATTCCGTATCCTACACCGTTCTTTATGTCAGTTGAACTCACCACACACGCTACCGAACGCTATATATCTTCAACGTACAACACAGGTCAACGTGGTGTGTCCCTGGTCGTTTCGTTGCACGTAGGGTTGAGCCTTTGGTGCCATAGGTTTTGAAACGTGTAGGTCGGACACTGACCTCTACCTTGTGTCTCAACCCCTGATGAGAAACACTTGGTAGAACGAACGACCACCCCAGAACCATCGTTTATTTATAGTTCACCTTCCCCACGCCGCCGCGAAAAATGAGCTCATGTTTCGAAACGTTGCCTTCACTCACAATTAATCTTTTCCCCACTCTGTATGTATCATACCATTCGTTATACAGTCGTCAAAAAACTACACATCTCTTAAACACCCTCTCTCCCCCTCCCCTACAACCCTCCTTCATTCTTTAGCTTGGGTCTGAATACCTGTTTTTGCTTGAATATATTCTTGTGCATTCACGTGCTTGAATATATTTTTGCATTTTTATACAGATTAGCGTCTATCTCATACACTCTCTCTACATATTTTTTCTCTCTCTTTACACACACACAAAACAAAAAACAACCCCTACCACAGCCCCCAACACACAAACACACATTTACTACTCCCCCTAGCTTGGGTCCGAATACCTGTTATTGTTCGAGTTAACTCGGTCATACTTTGCCCGAGTTAATTCCCACATATTTAAACATGATTATTACCGCAGGGAAAGGTTTGCATCTTTGATCCTCAAGCTACCCATCTATTACACACACATTCTCCTGATAACCTAACCCTTTCATCTCTCATACAGATCCTTCATATGTACATGCTTACACAAACACAGATCATCTCTTACCTCTTTCCTCTTGCCCCAAACAACAAACAAACATCCCCCGAACCCTATGTAGAAGAATCTGATGGTCTACACACACACTTATCATCTCTTATTTCTCCCCTCTTGTCCTACACAGCAAACAAACCCCTTCCATCTACTAGTGAAGATGATGGTTTATACACACACACACACACTAACCATCTCTTATCTCTCCCCTCCTGTCCCTCACAGCAAACAAATTCTTTTCTCCTCCCCCAACCCATGTAGATGATGGTTTACACACACACTAACCATCTCTCATGTCTCCCCTCCTGTCCCTCGGCACAGCAAACAAATTCTTTTCTCCTCCCCCAATTCATGTAGATGATGGTTTACACACACACTAACCATCTCTTACCTCTCCCCTCCTGTCCCTCACAGCAAACAAATTTTTTTTTTTTTTTTTTTTTTTTTTTTTTTTTTTTTTTTTTCCTCCTCCCCCAATTCATGTAGATGATGGTTTACACACACACTAACCATCTCTCATCTCTCCCCTCCTGTCCTTCACAGTAAACAAATTTTTTTCTCCTCCCCCAATCCATGTAGATGATGGTTTACACACACACTAACCATCTCTTACCTCTCCCCTCCTGTCCCTCACAGCAAACAAATTCTTTTCTCCTCCCCCAATCCATGTAGATGATGGTTTACACACACACAAACCATCTCTCATCTCTCCCCTCCTGTTCCTCACAGTAAACAAATTCTTTGCTCCTCCCCCAACTCATGTAGATGATGGTTTACACACACACTAACCATCTCTTAACTTTTCATTCTGGTCCCACACAGCAAACAAACCCCTTCCATCTCCCAACCCTATGTAGATGATGGTTCACATACACTAACCATCTCTCATCCCTCCAACCTCCGCCCTAAACTACAAACAAAAATCCCTCTCACACACATCTCTTCCCTCTTGTCTCGCAGTACAAACAACCACCTCCCCCCCCTCCCACACACACACACACACACTCTCTCTCTCCAATATCATCTTTCCAAACAATTACACAGGACACCCAATGCCATGTTACTCGTATTACACCACATACATTCCCTACATTCTTTCACTTCCTCTATACGATCTATTCATCTTCGAATATGCAAGCAAAGACCACATTGCAAGCCGTAAACAAGCTTTTCAAACCACTCAAGTCAACTTAAGTAAGTCTTTCACCTTTCTAACTTTAATTCCGTATCCTACACCGTTCTTTATGTCAGTTGAACTCACCACACACGCTACCGAACGCTATATATCTTCAACGTACAACACAGGTCAACGTGGTGTGTCCCTGGTCGTTTCGTTGCACGTAGGGTTGAGCCTTTGGTGCCATAGGTTTTGAAACGTGTAGGTCGGACACTGACCTCTACCTTGTGTCTCAACCCCTGATGAGAAACACTTGGTAGAACGAACGACCACCCCAGAACCATCGTTTATTTATAGTTCACCTTCCCCACGCCGCCGCGAAAAATGAGCTCATGTTTCGAAACGTTGCCTTCACTCACAATTAATCTTTTCCCCACTCTGTATGTATCATACCATTCGTTATACAGTCGTCAAAAAACTACACATCTCTTAAACACCCTCTCTCCCCCTCCCCTACAACCCTCCTTCATTCTTTAGCTTGGGTCTGAATACCTGTTTTTGCTTGAATATATTCTTGTGCATTCACGTGCTTGAATATATTTTTGCATTTTTATACAGATTAGCGTCTATCTCATACACTCTCTCTACATATTTTTTCTCTCTCTTTACACACACACAAAACAAAAAACAACCCCTACCACAGCCCCCAACACACAAACACACATTTACTACTCCCCCTAGCTTGGGTCCGAATACCTGTTATTGTTCGAGTTAACTCGGTCATACTTTGCCCGAGTTAATTCCCACATATTTAAACACAATATACAATCACTCGACTTCGCGATCGGCTCGTGGTTGTATATCTGATACAACACGGCCACTCATATTGTATATATTACATAGGTCATCAATCATCAAGATCAGTGTCGTAGCGATGGCGAGGGAGGGCGAGGGCTTGATATGATCTCGGCACCGAAATTTCATCAATTCATGTGGGATTCCAGTAGATTTGGCAGGAAAATGATCGAGACCTCGATACGCCTATGAAACTACTTACCAACACAGCTAAAACTGTTCCATGCAAAGTCAGGCGTACATATCTTGTTGAATGGACAAGGACTGGACGAGCAAGGGTTCTAAGGAGTAAGATACTAACGCTTTTAGCAGAAATTGTATATACAGCTATTTCAAAATACGTTGAATACTGAATACTGAATACTGAATACTGAATACTGAATACTGAATACTGAATACTGAATACTGAATACTGAATACTGAATACTGAATACTGAATACTGAATACTGAATACTGAATACTGAATACTGAATACTGAATACTGAATACTGAATACTGAATACTGAATACTGAATACTGAATACTGAATACTGAATACTGAATACTGAATACTGAATACTGAATACTGAATACTGAATACTGAATACTGAATACTGAATACTGAATACTGAATACTGAATACTGAATACTGAATACTGAATACTGAATACTGAATACTGAATACTGAATACTGAATACTGAATACTGAATACTGAATACTGAATACTGAATACTGAATACTGAATACTGAATACTGAATACTGAATACTGAATACTGAATACTGAATACTGAATACTGAATACTGAATACTGAATACTGAATACTGAATACTGAATACTGAATACTGAATACTGAATAGTGCATTCCAAGACCGAAATGCATTTTGGGTCATGTAATATTGTGTAAAGTAAAATGAATGATAATAATTTATTTCATTTCTAGTGCATTCCATTCGAAACAATATACTAGCTACATATAGAGAGCCAATCGCTGTATATTTACTTTTCATTTCAAATTAATGAGACCCACAAAGAAAGCACTATTCTGTATGCAGTATTCAGTATTCAACGTTTTTTGAAATAGCTGTTTACTCTGATCTCCCGTTAAAGGTATTGCATGATGACACACTCACTTTTATAGGGCAGTATTCAAAACCCTTTTTTGCTACCACGTGCTTCGGCCACATCCAATGATCGGCGTCATTCAGTTCACATGATCTTATCATTCCTTCCACTGGACCCAAGTTGTACGACACACAGTTGTCTTGCAGATAACATTTGTGCTGACAATCCTCTATTCCCGGTGCTAAGATTCTGAAAGTCCTGATCACGTGATGGGTGAGGGTTTTGTCTTTGATGCAGCTGAGGTAATCGAGGACCTTGCAACCACCATCACCTGTATAGTGGGAGGGATTAAAGATAAGGCAAATAGGACAATAACATGACTTTTGGAGAGCATATTGTTTAATTGTGGCCCGAGTAGCATCAATTTTGCGCCCGAGCGCAGCAAGTATATACGACCATTAAACGAAGAAATGATACTCTAGAGAATGACACGTGGTCTTCAGAATAAGATTCTTTGTTTGAGTTGTATCCATGTTCATGTGTCTTCTTGTGCGCAACCATTAAACGAAGAAATGATACTCTAGAGAATGACACGTGGTCTTCAGAATAAGATTCTTTGTTTGAGTTGTATCCATGTTCATGTGTCTTCTCATGTGCAACCATTAAACGAAGAAATGATACTCTAGAGAATGACACGTGGTCTTCAGAATAAGATTCTTTGTTTGAGTTGCATCAATACTCATGTGTTTTCTCATGTACAACCATTAAACAAAGAAATGATGCTCTTAGATAACTACCAGAAGAGAAACGAACAGAAACCTAATGTTTACAAAGCTGTGCGAAACGATCAAAGAACTGATTGAAAAGCTTTCTTATTCTCTGTTTGAAATATGAAGAGAATAGTGGACATCAAACGTCGAACTTCGCATGAGACCTTTTTGTTCTATCACTATTTTCGGCTTCGTGCACTTGACAAACCATAGGCGAGATCAAAGATTGTGCGGAATTTCAACATCTTTAGAATTTGAACAAAAGATGCTTGTATTTCATTGTAAGTTGTTATTATTAAGCCTAAAATTTTACGCCTCCAAAAGAGAGACGAAAATATGCCGTATTCAAAGACGATTCTCTCCCGATAATTATAAATTTAGTCAAAATTTAAAAATATTTAACTTCAACTTATAGTTGTAAGGCACAAAAGTATTCGTACAAACTTTGGTTACGGATGATTTTTTTGGCTTTTCTTGGAGCGAATTTTGAAAATCTCTAATTTTACGCTCTCGCGTCCCCTCAAATAGCGAAATTCGTTATTCGCTTCTAAAAACTCGAAAATTGATTATTTTTGAAAACCAATTGCACCATTGTACTAGGCAAATAATAGGCTTTCTTCAGGCAAAGTTTGAGGATAGGCGATTTTTGAACCATTTCCAACTTTGCTCGATCCTTACACGGACTGCCTCTTAACAACGAGTCGAGCCATACCAATGCACAACACTTGTTGAAAGCATGAACTGACTACAACTATTGTACATGTACAACGACAGTTTAAAACAGTCCATGGATTTTTTTGGTCAAATTTACATGGATGGACGCTTCCCATTCAATAAAAATTTCGGGTCGATTTTTCGAAATTTTCTTTGGTGGTATGGAACGGTTCACGAACCAGTTAGATCATATATTCATGAATTTTAAACCAAAAATTCCGGATTTTTTTGTCAAATTAAACGGTGAATCATAAATGGAACACACATTTCTCGAAATTTCCGGGAAAGAGAAATACCTCAAGATGTATTCCTAAATTACCGATTTTTTGTTTCGGTTTTTTCTTATTCCATTGAAATTTAAACCGAAAATTCTGGAATTTTTCATCGAATGGAAAACGCCAAAATTATATACCTCGAAGGCATGTATTTGATAAGCATGGCCCGCTTTATTTTTACAGCTGCTTGCATGCCATTGTAAATCTTTATACAGAATCAGTTTCGATTGGGACCATTCATTATTTATGTCTTAGAGGAGCTGGTAAAAAAGAAGAGGAGCTGCCGAATAATTTACAGATCTAGTAAGGGGGCTGTCAAAAGTATGTAAGAAAATCTGTATTTTTTACTTAAAACCAAATAGAAACCTGTAGCAAGTGCAGGGTATCGGAAATATTAATTTTGGTTGAGAGGGGAGACAATGCTATACATTTTCATGAAAATATTTTTGATTCTTGTCTGTCCCACTCATAAGTAATGAATGCTTCCTTAATCCAAACATTCGAAGTACACTGCTACACTTCTCTTACGATATATATCAAATATTGGGGAAAATATTTTAAAGTTCGTGTATATTTCCTTTCTTTCTTTCTTTCTTTCTTTCTTTCTTTCTTTCTTTTATTTTCGTTGCGGAATATGCAGGAACTGCAGAATATGGAAGAAGCTTATTGAGAAATAAATATTTACAACATCATACATGCATAAGAAAAAATTAAATTTCAAATACTATTCTTCCTTTAAGATACTTTAGGAAAAGTACAAATAAAATAGAGAAAAAAAACGTGGATAACAAGAGAATTGCATGTGTACATGTAGTGTTTCATAAATGGTAGCTGTGCGTCAAAGCTAACTAAAGTATTACAGTATTCTCAGTACTCTGCGAACTCAGACATTTCAACGGCTTTTTGTGAAATTAGTTTTTTGCTGTCATCAATCAAAACTAATCAGTCAGTATCTTTTTTTATATTTTTGACTGGCGGCAGTGAAAAATCAAATCCAAATTAAAAGGGAAACTCTCAACTACTGAGATCGCAGAATATTGAGAATCGCAGTAAATAGCGACTAAAATTAAGACTAAAAAGTATTTCATCAGTCTTACTTACCCTTTACAGAGGTAACTGTCATTAGTATTGTCAATACAGTTTCCAAAGTATGAAGTGGTTTGTGGAGTGGATTCATCATGCGCTTAATTCAGGGCTACTAGTTACTGTAAGCTGTTTTTATTACTTTAAGTTCCTAGCATTAAATATTTATCTTCTTTTAAAAGGTTACTGGAGACCTTTCATGGGTCAAATTTTTCTAAAAACAATTATTTCACTAATAACAGTGCGACAACTCCAACCGAGGCCACCCAAGCAAGTTTTCATACAAATTAGCCAACACGATTCAGTATTCAAACAATAGAATAGGAACAAATTTTGCCTTAAAAGGCATATATTTTACTTTTTCTTGTGTATTTATGATCAGTAGTGGACAAGAAACAGTTTAAACTCTAGAAGTCTTCACCATCCTGTTATTCAGCGTCAAAAACGTGATTTATAAATTTGATTTAAAATTTGTTTGGAAACTCCAGCTGCAAAAATTCACAACGACCTCCACTCGGAGCTCAATATCTCCCAAATTACTAAACCGATCAAGAATCTAACATCGACGACTAATTCTCAAATAAATAACCTTTCGTTTGAGCTCTTTTTGAATTTTTTTTGACTATGACCACTCAAGACCGTGGTATGAGCAACGTGTGCCAACAGCAGTCACAGAAAATGAAAAAGCCAAAGTTATGTGGAATATAGAATTCCACCTTCAAAGAGCCCCAGAAAACAACGACAAAACGACATGGCAATTAATGACAAAAAAAAAAAAAAACGATGGTTACTGCTAGAAGGAACAGTGTGCATGGTAGGAAAGATAGCTAAAACGGAACAATCACGAACAAGAAAAGTATCGGGAGCTGCGAAATGGAATAAGACAACTTAACCCCAAGCACGAAATCACTCGAACCAACCTGGTGTTTGACTTCCTAGGGAACTTTCACCAAGATTTAAAGAAACTAGTGCAAGATCACATCACCTCAGACAACCTGAAGAAAGCAAACTATCTTTTACTGAAAAGCCAAAAGTGGATCATCTCCCAAAACGCTGAGATCACTAAAACATTCTATACCTATATTAGGTAAGATGAACCAAGATGAAATTAAGGAATAAGGAACAACAACAACAACAATAATAATAATAATAATAATAATAATAATAATAATAATAATAATGATAATGATAATAATATTTATTTATACACGATGAATTTTTACGGCATTGCTGATGTGTTCGGGTTTTTTTTTTTTTTTTTTTTTTTTGACACGCGTGCGAACTAGACAGGTAGGACTTTTGTTTGTTCTTTGAATAATTTTCCCCTCCCTCCCCCTCGTAGCCTCCTACGCAGACACTCTTAGGGTCGTCACGCAATACTTCTCTCCCCACGAACATGTTTGTGGGGAGCGAAACGTTGCGTGACGACGTGACGACCCTAAGAACGGCTGCAAAGGAGGCTATCCCCTCGCAGCGCGAAGAGAAAAAATTACTGAAAAAATAAATTAAATAAAAACAAAAAAGGAAGAAGAAGGGGAAGAAGAAGGAGAAGGAGAAGGAGAAGGAGACGGAGACGGAGGAGAAGCTTAAAAAAAAATTATCGTCTTCAATTCATATATTTCTTTTGATATTAATGACCTACCACGAGTTCATGGATATGCTTGACCTAATAATTTCTAGGAAAATAATACAACTAATACATACATTAAAAAATACAAATAGAACACTCCTGTTCAAAAATGAATAGGCCAACTCGAGGCAATGAAATAATGGACATCTATGAAAATAACAGGCAAACACAAAACGAAATGAGACGAAAAGATGAATGGAGAAGATATTTGCAAAGGTCAATTCGCCAAAGCTTTCCACATCTACGACTCGTGCTAGCTGGTTCTTCTGGCTGTGGATTTGCCGTAAACGGAAGTGATTGTGACTTTACTCTTGTCAAACAAACCTCTTCGCACGAATATGGAGTTTCAGTTCTTCGGCAAATAAAAGCAATTGTGGAATTAGAAGGAAGAAGTCTTGGAACTGAGGTAAACTGGGAAAGTGTTATTTATTATGATTCCAAACTACTACAGTCATTCAGAATTTTCCATAGTTTCTGATCAAGGTCGCCTTTCACTGACACTGGGCAGTTCTCGTATTTTGTTCCCCACAAAGCTCGATAATAGCAATTTTAGCTCTCCCATATAGTGTGAAAGAAAACTTTTCTATCAAAATTGAGAACTGTCGATAAAGTTTAATGACAAGGCTAGAATACGTGAGCTTCATCAGACTAAATCATAAACAAGACTTGCATGAGGTTGATTTCGATGCCAACGCTTTCATGACAAACAATAATCCCAGTCAATATAAAGTAAAACTTTCAGCTATCGTTGAAAGAAATTTTAAAGATCTCGAAGTCGATGGCATGATCGTGCTGCCCAAAATTGATGCATAAAACTGAGTACACAAATGTGAATATTGGCATAATTTTTTGTTTTGTTTCAGTTTTGATTTTGAAAATGCCTTTCATTGTTATTCATGCGTTGATGTATAGTCTAGAAAGTACGGTGCATCTGTCTTGGACCGAAAACATAGCATATCCTAACCTTACATAATTATATGACATAACAACTTCTACGCCGTTAGACTGTATGGTAGCCCAAATATTTAATCTACGTATACCACTGCTGGAGAAAGGTTACATATACACTGATCGATCAAACACGAGGTTAAAACAAATATTTTGTGCCTGCATAAAATACACATCAGAATGTCAAAATAGGTAAGTTGATAAAGAGTTTTTTATTTCTATTTTCAGCTTATTAGCACAGCAGTAGTTCCAATTCTCATCTTGAAAGATAGTAGCCGTGGCCTTGATGGAGACATCAGCTACAGTGCTGAAAACACTCTCTATAACACATTCCTAATGCGTTGCTATGGTGAAATGGATAAAAGAGTTAGGCCACTGGTAATAACAATCAAGACTTGGGCAAAGAATGCTCACATAATGAATGCTAGGGATCACAAGCTATCAGGTACTGTTTACTTTGATATTTCATACTGGATTAGGAGTTCTTTTTAGCTGTGTGAGGTCGCTGAGGATCAAACTATGGACCTCTTGCTTAGCTAGCAGGCAGAACAATAACCAACCATGCCACACTTGCTCCTTAAAACAAGTGTGTGAGGTCACTGAAGATCAAACTATGGACCTCTTGCTTAGCAGGCAGTACACTAACCAACCAAGCCACACTTGCTCCTTAAAACAAGTGTGTGAGGTTAATGAGGATCAAACTATGGACCTCTTGCTTTGCAAGCAGCACACTAACCAACCAAGCCACACTTGCTCCTTAAAACAAGTGTGTGAGGTCTCTGAGGATCAAACTATGGACCTCTTGCTTAGCAGGCAGCACACTAACCAACCAAGCCACACTTGATCCTTAAAACAAGTGTGTGAGGTCACTGAGGATCAAACTATGGACCTCTTGCTTAGCTATCAGGCAGAACAATAACCAACCAATCCGCATTTGCTCCTTATAAAAAGTGTGTGAGGTCGCTGAGGATCAAACTATGGACCTCTTGCTTAGCAGGCAGTACACTAACCAACCAAGCCACACTTGCTCCTTAAAACAAGTGTGTGAGGTCACTGAGGATCAAACTATGGACCTCTTGCTTAGCAGGCAGCACACTAACCAACCAAGCCACACTTGCTCCTTAAAACAAGTGTGTGTGGTCACTGAGGATTAAACTATGGACCTCTTGCTTAGCAGGCAGCACACTAACCAACCAAGCCACACTTGATCCTTAAAACAAGTGTGTGAGGTCACTGAGGATCAAACTATAGACCTCTTGCTTAACAGGCAGTACACTAACCAACCAAGTCAAACTTGCTCCTTAGAATGAAGAACATTTTCTTCTCAAATTCAATCTAACAGGTTTTGCATTAGTGCTTCTTGTCCTCCATTACCTCCAACGTGGCTGCAGTCCGCCAGTTCTACCATCTCTACAGCAACAATACCCATCATACTTCAATCAAAGTGATCCCAACCTTGTCGCTGATTGGCTGGAGCAGGAGTATACACCGCCAATCATTTCTGAGTACGAGTCGGCCAATTCTGATACCCTTCTCGACCTTCTCAAGGGCTTCTTCCGTTACTATAGTAACTTCAACTGGAGGCGAGTCATCTCAGTTCGCGTCGGTGGCTTCCTACCTTTACCAATGAACAAGAAATGGACCAACCCTTACATACGAGTAGAGGACCCTTCGAATCGAACAAACGTTACCAGAGCCGTCTACGACGTTCTTCCTTTTCAGAGAATAAATGGAGCATTCGCAACGGCAAGCCAAAGAATTGATCGACGTGAAAGGGTCAGCGATATTGTTTATAACTGATTCCAGTTTCTCAGTCAACAATTAACTCGCACTTTTAACTTATATGTTTAAACGCTTATCGAATTTTCCTTAAATTCGCTTGAATTGCAGAGTTAGTATAATTAGAAGTAAAGGAGGCGGAATCACGAGCAACAAAATCGTGCGACTTAATTGTACATGTCGCGCAACATTCTCGTGTTATCTGCATGTTACAGTGTGAATGTTGCTGGTATTACCATCACTTACAACAACAAAATTTTGTTGCAGAAGTAGAAGCTATTTCTACCCTCTGCAACAATGAAAATTTGTTGGGCACGCAAGATTTTTGTGCGACAAGTTTTGCGATTTTGTTGCTCGTATTTGATAATAACATGTGAACTGACTGGAAACTATAACTGCGATCCTTTTCTTTTCACTTAAAGTGCACATAACCTTTTTTCCAATGCCTTCAATGTTGATTCTACATGAAGTAAATAGCCGAATGCAAAATTATTTCTTGATTTGAGTGATGCGTCTTTAAGATATGAAGGTTTAAACGTACCGTGCAATATGTGTGGCGTCTACTAAGGTATTTTAGAGTATTTGTTGTAACTAGTAACACTAAACACTGGCCATTTTGAGAAAACGAATTTATGATATCTTTTATGTAAACCACGAGTAACATAAGGATGCTTTTTAAATACTGTTTGTATGAACCAGATCAATTTTGTATATTTAATGAAGCCTTACTAGACGTCACAGTCATTAACATATTGGAAGTATAAACCTTCATAACTTAAAGACGCATCACTCAAATCAAGAAATAATTTAGCATTGAAGTATTTACGTCATGTGCAATCAGTATTGAAGGCATTGGAAAAAAGGTTATGTGCACTTTAACTGCATTCTCGATCCCTTATATTTTGACAAAAAGACACTGGTTATTTACTCATGTTTCTGCCACATATAACTATTTTAATATTTATCAGTTTTATATCAAATATAGATACTAAAGCTTATAAGCCGAGTTAGGCCGCAGACTATGTCCAGCAATCTTTGCTAAAAAGGCCATCCGAGTTTGCATGTGACATTATTACAGGCAAGTTTTTGTATACATGTATCCGGCTTTTTCGCTTATTATACGAAATAGAGTTTGTTATTTAGTTCCTTGGTTCATTATTTAATCTAATAGGTATTCGAAAAATACCTTTTTGTGTGGTACGCTTTGGTAAATACATGGTCATTGCGCTAATGCCTCGTCGCGTGACACTCAATTTTATGGTCACGGGAAAACAGCTTTGTCGCGTGACATCATTTCTTGGAAAATTCTGCTTCGTTGCATTATTTCCAAAATGTATCGATCTCGTCCATCACGAATGAGTTCAACGATGAAATAACAGATGTATATGAAAGCAATAAGCAAACAGACTACGAAAAGACAAAAAAAGAAGAATGGAGAGAAGATTTAGAAAGCTCAATCCAACGGCAGTTTCCAAATCTACGACTAGTGTTGGCTGGTTCGACGACAAGTGGTTTTGCCACTAGAGGAAGCGACTGCGACTTCGCTCTCATCAGGAAATCGTCGCTGAATAGCAGCTGTAGAAGTGGACTTTCTGTCCTTCGCGATGTAGAGACGATCTTAAAGTCTGGAGATAAAAGGAATTCACTTGTAACAGAGGTAATTCCGCTAGTTCACTGATCGCTCAGCAATCTTTACTGTAATACTTGGCCAAATATCAACAGTTCCTTGTTCGACCCAAATCTAGCTCGTGGTTGTCAAAATAGCAATTTTTTTCTAGCGAAGATGCTTTAGATCATACTCCATATATCAAACTCCAAACTACATGAATATATGATAAAATATTGAAACGGTTGGTCTCATAAATCCATGTTATTCCATTCTAGTCCTTGGGAACTGCTCGTTTATTACAACTTTACACTTAGGGAGCATTCATTTTTTAGAGGGGGGGTCATTAAAAAATTACTAGATAAAAAGGGGGGGTCACGTTTTTTTTAACGTTGAACCAGGGGGGATCATGAATAAAAATACAGTGTTTTTATTTTTAGTCGTTTTCTGGGGGGGGGGGGGGGGGGGGGCTAGAAAATTTTTATATTTGGAAGTGGGTGGGAGTCGAAATATTCAATTCCTTACCATGGGGGCTATTTGCTTCCTCTAATTCCTCCATCCCCCCCCCCCCCCTCCTAAAAAATGAATGCTCCCTTACTTATATACTCATATTATATAATTCAGTGTTAATTATTTGTTATTGTTACTATTACTATTTTCACGTGAATTCATTCACTATTGTTAAACACCATATAACAATATATTATTGAAAACAAAAACCCCTTAGAGATGCCGAAGGCAGGTAACCGAGTTCAATAATTGTTTTATCATTCAAATAATTTTGTGTGTGTTTTGGCTGTTTTTGTTTTCTATCGAATATGCCAAGTCCTTTTCTGATATGTGGGGGAAGCGAGCTATGTAGACAAATGCAGTTGTTGACAATTTGCAGTTCTCTCTACCAATATATAAGGCTGCGTGCAGTGACGTCAAACTCAGACCAAACTCGAGGGGTCCATTTGAAGTTTCATCCCTTGGCCGTTATATTCTACTCTAGCAACGTTAGCAGCTGACAATTTATTCAGACTTGAAGCTCGTGCGGGAGCTAGCACGTGCATTTACGCATGATAGATTTTGTTCTAATCACTGATGCTACCAGTGGCTGTGGGCTCCCTGTGCTCAGACAAACAAACCAAACTTCTCATCTCCTTAAATCCAATTTCTTCCGTTTTGTTTTTAAAGACAATTTTTAATGAGAGAGAGAATATTTGCATACAGATGCGCTTTCACTCCTGTCCAGCTCTAACCGTAACTTTATCATTATTTAGGTGATCTCCTTGGCAGTGGTCCCAATTCTCATCCTCAAAGACCGCAGCCGTAGCCTCGAAGGAGACATTTGCTATGATGTACACAACGGCATTTACAACACTTTCCTAGTTCGTTGCTATGCCAACATGGACTGTAGGGTGAGACCCCTTGCCATAGCCGTGAAGACCTGGGCCCAGAGAGCTCAAATTGTCAATGCCAAGGAACATAAGCTGTCGGGTAAGCCATTAACATTATGCTATAGACCTATCAAGGTGTACGAAAAACTAAGCGCGAAAAGGATTGTTGTTGTAATTCAAGCGGCCCTCGCCCGAGTCTTAAAAGTCATCAGTACAGTATATCACACAGAATTTGAGGAGATGGATCGCAAAGATTTACTTTAATTTTTAAAACAACACGTATACTTCAACTTTTTTTCTCTAAATTCTTTGAAACGGGGGTTTTTGTATTGGGAAGAGACTTGGAGCAAGGGCCGCTTGGCTAAGCATCGAAGCGCGCTGTGATTGGACGGTTCGTGCGTGCTCCAGACACCTGGTTATCACGCTAGCGTTTACTATCAAATTTATCATATCGATCTCAGAAAAAATTGCAAAGTTTTGTAAAGATTGCCCTTAAATTAACGAAGTTATGAATTTTTGAAACTAAGAATTTTTGTGGAATTTTTGCAAAGAAATGTATGTGTCTAGAGTGATAACGAGGCTTGCGGGCATGCGATGCCCGTCAACATACATTTCTTCACAAAATGCTTAGTTTCAAAAAGTATACCTTACAGCCAAAACGGCTCAAGCGTACCCCCTTAGAATCCACTACTAAATTTACTATTCGAATGTAGATTTCAGGACTGAGATCAGAGGTTTTTGATAATATTTTTATATATACATTACTATGATTGGATTCTTCAACAATTGCCATGCCAAGGTAGAATTCAAAATATCCCCAGAAAGGCATCCCTTAGAATTTTAGTTGTGAAATGTATATGGAGTTTGGAGAGTTCCGATTTTTTAATGAAAACTCAGAGTGAATAATCAACTCAATAGTCGAAGGCTGAAATCCTTAATGGAGCCTGGGGGCACGTTTGAGCTGTTTCATTTGACTGTAATTAGTAAACTTTGAATTATAGGTACGCTTTTTCGTATAGAAGTACTTTGAATTTTAACCGAGGTTGTTTCAGGGTTCAATCTATGAGTGACCATGCCCTGACTTAGATCAGCCCAGAGGTTGTTTCAGGGTTCAATCTATGAGTTAGCCGTGCCCTGACTTAGATCAGCCCAGAGGTTGTTTCAGGGTTCTATCTGTGAGTTAGCCATGCCCTGACTTAGATCAGCCCAGAGGTTGTTTCAGGGTTCGATCTATGAGTTAGCCATGCCCTGACTTACATGTAGATCAGCCCAGAGGTTGTTTCAGGGTTCGATCTATGAGTTAGTCATGCCCTGACTTAGATCAGCCCAGAGGTTGTTTGAGGGTTCAATCTATGAGCTAGCCATACCCTGACTTCGATCAGCCCAGAGGTTGTTTCAGGGTTCAATCTGTGAGTTATCCACGCCCTGACTTAGATCAGCCCAGAGGTTGTTTCAGGGTTCAATCTGTGAGTTAGCCACGCCTTGACTTAGATCAGCCCAGAGGTTGTTTCAGGTTTCAATCTGTGAGTTAGCCACGCCCTGACTTTGATCAGGTTTTACCGCCATACGTTTGATGATGAACGGAAGAGAAGTGTGTTGTTTAGCTCATCATCTTCTTTGATCGATCGTATCAGTAGACCTCATCGGCTTGGGTGTAATGTTGTCCCATTTCAGACCACGTGTCATTCTCTTGAGAATAACATTCTTTGTTTGAGTTGTATCCACATTCATGTATCTTCTCATGCGCAACCGTTAAACAATGAAATAATACTCTGGGGAATGACACGTGGTCTGAAATGGGACAACGTTACACCCAAGCCGATGAGGTCTATTCCACGAGATTTTGCATTGGTGCTTCTTGTATGCCGACACATAACGAATGAGCCATAATCTTGTTCAATGTGCCAAAGATTCCTTTTCTAAATATTCAAAATACGAAAGATAATGAGGAACATTTCCTTTCAAATTCAACCTCACAGGTTTTGCATTGGTGCTTCTTGTCCTCCATTATCTCCAACATGGCTGCAGTCCTCCTGTTCTACCATCTCTACAGCAAAAATACCCATCATACTTCAATCAACGTGATCCCAACCGTGTCGCTAATTGGCTGGAGCAGGAGTATACACCGCCAATCATTTCCGAGTACGAGTCGGCCAATTCTGATACCCTTCACGACCTTCTCAAGGGCTTCTTCCGTTACTATAGTGACTTCAATTGGAGTAAAGTCATCTCCGTTCGCACTGGCGGTTTCATACCTTTACCTTACACCAAAAAGTGGACAAAACCCTACATACGAATCGAGGACCCCACTGACCTCACCAACGTCACAAGAGCGGTGTATGAGAGTTATGGCTTTGGAGAAGTTAAACGAGCGATCGCGGCTGCAAACCAAAAATTTGAGCGGGGGACAAGAGTAACGGATGTTGTGTCTTGAGAGATACTAGTGGGAAACATCAGTTTTCAGTTTTTAGATTTTTTTAGAATAAAGGTCACAATGGAGACACAACAACAAAACAATCATGAATCACTTGCAACGAAACAACCAATCACAGCACGAAGTGGGATTCGCACGAGTCTGAAATTGTAAAGAAAGCAGCAAAAAGACACTACATCCTTTCTCAGCTAAAACGAGCAAGCGTTGGTACGGCTGATTTGGTCAAGTTCTACACTGCATGCATCCGTTCCGTTCTCTTGTACGCCTGTCAAGTTTTCCATTACAGTTTACCTGACTATCTGAGTAATTCCTTGAAACGGATACAGAAAAGAGCTCTGAGGATAATCTATGGTTATGAAATGCCCTATTGGGAGTCCTAAGGCCGCTCGGGGCTAGAGACTCTGTTTCAGTGTAGGGAACGCCATCGTTAAACCTTTTTTGACAAATTAAATAAGTCTGATAATTTGCACCATTTATTGCCATTTAATACAAATGAATCTAGTGTTACTCTAAGTAAGCAGAGGCGTTTTACTGTTCCCGTATACAAAACCAACAGATATAAAAACAGCTTCATGATTGCAGGCGCATTATTGAATTACTGATAAATCAAATTAAATTTATAGAGTGTAGATATTTATATAATTATCTATTATTATTCAAGTTTTCATAGTTTATGGTTAACTGTAATTGTATTTAAGCAATTCAACTTTTAGCTGCATAAGTATCTATCTATCTATCCATCTAATCCATCCATCCATCCATCCATCCATCCATCCATCCATCCATCCATCCATCCATCCATCCATCCATCCATCCATCCATCCATCCATCCATCCATCCATCCATCCATCCATCCATCCATCCATCCATCTATCCATCTATCCATCCATATCTCCGAAACAAGAACGATGACCCCCATTTTTTATTTCTCTTAAAAACAAGCTACTATAGGGATCTACAATATATGTCAAAAGGAAAAAATGACATTACATGGGAAAGAATGACAGCTAATTTTCCACACAAAAAAAACACCTTTCAGAACATCGAAGCTCGCGCATTTTGATGGCGACGAGCGAGTTCAAACCTTCATAAATTTTGTGTAGCACCATTTTTCATCATTATTTTCTTTTATTCATATCATAAATGGGCATATATGACATAAGAAAAAGTTTCATCAAATTTGAATGCTGTTTTCATCATTTTTTAGTTAGCTTGCGTAGCAGGCCCTCGTGAGGGGAGGCGAGGTGTACTGTACTCCTCAACTCGCGAGGGCCTGCTAAGCAGGCTATCTTTTAATGTTCTAGTAAACTCGGTAACGTTTGAGAAAACGCGCGAAGTTTTCTTCGAAGTAGTCCATTTTCCTTTCGTGGTCTAGAAATTCTTCCATCCCATAAGGCAGCGCGTGCGCATTTTGTTTTGTGCACAAACCCGCACTTTCGTGGTCTAGAAATTCTTCCATCCCATAAGACGGCACGTGCGCATTTTGTTCCGTGCACAAACCCGCACTTTCGTGGTCTAGAAATTCTTCCATCCCATAAGACGGCACGTGCGCATTTTGTTCCGTGCACAAACCCGCACTTTCGTGGTCTAGAAATTCTTCCATCCCATAAGACGGCACGTGCGCATTTTGTTCCGTGCACAAACCCGCACTTTCGTGGTCTAGAGATTCTTCCATCCCATAAGACGGCACGTGCGCATTTTGTTTCGTGCGCGCGCCGTCCTCAACGAGTTGGTGGGAGCCCAGGACGCCTGGCCACTTCTTCTGGCTACGCCTCGGTTTGTCAACTTCAATAATTTCGTGAGGATACTTGTTCAGGTCGAGTTCATCCTCACCCTTGTACTTGTGGACATCACGGGAAGAGTTTTCCGCTTTTTCTACATGGCTAGTAGGCATAGTGATCTTGACAGCATGTTTTACTCTATCGGGATTTCCAGGACCAGCGCTATCATAGTTATTCTGTAATATTTCTTCTTTAGTATGGTTTTCAGGATTCTTGGTTGTCATGTAGACTCCTGGAACAACACAACAACAGCAACAACAACAAAAGGGTCAACAAATGGTTATCAAAAGATCGGAGTAGAACTTTGAAGTGAAGAAAAATATACGATGGAATGAAATAAAGAGAGTCAACATTTTTTTATAGCCCTGTACCTTTCAAAATACTACAGTAAACTTCTCCTGAATGTCACTCTTAAGATTGAAAATTACACTAGCGATTTTTGAGGCGATTTTTGTTGCGATTTTTGAGGCGATTTTAGATGCAATTCTTTTCTCTTTCTTTTTTTAAGTTTAAATGTGTTATATCTTAAGATACCTTTTCCCATACTCGTGTCTCTTGGGTCGGTAGATGGTCTTATCTTTTTTTCCTTTGTTATACCTTTAACGCCTTTGTCGTCAGTATAATGGTAATATGTGTCGGTACTTTCCTGTAGAAGAACATCAACAGATATATAAATAAAACCGCCGACGGGATACTCGCTGAAATTTTTTCGCAATTTCGGATTTTCGTAATTTAGAAAAGCGTGAAAGATTAGCGACAGCTTACTACTATTTATCTATATCCATCCATCCATCCATCCATCCATCCATCCATCCATCCATCCGTCCGTCCGTCCGTCCGTCCGTCCGTCCGTCCGTCCGTCCGTCCGTCCGTCCGTCCGTCCGTCCGTCCGTCCGTCCGTCCGTCCGTCCGTCCGTCCGTCCGTCCGTCCGTCCGTCCGTCCGTCCGTCCGTCCGTCCGTCCGTCCGTCCGTCCGTCCGTCCGTCCGTCCGTCCGTCCGTCCGTCCGTCCGTCCGTCCGTCCGTCCGTCCGTCCGTCCGTCCGTCCGTCCGTCCGTCCGTCCGTCCGTCCGTCCGTCCGTCCGTCCGTCCGTCCGTCCGTCCGTCCGTCCGTCCGTCCGTCGATACTCAAACTCATACTCCGGATTTAACGCGCAATTACATTTGTGTTAATCTTAAAAAGTAGGGCCATCCCCTTTTACACAAATTTCAAAGGAAAAGGAAATCAAGAACATGGCAGCTCTTCGAGCGATGAGGATGATAGTAATTCTGACGTCAAATAAATTTCTGGGTCAAATAAATTTATGAAGTTAGCCTTAGATGCGATTGAGGCTTGACGGAGAGTGATAATTAATAGCGCAGCGCGGCTATTACGTCACGGATATATGCCCCCGTGTCGTGACTCAGACAAGAGTCACATACATTCTCTGTAAATTACAGTCCGTTTTCCTCAACTTTCGCTCGTAAATCGCGAAATTTGGCACAAATTTACTGAAAACTCCGATAATGTTGTGTAAATTATTGATCTGATGTGATTGATTAAGGTTTCATGAACTACCAAACGACTGGAAACTTTCTACATACCATAGAGGTAGACTCAGACACGGGGTTACAGCTCTATCTACATGTATCTAAATAATTTGAGCATAAACGTAGAATTTCCTACATAAAAAAGCTTAATAATAAGTCAGATAGTATGACCGTTCTATATCAGTATCGATTCATCTAAGTTTTTTGCTTAAATAATAGTGTTTGTTGGAAAAAAAACGTTGATGAATTGTAGAAAATAGCGAGTTGAGCTCTAATCTCCCATGTATTTACTGTAAATTTGGAGCTTTGTTTGTCTGAGTCACGCGGGGGGTCCAACAGCGTCACATCTATTTTTAGTAAGGTCGCATTCAGCTCAGTGGAATCATAAGACAACTTTTAAATAGGGCTGCGTGGCAAAGACGTTAAACTCAGAGAAACAAACCGAATTTCTCACGGCATTTCCTTGAGTCCGATTTCTGCCGTTTGGTTTTTAATGACAACTTTTTTTGAAAAGCAATGCTTTGTAATAAAAGATATTTAAATAAATAAAATGTGTTTCTACGTTTTCTTTTCAGTATAATATTACACTTGTCTGAGTAGCCACGCAGCCCTATTACAAATAAAACTCAAATGAAATAAAATTCAAATAAAACTTTGAGACGCTTTTGTTCATATAATGAAGAAAAAAAATTAATTTTTTTTATAAAAATCGGTTGAATTAGTTGAATTCAAATATTCTTGTTTATCGCCGCTATCTCATCGTTAATTCGCTTAAATTTTACATTTTTATAAACTTCAATCTAAGCAAAATATCTTGTATGAGTTTCATAGTAATTGAACTACGGTAAGTTAGTTTAACGACTGCTCAAAAATACTCAATATTTTAGTTGCCATTACCTGGTTGTCCATCTTGACTTTGATGACTGAAACAGTTGATGTTCTCAGCGTCGATCCGAATCAAAAGCAGGAATCAAGCGAATGTAAAACCTTGAATTTTCACTGCGTCACTGTTTTGTTTCCGAGAAAATGCTACAAATTTTCACTGGGAAAGCACTAGTTTCTGAGAATCAAAGAAAACAATAAATATTCATCAGATCCAATGATCTTTTGTTCAACATACCTTATATGGCTTATTCGGAATACACCTGGGGTGTTTTCCATTTGTCTAGGAGAACCGGTATAATAATAATAATAACTTTATTATTTATAAAGCGCCTTTCCTGGTGCTCAAAGCGCTGAATTACGAAATTATAATCAAACAACTAAAACCTACTATACTAAAAAATATACTATATTTATTATATGGCTACGATAGTACGCGCGCTCTGATTGGCTGATTTCCGGTCTGAGATTTTCCTATCTCAGACCGTTACCATGACAATCGGTCCGGATCGCATATCAAATTTGCGAGTTTGTTTACAATTTTCACGTCGCGAAATTTGACATTTGTTCTCGTTAAACAAGAAATTTATAAGCAAAATAAAACAAAAAGCGAACAAAGAAATGATGAGCTACGAAGAGGACCATTCTCCGAGCAAATTTTACTACCCTGACGAGCTCGAAGTGGACATCAAAATCTTGTTTTGACTTAGGTTCGCTGGCCGTCAAATATATTTTTTGTCAAAGAACCAAGTCTTTTTACTAAGTCTTAGCCTTTTTTCTTGAAATTGGATCAAAAACAAAAAATCAAAGCTTCAAATATCGGTTTTTGGTTCACAATTAAAAGATGAAAAAGAAGAAAAAGACGATAAAAATCTAGAATGCAGTAAAAACGACAAACTATCCAAGTTTTTCTGACAATGTTTGGCGAACCAACGTCCTTGGCTTGTCTGAGAGTTTCTGCAGCTAGTTTACACATTTCTTGTCGATTTTTTTACGAAATATTAATTAAAATTAATGAATTTACCTTCTATGAAGTGTTTTTCTACGGAACTGAAATATCATTCTTGCAGTATAATCAGGTTTTTCTGGTCTACAGGCCACTTTTTCTCTCACTGAAGTTTCAGTCACGAAACTTCATCGTAAGATTAAGAATCTTCCCTCGCTTTCCCTCGCTAAATCTTCTTTAACAAGTCGCTAAAGTCGAAAAATTGTTTTTGTTCACTATCGATACCTGGCCTATCGATATTCGTTCGATACCGGAAGTTCGCGTGTTTTTTCTTTGTTCGCTTTTTATTTATTTATTTTGCTTATAAGTTTCTTGTTTAGCGAGAAAAAATGTCAAATTTCACGCCGTGAAAATTGTAAACAAACTCGCAAATTTGATATACGATCCGGACCAATTGTCATGGTAACGGTCTGAGATGGGAAAATCTCAGACCGGAAATCAGCCAATCAGAGCGCGCGTACTATCATAGCCATATAATAATATTATTTATCAACCGTTTCTATAGTTCACAAAATCGCTCCTATAGTTCACAAAATCGCACATGCATGTCAGACACGTGAGAATTCATACCGGGAAGGCTAAACTCATAGGTTATTATTATTATTAAAGTTAACTTTTACATTGAACCATGGTTCATCGGCAATTTTGAGCTCTTCTTACGATTTGTTACTGGTTCTTGTTGGTTCGGCAGCGACAATTTAAATAGTAATGCCTCCCCTCCCTCCCCTCCCCCACGTACCAGTGCTTTTGAATCAAACTATTATCATTCTCATGACAATTTCTGTTCTGCTAGAAAACCAGCCTCTGTTTGCAAGACTTTTTCCTAATGCTATGCCATACAGAAATGTTGGTCGCGATGTTTAGACATTACTTGAAGTAGACCATCGCAAGTTTTGGTACCTGCATAACGACCCGCTCTTAGCAACCAAAACACCCCTAACGGATGCATCGAGTACGCATCAGTTGGGGGTCTGGCATGAGGAGAAATATTCTTGATACTTGAGATAAGTTCAAATTTTACTTACTACACACAGGTAGCCCAAGCGTAGAGTTAGTGGGTTGTGACGTCATAAGCTTCAGTGAGTGATCTATTCAAATTTCATATGGCTTGAAAATATGCTTTCAGAAAGACTTTAATTATTTATGCTTTTGAATAAAGTCTCTAAAAATGTTGTTTGGTAGTTGAGGAACACTTTGGTGATGAAATATTGGCATGAAATATTGTTTTTGAGGGGTTTTGAGCCGTTTGTAAATTTGCTAACTCTACTGGGATACATGTGAGATCACAAGGGTGTTTCTGAGAATCTAAAGGCCCGTTTACACTAGCAAATGTATCGCGCAACTAGAGCCGCGATTTCAATGGCGATTTTATCGCGACCCAAATCGCAGCGAGTTGCGTGCACTAAATTTCGATCATGTTTGAATTGGCGGCGACGTAGCTGCGATCTATCGCCGTGAAATCGCCATGAAATCGCCGCTCAAGTCGCGCGACAAAGTTGCTGGTGTAAACGGGCCTTAAGGGAACATTCTGGTCCATTTTTTGTTTACAGTGCGTTTCTCGTAACTATTAACGGTAGATCCCGAAATTATCTACTCTATGCTGTATCTGAATGAGTTTTTTTCATGTATTTTCGTGTGGTTGTTATCTTACAGCGATTCAGGTTGAGCGTTTAACGGCATTTAATTTATCGCAATCGTTGTAACAGCTTATTTCTCACGTTGTCATACAGGAATCCAGACGTTTCTAGGCCGCGGGAAAGACGTTTGTCTGTGAAAAACATTCGGTGTTCGGGAAAAGTTTTTAGTTGCCATAAATGGATAAAACCAACATACATTTCCTTGTAAACTGAAAAAAAGTCTAATTCGATCGCCTACAAAATACTTTGGCGCTATTGGCAAAACCGCTTCAAACTTTCCTGATTTACTCATCTCGATATGCTTTTTTCAAATATTTAATCATTGAAAGCGTGGAGTCAATATATAGGACAGGGGCGGATTTAGGGGGGGGCCGGGGGGGCCGCGGCCCCCTCTTTAGCTGTCGGTTTTTTTTTTTTTTTTGCTTTTCGACTGCCTCATGGATTAAGGAAATTTATTTTATTTTTTAATTTGATCCTATCCGGCCCCCCCTTTTGAAGTTAATGTGTTAAAACTTGGTAATAATTTATGGAACAGTGTCAACATTGTAGTGCGCCACGTTGTTTTTTTTTTTTTTTTTTTGCTTCGGCGATTTTTTAGGTGTCTTATCAAAATGGCCACGCTACGCCCCTAATTTGATCCTGTCCGGCCCCCCCTTTTGAAAATTCCTGGATCCGCCCCTGTAGGATGTCACGCAAGACCTGCCAGGAACCCATTGTTAGTGACGGACCATTAGATAATTGATAGGCTGCGTAGCTAGCGTTTTTTTATTTTTTATTTTCTATTTTTTGTTTTGCTTTCTCCACTGTTTATTTCATCGCTGAGCGAAAGTAAGGGACTAAGGGCGAGGTTAAAAAAGCGTAACGTGGGGGTGGTGACGGGGAGTTTTTACGCAGCCATAAAAACGCGAACGAACAAACCGTACCAAATGCTAGATAATTGATGGGGATGGGGGAGGGGTGGGGGTTTGCAGGAATTTTAGCTGCATGATATTAATTTTTTTGTCCCACCCCCTGTACGTAATTTTTTTTTTGAACATCATGACCTTGCACAATATTTTCTTTTTAACTAGTATGGAATGAGTAATATTATTTATCATACAGAAGCTAAAATTACTGATTGATCAATCAAGGAGGGCTTTTAGGCAAAATATAGAGTCTAAATTGACTGAATATGTAAACAAATCAATATGTACCACTGAAAGAGATGATAACTACTACTATTATTTCAGCCGTTAAAAACTGAACATTAGAGTCCGAATTCTGTTCTGATTTATCATATTCTGATGTTATGTTATGTAAACTTTATTTAAGCAGGGTGGCCCATTCAGCAACGAGGCTGGTATCCAGAGGGTCTAATTTAAACTAAAATCTAATTACAATTTATATGAAAAATATTTCTAAAAAACTATAAATGTGTTCAATTTTACAATATTAAAAACTATAGATAACTATCATGAAAATTATTTAATACTATTATAATAATACGACAATAAAAGTTTCTTAAAATTACTTAAAGTTGTGGCATTCTTAATTGTTGTTGGTAATTTGTTATAAAGAGCAGACCCTGAAAATCTAAATGTCTTCTGTCCCAATGTCAATTTGCAACTAGGTTTATAGATATTATTTTTCTGTCGAGTGTTATAATTATGGATATTTCGATTAAAAATGAAATAGTTGCATAAATATTCAGGAACTAACTTATTTAGCGACTTATAAACTAGGATACATTTATGAATATGTCTATGGCATTCTAGGGTAAGCCAATTTAAAATACGAAAAGCTTCTTTTGTTGTGTCTCTTTTCATAACTACACGTGCTGCTCTATTTTGAAGACTCTGTAAGTTCTTACTACAGCCTACAGATAATTCACCCCACACCGTATCTGCATAGGTGAAGATTGGATGTATTATTGAATTGTACACACTTTTGGCAGCTTTGAGAGTGCTCAATTGCACGACACGAAGTTCAATTATCACTTTATTATATCCATTTTGAAATCATACTAGATAGACACTAAATTTGTGATAATTACAAAAGTATTTATTCACAAATAGCCGGTATTTTGTTTCTTTTTGTAACAAAAAATTGCAGTCAAACTTGAAAAAAGCTACATTTTATGTTCCTTATTTGCTGTAATCTGATTGGCTGATTACATACAATCCTGTAATCTGATTGGTTACCTGTTCTAGTGTTGCATTGTGATTGGCTGACAAAAAGATGCGATTCGGACTCAAAATAGTGCGATTCGTGCTTGAATCAATCTACTGAGAGCCAATCAGATTACAAGATTTGCTAATGATTTCAAAGTGGATATAATAATAGGTCAAATAGACTGAATGGCGCTTCATTCCAAGTACAGAACAACAGATAAGTAAAATAGAGTGATTTTCATTAACCCGTGAAACAAAGTGTAGTTATAAAAGTGTAATAAAGTGCATTCAGTAAAAAAATGAAACATCAGTAACACTATTTTGTACTATTTTATGCTAATCCTTTTGTTTTCTTTTGTTCCACTAGCACTATTTTGCACAATTTAGTAATTAGTGTTTCACGCTTTTACTGAATGCACTCTAGTCAGATAAACACAATAGAAAACAAGAGAATTAGAGTGAAGTAGTGCGTAATACGCTAAAGGGTATTTCACGGGTTTTTGAGAATCACTCTAACATGAAACATTTGTTAGATCTTTTTGCTCTATCACTATTTTCGACTTCGTGCGCCATAAGAACAATTTCATTGTCGTGATTAACAACGAGTCGGGCCATAACAATGTACAACACTTACGTATGTTGAAAGCATGACTTGACTATAACTATTGTTCAACAACAATGAAATACAAGTATCTTTTGTTCGAATTCTAAAGATGTTCAAATTTCGTACAATCTTTGATGCACCTATTGTTCTTAAAGTGCACGAAGTCGAAAATAATGATAAGGCCAAAAGGTCTATTACAAATTTTCACAACGAATTTGCCTGCCCTGTGCCCTTGCTGAAGCCGTAAACTGATACCAAACAAAGTTAGAATAATATTGAGTTGGGTCAAGGAAATCCTGGCCCCATCTGCCCGAGTTAGAGTAAAGGAAATCCTGCCCCCGTCTGCCCGAGCTAGAACTATTTAATGCTTCCAGAAAGGACAGCATTACGCGGTTGAAGTGACTCGGAAATAACAAAAAAACGACAAACCAAAAAGACAGAAAACTAAAAGCTGATACCAAACCACAGAATAAAAGTTTATACCAAACCACAGGAGGATCAGTTAAACGATCAGTTAAACGATCTTGAAATCTGTAAAGGAAAGCAGGGCCCCCTGTGCTGTACTGAGTACATGTCCCCGAGCTAGAACAATAGAATACTGGCCGATGGGGCGGAATTTTGCGGGGGAACTGAGCCAACGAACAATCCGGCGGATCAAAAATGCGGCCATACAAATTATAGGTCAAAAACAAAAAAATCAGCGGACTTAACGGAAGCATGACACGAAGGTAGAGGGAGATAACGGGTTCGAGGAGGCGGAAAAGGAAGTCGAGGGAGCGGAGGAGGCGGAGGGGGCCAGGGACACCTGGCCACTTCCCCTGGCTACGCCCCTGTTTGTCAACTTCAATGATTTCGTGAGGATACTTGTTAAGGTCGAGTTCATCCTCTCCCTTGTACTTGTGGACATCACGGAGAGAGTTGTCCGCTTTTTCTACATGGCTAGTAGGCATAGTGATCTTGACAGCATGTTTTACTCTATCGGGATTTCCAGGACCAACGCTACCATAGTTATTTCGTAATATTTCATTTTTAGTATGGTTTTCAGGATTCTTGGTTGTCAAGTAGACTCCTGGAACAACACAACAACAACAACAACAAAAGGATCAACAAATGGTTATCAATAGATCGGAGCAGAACTCTAAAGTAAGGAAAACTATCCGATGGAATGAAATAAGGAGAGTCGACATATTTATTTATTTCTGTACCTTTTGAAATACTACAGTAAACTTCGATTTTAGATGCGATTTTTGGGGTGATTTTGGTCATAGTCAAGAATGGTAAAGGATTAACTTGCGAAGTTTTATTCTGGACACCAAGATTACCTGGTCAAGTGTCTCTTTAGAAGCATAAGAAACAATTTAAATTTTCAAAAATCGCCGTAGAAATCGCAGCAAAAATCGCCAGTGTATACGGCCGGGCCTTTAAAAAGACGCAAGCTTAAGATCAGGCTTGTGTCGTACAAAGGAAATAAAGGTTTTTATTTTTTATCTTTTATATCTTTTATTCTTTTTCCTTTTCTTTTCTTAAGTTATATCTTAAGATACCTTTTCCCATCATCGTGTCTGTTAGATGGTCGGTAGATGGTCTTATCTTGTTTTCCTTTGTTATACCTTTAACGCCTCGTTCGTCAGTATAATGGTAATATGTGCCGGTACTTTCCTATAGAAGAACATCAATAGATATATAAGTAAAGCCGCCGACGGGATACTCGCTGCAATTTTTTCTCGCGCTAGCAACGCAGTTAGGGAATTTTTTTCGTTTGCAGCAAAACACTGCAACGTCTATCATACTTAGAGTGCAATTTTGAAAAGCGTGAAAGATTAGTGACAACTTACTGCTACCTACCCACCTACCCACCTACCCACCTACCCACCTACCCACCTACCCACCTACCCACCTACCCACCTACCCACCTACCCACCTACCCACCTACCCACCTACCCACCTACCCACCTACCCACCTACCCACCTACCCACCTACCCACCTACCCACCTACCCACCTACCCACCTACCTCCCTCCATACCTCCCTCCCTCTCTACCTCCCTCCCTCCCTACCTCACTACTTCCCTACCTCCCTACCTCCCTACCTCCCTCCCTCCCTCCCTCCCTCCCTACCTCCCTACCTCCCTACCTCCCTACCTCCCTACCTTCCTACCTCCCTCCCTCTCTACCTCCCTACCTGGCCTCTAGGTTTCAGAAAATGTACACTTGATGACAAAATATTGTAAAGTCCGTGAAAAATTTGAGGTAGCGAGCCTGATGGGGTCCTAATCCGGTATTGTTTCACCTTTGTTTTACCCTTATATGGCATGCACACGCATTTTATGGCTGATTTCGAATACACCTTGTTTTCCTAGAAAAGGCTTTTTAAAAGTGTTTACTTAAATCGCAAGGGTGGTCCTGAGAATCTAAGGGAACATTCTGGTCGATCTTTTGTTTACAGTGCGTTTCTCGTAACTATTAACGGTAGATTCCGAAATTATCTGCTCTATGCTGTATCTGAATGAGTTTTTTTCATGTATTTTAGTGTGGTTGTTCTTTTACAGCGATTCAGGTTGAGCGTTTAACGGCATTTAATTTGTCGCAATCGTTGTAACGGTTTATTTCTCACGTTGTCATACAGGAATCCAGACGTTTCTAGGCGGCGGGAAAGACGTTTGTCTGGGAAAAACATTCGGGTTTCGGGAAAATTTTTAGTTGCTAATTAACATACTTATATTAAATTTCCCATAGTTAGTTCTTACATAAGGGAGAGAGATTGATGATTTGGATGCAAGTCAATCAGTGAAAGAAAGTGGCAATTGAGGTTTTTACCAAAAATAGCTTATATATTGGTATTCTAAATTCAGCTATTTTCTATATTTCAAATTTTTGTTTTACTTTTTGAAATTCACATTTTCTTGCCTTTTTTCATTTTTTACTCAATTTAATAACTTGAAATTTCCCAGGCAATTTTTCTCAAAGCTCCTCAAAAAGGTGCTATTTCCATCTTTTATAAATAATCTTAAATATTGAAAATTCATACCCTTTTTACAATTTTTCTTCCTTGAGCGATAGCATAAAATTTCCCTGCATTTTTGCAACAGGACTTTTAAAATGATGCTATTTCCATGTTAACTTAATTTTTTAATTGTTGGGAATTTTTAAAGACCTATTTTCATTTGATGAATTGAAATTGATATTGTTTTCATTGAGCTTGCGTGTTATTGTCCCTCAAATTCCCTAGCCTGTGCCTCAATTTCCCGCCAAAACTTTATCATTTATTTTTTGCTGCAAAATATAATAATGCCGCTTAATAGATTAGGTACGTTCTTTGAAAATAAACTTCACAGTGATTTGAATTATGATGGTATTTGGAGGCAAATATCACTGAAAACAACCTGACGTATCAAGAAATAAGTGAGTTATTCCATGTAAATTTCCGCCTGAAGTAAGAAGAGGGTTTTCTGTGAATAGAATTGTTGTCAAGTTGCAAAAAAGAAAAAAAAAAAAAAAAAAAAAAAGCAAAAAATAATTGATAAAGTTTTTCCATCGATACCAAGTAATAATCATAAGTTGAAAGTGTAAGTAGTTATAGACTAAAGCAAAGAAGAAATGTAGTGGAAAACAGACAAAAGGTAGCTTTCACGGAGAGCGGGAAGCACATGCATCCTTCCATGACCACGGTCATGTATGAATTTCATAATAATCGAACTACGGAAAGTTAGTTTAACGGCCGCTCAAAAATGTTCGGTACGGTTGTTTGCAAACATGAGGGAAGCACCTAAAAAGATATTTCAAACATCTGAGACACCGTTTTGAAGTTCATTATTCACAGACTATGCTAGCTAGCTAATGATCGACTAAATTCTGATCCTGCGGGAAGTTCAGTGTTAAATGAATTATGGTAGAATCTCACTTTAAACCCATTAACTTTTCTTGTGTTCCAAAACAGGCAATTCGAAAGGGATATTCTAAAACTACGTTTATCTAGGTTTCAGAAAATGTTCACTTTTAGGGCAAAATATTGTAAAGTCCGTGGAAATTTGAGGTAGCGAGCCTGATAGGGTCCTAATTCCCTTCTGATACTTCCTTCTAATCCTGCTTCAGACAAAAATGCAGGCAAGTTCCTATCTCATAACCTTTCGAATTCAAAGAATAAAAATAGTTACTCAGTATTACCTGGTTGTCCATCTTGACTTTTTTGACTGAAACAATTAATGTTCTCAGCGTCGATCCGAATCGAAAGCAGGAACCATGCGAATATAAAACTTTGAATTTCAACTGCGTCACAGTTTTGTTTCCCCAAAAAAAAAAAAAAATGCTTCACTTGGAAACCACCTGTTTCTGAGAATCGAAGGAATAATTAAATATTCAGATCCATCAATCTTTATTTGTTGAACATGCCTTATATGGCATGTATGCACATTATATGGCTTATTCCGAACATACCTTGTTTTCTGGACAAAGCTCCAAGTAGAGTTTTCCGATTTACATGTACAGATACTATACTATTTAGAAAATTTGAATTTTTATTCCGTGCGCTGGGCACTTGTATCCCGGTCGGGATACAGTTAGATTTAACTTGTATCACGTGAGCATCTATCAACCAATGAGAATGCTCGATATATAGTCAAAATGATTAGCTATATAACAACGACAATTGTTATATAGCTAATCATTTTGACTATATAACGAGCATTCTCATTGGTTGATAGATGCTCACGTGATACAAGTTAAATCTAACTGTATCCCGACCGGGATACAAGTGCCCAGCGCACCGAATAAAAATTCAAATTATCTAAATTGACTTGTCTAAAATGATTAGCTATATAACAAAACGCTTAATGACTGGTCCCGAGGGAAACAGTTAGTTTTGTTTCCCTCGAATCCCAATGTTTCCCTCGGCGGACCTCGGGAAACATTGAGATTCTCGGGAAACAAAACTAACTGTTTCCCTCGGGACCAGTCATTAAGTGTATAATGATACTTTATAAGAAGGAAATAGAATTATAAATATGAGACCGTTGTGGGATTATTATTTATCAACCGTTTCTATAGTTCACAAAACCGCTCCTATAGTTCACAAAATCGCACATGCATGTCAGACACGTGAGAATTCGTACCAGGAAGGCTAAACTCATCGGTTATTATTATTATTAAAGTTAACTTTTACATTGAACCATGGTTCATCGGCAATTTTGAGCTCTTCTTACGATTTGTCACTGGTTCTTGTTGGTTCGGCAGCGACAATTTTAATAGTAATGCCTCCCCTCCCTCCCCTCCCCCACGTACCAGTGCTTTTGAATCAAACTATTATCATTCTCATGACAATTTCTGTTCTGCTAGAAAACCAGCCTCTGTTTGCAAGACTTTTTCCTAATGCTATGCCAGACAGAAATGTTGGTCGCGATGTTTAGACATTACTTGAAGTAGACCATCGCAAGTTTTGGTACCTGCATAACGACCCACTCTTAGCAACCAAAACACCCCTAACGGATGCATCGAGTACGTATCAGTTGGGGGTCTCTATGCATTCCTATAAACATTCCTAAGACAAACACGACCGCAAGACTGACTCAGACGACGGGTATTGGAAATGTTATCGGTAACGCAATGTTAAAAGAAAAGTACTACTTTTTATCTTCTTTAATCTTTCTTTTCTAACTCAAATGCATGAGGAGACATATTCTTGATACTTGAGATAAGTTCAAATTTTACTTACTACACACAGGTAGCCCAAGCGTAGAGTTAGTGTGTTGTGACGTCATAAGCTTCAGTGAGTGATCTATTCAAATTTCATATGGTTTGAAAATATGCTTTCAGAAAGACTTAAATTATTTATGCTTTTGAATAAAGTCTCTAAAAATGTTGTTTGGTAGTTGAGGAACACTTTGGTGATGAAATATTGGCATGAAATATTGTTTTTGAGGGGTTTTGAGCCGTTTGTAAATTTGCTAACTCTACTGGGATACATGTGAGATCACAAGGGTGTTTCTGAGAATCTAAAGGCCCGTTTACACTAGCAAATTTATCGCGCAACTTGAGCCGCGATTTCAATGGCGATTTTATCGCGACCCAAATCGCAGCGAGTTGCACTAAATTTCGATCATGTTTGAATTGGCGGCGACGTAGCTGCGATCATCGCCGTGAAATCGCCTAGGTCCTCGCTACGCCCCAGCTTATAAGCCGAGTAAGGCCCGGGGGGGGGGGGGGGTACTCCCCTATATTTGCTATACGGGTATGTGCCGCCCGATAGGGTATGGTTTTTTGGCTTTTAGGTCTGGGGTAGGGTATCATTTTTTTTACAATTTGTCTGGGGAAGGGTAAGGTTTTTGTCTGGGATAGGGTATCTTTTTGACATTTTTTCCGGGATAGGGTTATGTTTTAGTTGTTTTAGCCTTTAGGCTAGGTTTTCTGCCGGCACAAAAAATAACGGTTTAAATTCAATTAAACAATTGCCAAATAGTTATTGAAATCTATTGAATAACCGTTTTTTGCATGTCAAAAAAATGTAGGTTTAGTCTGGGGTAGGGTATATGAAATCAAAATTCTAGGTCTGGGATAGGGTCAGGGTTTTGAGGACCTGGCGGTACACCCCCACCCAAGTTGGGGTGGTAGTACCCCCCCCCCCCCCCCCGGGGGAGTAAGGACGCAGACTATGTCCAGCAATCTTTGCTGTAAAGGCCATCCGAGTTTGCATGTGACATCATTACAGGCAAGTTTTTGTATACATGTATCCGGCTTTTTCGCTTATTATACGAAATAGAGTTTGTTATTTAGTTCCTTGGTACATTATTTAATCTAATAAGTATTCGAAAAATACCTTTTTGTGTGGTACGCTTTGGTAAATATATGGTCATTGCGCTAATGGCCTCGTCGCGTGACATTCAATTTTATGGTCACGGGAAAACAGCTTTGTCGCGTGACATCATTTCTTGGAAAATTCTGCTTCGTTGCATTATTTCCAAAATGTATCGATCTCGTCCATCACGAATGAGTCTCAACGATGAAATAACAGATATATATGAAAGCAATAAGCAAACAGACTACGAAAAGACAAAAAAAAAGAAGAATGGAGAGAAGATTTAGAAAGCTCAATTCAACGGCAGTTTCCAAATCTACGACTAGTGTTGGCTGGTTCGACGACAAGTGGTTTTGCCACTAGAGGAAGCGACTGCGACTTCGCTCTCATCAGGAAATCGTCGCTGAATAGCAGCTGTAGAAGTGGACTTTCTGTCCTTCGCGATGTAGAAACGATCTTAAAGTCTGGAGATAAAAGGAACTCATTTGTAACAGAGGTAATTCCGCTAGTTCACTGATCGCTCAGCTATCTTTACTGTAATACTTGGCCAAATATCAACAGTTCCTTGTTCGACCCAAATCTAGCTCGTGGTTGTCAAAATAGCAATTTTTTTCTAGCGAAGATGCTTTAGATCATACTCCATATATCAAACTCCAAACTACATGAATATATGATAAAATATTGAAACGGTCGGTCTCATAAATCCATGTTATTCCATTCTAGTCCTTAGGAACTGCTCGTTTATTACAACTTTACACTTACTTGTATACTCATATTATATAATTCCGTGTTAATTATTTATTACTGTTATTATTGTTACTATTACTATTTTCACGTGAAGTCATTCACTATTGTTAAACACCATATAACAATATAATATTGAAAACAAAAACCCTTAGAGATGCCGAAGGCAGATAACCGAGTTCAATAATTGTTTTATCATTCAAATAATTTTGTGTGTGTTTTGGCTGTTTTTGTTTTCTATCGAATATGCCAAGTCCTTTTCTGATATGTGGGGGAAGCCAGCTATGTAGACAAATGCAGTTGTTGACAATTTGCAGTTCTCTCTACCAATAAGGCTGCGTGCAGTGACGTCAAACTCAGACCAAACTCGAGGGGTCCATTTGAAGTTTCATCCCTTGTCATTATATTCTACGCTAGCAACGTTAGCAGCTGATAATTTATTCACGTGCATTTACGCATGATAGATTTTATTCTAATCACTGATTCTACCAGTGCCTGTGGGCCCCCTGTGCTCAGACAAACAAACCGAAGTTCTCATCTCCTTAAATCCAATTTCTTCCGTTTTGTTCTTAAAGACAATTTTTAATGAGAGAGAGAATATTTGCATACAGATGCGCTTTCACTCCTGTCCAGCTCTAACCGTAACTTTATCATCATTTAGTTGATCTCCTTGGCAGTGGTTCCAATTCTTATCCTCAAAGACCGCAGTCGTAGCCTCGAAGGAGACATTTGCTATGATGTACACAACGGAATTTACAACACTTTCCTAGTTCGTTGCTATGCCAACATGGACTGTAGGGTGAGACCCCTTGCGATAGCCGTGAAGACCTGGGCCCAGAGAGCTAAAATTGTCAATGCCAAGGAACATAAGCTGTCGGGTAAGCCGTTAACATTATGCTATAGACCTATCCAACTGTACGAAAAACTAAGCGCGAAAAGGATTGTTGTTGTAATTCAAGCGGCCCTCGCCCGAGTCATATATCTCACAGAATTTGAGGAGATGGATCGCAAAGATTTACTTTAATTTTTTAAACAACACGTATACTTCAACTTTTTTTTTCTAAATTCTTTGAAACGCGTGTTTTTGTATTGGGAAGAGACTTGGAGCAAGGGCCGCTTGGCTAAGCATCGAAGGGCGCTGTGATTGGACGGTTCGTGCGTGCTCCGGACACCTGGTTATCACGCTAGCGTTTACTATCAAATTTATCATATCGATCTCAGTAAAACTGCAAAGTTTCGTAAAGATTGCCTTTAAATTGACGAAGTTATGAATTTTTGAAACTAAGAATTTTTGTGGAATTTTTACAAAGAAATGTATGTGTCTAGACTGTTAACGAGGCCTGCCGGGCATGCGATGCCCGTCAACATACATTTCTTCGCAAAATGCTTAGTTTCAAAAAGTATACCTTACAGCCAAAACGGCTCAAGCGTACCCCCTTAGAATCCACTACTGAATTTATTATTCGAATGTAGATTTTCAGGAGATCAGAGCTCGAGGTTTTTGATAATATTTTTATATATACATTACCAGTCCGGGAGTATGCCAATTCGGGAAGAAACGAAAACAATACATTTACGTCACTGATCAAAACAATAGTACTTAGGCCCCAAGACTATTTGGCTCGGCCATGTAGAAAAATTCAAGATGGCGGACAGGAGGGAGAGACATGACTATCCTAGGACTTTCGCTTGTTTCGCTATTCTTCAGCGCCGAAAAACAACTAAACATTTCCCTCGAACTTTAAGTCGATTGTAATAACTTTGAAACGCAGGATAAACAAGGAACATCTCATATTAGTTGGTTAAACTGACCCTTATGAACTTCTGAAATCGATTCATATATTCAGTTTACGGGAACAGAAGATAAGCTGAATTGTTGACTTCTAAGGTGCTGGAACGATTATTTTTGTAGCTTTTTATGCACTTCCCATGGTACAGTTTCTTTGTTGTTTGTCAGATTTCTTATCAAAACGTAAGATTTTTTATATTTAAAAACCCTAGTCGTATTTCGCAGTTCTGTACTTCTGTCAATTTAACTTCAGTGGTAGCGGAGTCATGCTGCTTCTCCACTGTAAAAACGCATAAATATTATATTATTCTAAAATTCAACATCTGCGCATTGAAAAAAAGTGATCAAGCAACAGGCACTCAGACAGTACTATCAAGACAAGTACATTTATTATGCTTCCTTGAAAACACCAAAACAAAACAAAACAGGCCAGAAGATGACTAGGATATGAGGGGAAGTGTACTCCAATAAAGATATTAATGATATGTATACATATATGTATAGTTTATTGTAATCTATCTATCAGTCAAAACTGGATTGCAAGGAATGTCAGCAACAATTAAACATATAGGTAATACAACAATAATAATAATATTATTATTAAACAATTGCAGAATGAATAAATGGATTCAGATAACTTATGTTAACTTATAATAGCTTATATCCTATTCTTTAAGATACTTCTGATGTCGAATGGTGATGAAATCATTGAAATGTTTGGTTCTAGCAACAACTTTGACTGTCTTACAATGCCTTGATCTAGGATTATAGGCATGATGAATTTCAGAATGGGGCTGGAATGACAGTTTAGAGAAATAACCCTAATACACTTCTTGATAAACTTAATACATGAATCTTCATGCCTTGCTGGAAAAGTTGATAATTTAGAAAGCTGTAAAGCTTCTTCATAAGTGGAACCTGGGTAAATAATTTGCAATACTTTCCTTTGAAATGATTCAATAAAATCTGAAAGATAGACAGATAAAGCAGCCAAAAATGGGGAGGCATATTTAAGAATGGATGTCATGATTGAACAATTAACCCCAACAAGAGCTGGGGGAGGGAGACCACTCCTCTTAATTATGAAGTCAGATATTATTAAAGGGACTGGTTCGCACGGGTTATACTGTAGAAATCAATGACCATACCTGATGTGCTCAGGTATGATCATACCCCTAGCATTAGCATATCTGTGCACACTCACTAAGAACTGTAAATATGAATAGGACACCTGGGAATGATTTAACAAATTGACATATTATCAACATACTTAATCCTAGTAGGGCTGTTGCCACATTTAAGTCATTTACTAGAATGCAAAATATCAGGGGGTGAGCTTAGTGTCCTGTGGTATTCTTCCATTAGGAGATACAGGAGGAGAAAGGCTGTTATTAATTCTCACCCACTGGGGTCTGTTGGATAGAAAGGAGGCTACCCACCTAGTGAGAAAGGGGTCAACATCCAACATATCTAAATCATTGAGTAAGACATTATGATCCACAAGGTCAAAACCTTGAGAAAAATCAGAGAAATAAATTCTAGCGTAACAGTGTCCTTCATCTAGTGTCTCTAGGATAATATTGAGGAAAAAAAGTTAATGCATGTGTACTGTAGTTGATTTACCAGTCAGTGAGAATTGTTTGTAATCAAGTTTATAAGACAGTGATATATCCTCCAGTACCTTGGCCAGAGGGGAAGTAAGAGAGATTGGACAAAGATCACTTTCTATACTTTTAAGAGACCAGATCTTTGGGACAGGAACAACAATGGTTTGCTTCAACTGTGATGGGAAAACTCCTTCTCATAATGATGTATAATTTTGTAGATATTGGCAACAATGGGGGCAAGTTCAAGGGCAAAGTCCTTCCATATTCTAGTAGAGATAACTTGATATTCATGCATGCATTCAATGATCAGCAATGTACTTTTTATTTGCCAATAATCATCTATGTATCTATAATCATCTGACAAAAGCATCTCTTATTTGAATCATTTTAATAAAATATCTATAGTTAATGAAACATAAAAATTCTGAGTTCAGTTAGAACACATTCGTGTCCAGAACAATGGGTAAACGAAATGCACATAAATAAATGTATGTATATGGGTATATATAACAAAATAGAAGAATTGTTGTGTTTCTATAATTCTAAGTAATATATTTATTTGTGCTTGCGTTTTCATTAAATTCAATAATTATACATTTATCAAAATAGTCAGGCACTTGATTTATATTCCTTCGCAGCTCCATCAACCTTTAAAATTAAATAAATATATGGGTTAGCAGGTATCTGTGAAGAGACCTAATATGTACTTGCTAAGTAACTAGCAGAAATTAAGAATCTTAAACCCTTATTTTCAATATGATTAAAGTCTAATTCTTTGTATAAGTCTATACATTGTTAATAGAGGGGTAAATGAGAAGTTTCAGTGAAATTAGAAAATAATAAAGCTATGAGATGTTTTTACAAATGGTCTTAAAGACGACACACCAAGATCGTAATTAGTAAAGACTAAGTCAGCAAGACTCAAGGGCGTAAAACCCCGAACTTTGAAAAGAGTTACATTTTTACGTAGATTGTTACACTTCTTCAAACTCGCCACGATTGCTATTCATCATCAATACGATCGGGGAAAATTATTCTTTATCCCTTAAAAATTCGCTAAAGATATAAAAAATGTATTTGAATGAGTACTTACGATCATCATGGGTATAAAATGGCGTCCTTCCAAGGTCAAGTGAAGCTATAAAATCGTTGAAAAACTCGGTTTAAACTGTCGCAAATATCGCAAATATCTTCTCACAAGTGCAGAGCAATGTGGTCTTTCCATAAAGTTCCCGGATATTGACCGAAGGAGCACGGTACGAGTCTTTTCATTGGACGAAACTTTGAATTTGAATATTTTTCAATGTTTTCGCGCGTTTCTAACAAGAACAAAAGAATGTGACGTCACTCGTTCTTCCCGAATTGGCATACTCCCGGACTGATTACTATGATTGGATTCTTCAACAATTGCCATGCCAAGGTAGAATTCAAAATATCCCCAGAAAGTCATCCCTTAGAATTTTAGTTGTGAAATGTATGTGAAGTTTGGAGAGTTCCGATTTTTTAATGAAAACTCAGAGTGAATAATCAACTCAATAGTCGAAGGCTGAAATCCTTAATGGAGCCTGGGGGGCACGTTTGAGCTGTTTTGACTGTAATTAGTAAACTTTGAATTATAGGTACGCTTTTTTGTAAAGAAGTACTTTGAATTTTAACTGAGGTTGTTTTAGGGTTCAATCTATGAGTTAGTCATGCCTGGACTTAGATCAGCCCAGAGGTTGTTTTAGGGTTCAATCTGTGAGTTAGCCATGCCCTGACTTAGATCAGCCCAGAGGTTGTTTCAGGGTTCAATCTGTGAGTTAGCCATGCCCTGACTTAGATCAGCCTAGAGGTTGTTTCAGGGTTTAATCTGTGTGTTAGCCATGCCCTGACTTAGATCAGCCCAGAGGTTGTTTCAGGGTTCAATCTGTGAGTTAGCCATGCCCTGACTTAGATCAGCCCAGAGGTTGTTTCAGGGTTCGATGTATGAGTTAGTCATGCCCTGACTTAGATCAGCCCAGAGGTTGTTTGAGGGTTCGATCTGTGAGTTAGCCATGCCCTGACTTAGATCAGCCCAGAGGTTGTTTGAGGGTTCAATCTGTGAGTTAGCCATGCCCTGACTTAGATCAGCCCAGAGGTTGTTTCAGGGTTCAATCTGTGAGTTAGCCATGCCCTGACTTAGATCAGCCCAGAGGTTGTTTCAGGGTTCTATCTGTGAGTTAGCCATGCCCTGACTTAGATCAGCCCAGAGGTTGTTTCAGGGTTCGATCTGTGAGTTAGCCACGCTCTGACTTTGATCAGGTTTTACCGCCATACGTTTGATGATGAACGGAAGAGAAGTGTGTTGTTTAGCTCACCATCTTCTTTGATCGATCGTATCAGTAGACCTCATCGGCTTGGGTGTAATGTTGTCCCATTTCAGACCACGTGTCATTCTCTTGAGAATAAGATTCTTTGTTTGAGTTGTATCCATATTCATGTGTCTTCTCATGCGCAGCCATTAAACAATGAAATGATACTCTGGGGAATGACACGTGGTCTGAAATGGGAAAACATTACGCCCAAGCCGATGAGGTCTATTCCACCAGATTTTGCATTGGTGCTTCTTGTATGCCGACGCATAACGAATGAGCAATAATCTTGTTCAATGTGCCAAAGATTCCTTTTCTAAATATTCAAAATACAAAAGATAATGAGGAACATTTCCTTTTCAAATTCAACCTCACAGGTTTTGCATTGGTGCTTCTTGTCCTCCATTATCTCCAACATGGCTGGCTGCAGTCCTCCTGTTCTGTCATCTCTACAGCAAAAATACTCATCATACTTCAAAATCCGTGATCCCAACCGTGTCGCTAATTGGCTGGAGCAGGAGTATACACCGCCAATCATTTCCGAGTACGAGTCGGCCAATTGTGATACCCTTCACGACCTTCTCAAGGGCTTATTCCGTTACTATAGTGACTTCAATTGGAGTAAAGTCATCTCCGTTCGCACTGGCGGTTTCATACCTTTACCTTACACCAAAAAGTGGACAAAACCCTACATACGAACCTCACCAACGTCACAAGAGCGGTGTATGAGAGTTATGGCTTCGGAGAAGTTAAACGAGCGATCGCGGCTGCAAATCAAAAATTTGAGCGGGGGACAAGAGTAACGGATGTTGTGTCTTGAGAGATACTAGTGGAAAACATCTAGAAAGTTCTCAGTTTTTAGCTTTATTTTTTTTAAAAGAAGGAAAAAAAGGTCACAACGGAGACTTTTTTTACGGGGTCTAAGAATTGTCCCATTCCATAAGGTGGGCACTAGCGCATTTTGTTTCGTGTGCGCGCCGTCCTCAACGAGTTGCATGTCGGAGGCCCAAGACGCCTTGCCACTTTTTTTTTTTACAATTTTATTGGGTATCAGTGAAAAGAAAAATTACAGAATTAGGAAATTATACATAGTACTACCCAAATGAGGAAAGTGCGAACGGGACTCTAAGTCCCATGCTAGGCATTTCCTTTTGACTTCTCCTGGCTACAACCCTATTTGTCAACTTCAATGATCTCGTGAGGATACTTGTTCAGGTCGAGTTCATCCTCACTCTTGTACTTGTAGACATCACGGGAAGACTTTTTCGCTTTTTCTACATGGCTAGTAGGCATAGTGATCTTGAAAGCATGTTTTACCCTTTCGGGGTTTTTTGAAGGAAGAGTGCTATCATAGTTATTTTGTAATATTTCTTCTTTAGTATGCTTTCCAGGATTCTTTTTTGTCAAGTAGACTCCTGGAACAACACAACAACAACAAAAGGATCAACAAATGGTTATCAGTAGATCGGAGTAGAACTCTAAAGTAAAGAAAAATATCCGATGGAATGAAATAAGGAGAGTCGACATATTTATCTATCTCTGTACCTTTCAAAATACTACAGTAAACTTCGATTTTAGATGCGATTTTTGCGGCGATTTTGGTCATAATCAAAACTGCTAAAGGATTAACTTGCGAGGTTTTATTCTGGAAACCAAGATTAACTGGTCAAATGTCTCTTTAGAAGCATATGACAAAACATGTCTAAAGTTTTCAAAAATCGCCACAGAAATCGCAGCAAAAATCGCCAGTGTCAAATGTGTGCTAAGTGTTTAATTAAGCCAGTTAAGTGTTAAATGTTTAACTGAATATCTCGTGTTGAATACATCGCCAGAAAACCGCACCGCTACAAATGTCACGCATGGTTAACCCGGCTCAGAAGAAAATACGGCCGGCGAAAAGTTATGAGAAATGTATGGGTTTAAAACAAAAAGTGTCTAAAATATAGCCTGTGTGTTGGCGGATCAAAAATGTCTGCATCACAATTTGTAATTCATTTATAGGACATTATAACCTGCAAGAAAAATATTACTTTAATCTAAATTTGAGGTTTCCTTTTTAAATTTCAAAATGACTCGTAGAGAAATCGCACTGAAAGCAGAGGTTTGTATGAGAACGGAAAAATAAACGAAAGTTAAATTAGTTTGTAATTCGCCGAAACAGAGAATAGACGACAAAAGAAACAAATGTCTGCATTCAGAAATATTGTTTAATTATTTGAGCACCAGTCTCGGCTCTAGGATAAAATCCAAGGTTTCCTTTCGATTGCTGAACAATAACAGCAGTTAAACATTTAAAAAATACCTCCATGTTTCCACGTTAAAGTTCGCAAAATGCCCTGACTTCGGGGCTTGATATCTTCGCAAAGAATAAGCCAAATCTCATAGTTGAAACGCCATTTTGAAGAGCAACTCTCGATCTGGGCACACAATAGCATATTTGGTCCGAATATCCAGTGGGACCCCCAGAAAATAGCGCCCAAAGGTATGTACCATCGCAGGAAGGTCCGTAAGCCCGCGAATGAATCAGAAATGTCAGCGGTCTTTACTAAACTTGCGGGGACTTTTGAAAAACGTGCGAGTTTCTACTAAAAAAATCTAAGATAAAGTCGAGATGGGCCTTAATCTTGATTCCCTTGTTTAAATATCTTCGATAGAGTAGGGTTTCCACTTATTAAACGCATGCGCAATGCGCCCATTGAATACCGCTGACCGCACTTGCATGTCGCGGTTTTCTGGCGATGATCTCTTTTTAGAGGTTTTAATGTGTCATATATCTTAAGATACCTTTTCCCATCATCATGTCTCTTTGGTCGGTAGATGGTCTTATCTTTTTTTCCTTTGCTATACCTTCAACGCCTTTGTCGTCAGTATAATGGTAATATGTGCCGGTACTTTCCTATAGAAGAACATCAACAGATATATAAATAAAGCCGCCGACGGAATACTCGCTGAAATTTATTCTCGCGCTAGCAACGCAATTAGGAAATGTTTGTTTCCGGGTTTGGGGGGGATTTACATTGACTGGTGCATTAGATCGCAAGGGTGTTTCTGAGAATTAAACGGAGCATTCTGGTCCTTCTTTTTCCGGTTTACAGTTCGTTTCTCGTAACTATTAACGGTAGATTCCGAAGTTATCTGTTCTATGTTGTATCTGAATGAGCCTTTTCATGTTGTTCTTTTACAGCGATTTAGGTTGAGCGTTTAAAGGCGTTTGCATAGCGCGATCGTTGTAACAGTATATTTCACATCAGTCTAGGTGGCGGGAAAGACGTTTGTCTGGGAAAAACATGCGGTGATTGGGAAACGTTTTTAGTTGCTAAATGGATAATTAAAGCTAAAATACATTTCCTTGCTCCCCCTTCGAAAAACTTTGAAAATTGAGACCCTCGGAAATACAACTTCCAGTGATTTGAGGGGCATTCACAACATATTTATAAAGTTCGTGCCACTACCTTTGAGCTGTGCGTGCTCGATATATTTTTTGAGGGTTTAGTGCCTTCTCAGAATTTAGTAATCGCTCAGAATTTAGCTTTAGCAGAATTCAAATATTCTTGTTTATCGCCGCTATATCGCGGTTAATTTGCTTAAATTATTAAAGGATTATTAACCGAGCGCGAGGTCTGTACGGGAAAATATCAGACCGAGGTCTTGACAGTACGGACCGAGCGCAGCGAGGTCCGTACAAAAAATACCGAGGTCTGATATTTTCTCGTAAAGACCGAGCAAGCGAGGTTAATAAATCGTTTGCTTATAGCGGAGCTCCCGCGCGGGCCGAAGGCCCGCGCAGCGGAGCACCATACTTAAGAAAAAATGGTAACCCATCGACTTGATTTTTCATGGCTTGATTTGTCCATACATACATACATACATACGTACATACGTCCGTGTACCACTTTGCACAGGGTTCCCGCGCGCTTTGCTTACTCACAAATGCACAGAAAAATTGCAATAATGTAGTCAAAGATGGATCAAGAAGTATTTTTTTCTTATTTTTGCAATACGAAAAATACGTTTAATCGAAGTCATGTCTGTCTTAAAGTGAACAAAAACAATTTTTCGACTTTAGCGACTTGTTAAAGAAGATTTAGCGAGGGAAGATTCTTAATCTTACGATGAACTAAGTTTCGTGACTGAAACTTCAGTGAGAGAAAAAGTGGCCTGTAGACCAGAAAAACCTGATTATACTGCAAGAGTGATATTTCAGTTTCGTAGAAAACGCTTCATAGAAGGTAAATTCATTAATCTTAACTAATATTTCATAAAAAATCGACAAGAAATGTGTAAACTAGCTGAAGAAACTCTCAGACAAGCCAAGGACGTTGGTTCGGCAAACATTGTCAGAGAAACTTGGATAGTTTGTCGTTTTTACTGCATTCTAGATTTTTATCATCTTTTTCTTCATTACTTGTGAACCAAAAAAGCGATATTTGAAGCTTTGATTATTTGTTTTTGATCCCATTTCAAGAAAAAAGGCTAAGACTTAGTAAAAAGACTTGGTTCTTTGAAAAAATATATTTGACAGCCAGCGAACCTTACGCGAAGTCAAAACAAGATTCCAGTTTCATAATCATTTGAATATTTTGATATTTTTATAGATAATTTATTCTGATGTTGAATGAAATATGAAAAAGGAATACATATCACACCAAATATTTGCTATTTATCGGGCTTTTCCAGCTATTACTATTACACAATCGCAAAAATGATGAGCTTGTTTTTTTTTATGGATAAGCTTATGTTTTTGTAAGATTTTTCGCTCGATAATAAAGTTAAGAATAAATCTAAAAAAAATACTTTTAAAAGACCAACTTACTAACAAAGAAAATTATTATCTTGCATTAATGAATATGTCTCTTTTTACGTGTGAAGTTCAAGTGAATGTAAGCTTAAGCTTATCAGTAATATTTTTCGACAATTTTCAGTGTAGTTTACTTTCCACCTAAAAAACTTACAACTTTGATTACTAAGATTTGCTGAATAAAATCCTTCGTTCTATACATGTATTCATATGTTCTACAATCTATAATTATTATTCTTCGAATTGAAAAGTTGTCTAAGGCTTTTGAAGGCTTAAAATAATGGTTTTTCTTTTAGTTTTTCCTTCTGGATTCTGGTAAAATCTAACGAAGTGGTAACGCTATAACCAGCGTTATGCCGCGTCACACAATTGTCACGTTTTTAGCACTAAATATACTATTTATGGGAGCTCCGCTTTTAGGCAGTGCCTAAATCTACATATTATGGCTGTTTTTTTTGTTTTTTTTTTTTTGCTGCGTCGACAAAAAACACGCGAACTTCCGGTATCGCGCGAATATCGATTGGCCAGGTATCGATCGCTTCCAACTAGCAAAACACATAAAGTCAAACTGTCAAATCGTGCGTTTATTACATCAGGAAAATGCTATTTTTTTACACAAAGAACTTTAAAGAGCCTTCAGACCGATGTCACATAAGTTCAAGCACTGATCTTAAATGTTTTTAAGTTGTTTTTTTAAAAAAATCGTAATAGAACTAAGCTCATTCATCGAAGTGGAACAAACTAAACAAGAACTTGTTTAACAGATGGTCTATAGGTCGTTAGCTGGTAAGCTTTCAATCTCTGTGTTTTTTCCAAGGCTGTTTAAATATTTATGGAGTATGTTCATGTCCGACTTGGTTTTTTTAATCGTATTTTTAGCTTTCTGGTTTGTAACGAAGTTTTCAATCTGTTCTTGACTGTTCAGGAGCTGTGTTTTCATATTGTTGGTTTTCAATAATGCAGTCAAAGATGGATCAAGAAGTATTTTTTTCTTATTTTTGCAATGCGAAAAATACGTTTAATCGAAGTCATGTCTGTCTTAAAGTGAACAAAAAATGTTTCGACTTTAGCGACTTGCTAAAGAAGATTTAGCGAGGGAAAGCGAGGGAAGATTCTTAATCTTACGATGAAGTTTCGTGACTGAAACTTCAGTGAGAGAAAAAGTGGCCTGTAGACCAGAAAAACCTGATTATACTGCAAGAATGATATTTCAGTTTCGTAGAAAACACTTCATAGAAGGTAAATTCATTAATTTTTACTAATATTTCGTAAAAAAAATCGACAAGAAATGTGTAAGCTAGCTGGAGAAACTCTCAGACAAGCCAAGGACGTTGGTTCGGCAAACATTGTCAGAAAAACTTAGATAGTTTGTCGTTTTTACTGCATTCTAGATTTTTATCATCTTTTTCTTCTTTTTCATCTTTTAATTGTGAACCAAAAAACCGATATTTGAAGCTTTGATTTTTTGTTTTTGATCCCATTTCAAGAAAAAAGGCTAAGACTTAGTAAAAAGACTTGGTTCTTTGAAAAAAATATATTTGACGGCCAGCGAACCTCACACGAAGTCAAAACAAGATTTTCATGTCCACTTCGAGCTCGTCAGGGTAGTAAATTCTATCAAATCATTACGTACATACGGGTTAATATGAGATGCGCACGCACCGCCGCGAATCAGTGCATGTGTTAGCCGTGGATCAGTCGGACGTGTTGTAATTTGCTCTGCAAATTTCTTCTACAAGACTTCGTAAGGTAAGATATATTCTTTTTACATATAAAACTACCCTTTTTTCTTTTAATCTAGCAGTCGAATAACATGGACGTGTCCTGTTATTAGACTTTAAACATATTTCCACGTTTTTGCAGTGGAATAGTGATTGTACCCGAGGCGGTAGTCGCTATAAGCTCACGTTTATCACTGAAATTAGAGGTTGAGACGTGTCTCACCAAATCAAACTTATTTTAAACAACTTTTACCGAGTTGGTGGTTGTTTGTGAGCAATAAAATATGATAAACAGCACTGTTCAAGTGAAAATTATGAGCCGTTTATTCGTTGAAATACGGCGTATTCATTCAAGACATCGTTTTTCTTGTAGACATATGTCTGATGATAATGAACACATTGATCATGATAAGCCAGATAAAGAAATGGTCCCTGGTTTTCAAGAGAATATCAAAGAAATGCTTGCTTCTGCCTTGGCAGATGTCAGAGAAGACATTTTGAGCTCAGTTCATGAAGCCATTGATTTCAAACTAATGAATGGGCCGAAGGCATAGATGACAATGAAGCTAATTATGACGAGTCACAAACCAACACCAATCTAGATGTGAATACCTTGATGGAAACTATTGTTAGGCCTAACAAAGATCAAAGTGAATTACCAGTTAGGCGTGAAGAAACAGCGTCTAAGATTAGCATTTCTACAGAAACATCTTTGCTAGAAAATTTGGTAGCAGAATTCAATCCAGAAAAAGCTACCGGTCCTCCCATTTCTGATAAATTGGCTGAATTAGTCAACGGTTTGTTAAAAGAGGGGCTGTCCAAAGATCAAATTTCTACAATCAATCAGAAATATGTCAAACCACAAAATTGCCCCTTCTTAGAAGCTCCTAAAGTCAATCATTTGCTCTGGAATCAATTGAAACAAGAGCCCAAAAATCTGGACACGAGCTTGCAAAAAGGACAAGGTTTCTTAATGTCAGCCTTGTACGCCCTGATCCAAGTGTGTAATAACTTGGCACAAAAACAGAATGACGTCGAAAGCCTAACCACTCTGACTCACGCCCTGGTGCTGGGTCTGTCTGCAAACAGACAAGTCAATTTATCTCGACGAGATCTACTGAGACCTCATCTGAATAAGCCATATCAATCGTTGTGCAACCCATCTGTACCCATAACTTCATCCTTATTTGGAGACGATTTGAATAAGCAAGTCGATGATTTAACCAAAGCCAATAAGATTGGGCAGAAAGTACAAGGCCCGTCTGCAAAACCACGTTACCATCCATATGGGCCAAGCTCAGGAGCACGTGGTCGTGGGTACAGGCAGAATTACTTTGGGCGTGGACGCGGCTCCAACTACACAACAGGAGTAAGGAGAGGGCCTTTTTTAGGCTCAGGCCGGGGCGGACAGCCCCAGAAACGAACACGATAAAAGAACAAGTAATGAGCGCTATTTTGAACCAAACCCCTTTTCAAGGGGGACAATTAAAGTTGTTCGCTCCTACGTGGCAAAATTTTGACTTCTGATCCTAAAATATTGGATATTGTCTGCCATTGTCACATTGAATTTTGGGAAATTCCCCGTCAGCATCAGTGGGTGGCGAGGTTGGAGAATAGATTCTTGGAGAACGAGCGCCAGATCATTGATATCCAAATTCAAGAATTTTTGCAAAAGGGAATCATAGCTCGCTCTAGTTTTCAGGAAGAACAAATTATTTCCCCAATCTTTTTGCGTCCAAAACCCGATGGTTCACATCGTGTCATCTTTAATCTGAAATCCCTAAACGACAGTGTGGTATACCAACACTTCAAGCTAGACACTTTAGAAAAGGCCATTCAACTCGTTCGCCCTGGGTGTTTTATGGCGTCTTTAGATTTAAAAGACGCCTATTACTCGGTACCTATAGCCCCAGAACAACAGCGTTATCTAAAATTCCAATGGAAAGGGGCTCTATACCAATTCCAGTGTCTCCCAATGGGTCTGACATCGTCCCCACGTATTTTCACCAAGCTGTTGAAGCCCGCGTTTGCGCACTTACGAGCACAATGTGGGATATCTTGTACTGGGTACATTGACGATTCATTATACCTGAGTGAGACCGATCAAGAATGTCTGACCCATATTTTCACTGCCGTTCAACTGTTGATTTCGTTGGGTTTTCACATTCATCCTAAGAAGTCCGCCATTGTTCCATCCCAGCAAATCGAATACTTGGGGTTTGTGTTATCTTCCGTCACCATGACAGTAAAATTAACAGACGAGAAGATTTCCAAGTATGTGAAGTTATGTCAACGTTTTTTACCCCTTAATAAGAAACACAAAATTCGTGACGTTGCATCGTTGATTGGAAAATTAACTTCTACTTTTCCAGGGGTTCAGTATGGACCGCTACATTATCGACAGCTTGAGCACGACAAGACAGAAGTCTTGAAACAGCATAGGGGTGATTACGAAGCCCTAATGATCTTGTCTAACTTTAGCTTACGAGACCTACAATGGTGGGTTACAAATTTGGGTACGGCCTTTAGAAAGATCCAAGTAGGAGAACCTGACTGTATTGTTCATACAGACGCATCCCTTACAGGGTGGGGTGCCAAATACGACGAGATGAGCGCGCAGGGGATTTGGTCAAGTGAGGAAAAAAGCCGTGCCATCAATTACTTGGAATTACTGGCTATTCAATATGGCCTCCAATCTTTGTTCCATGCCCAACACGATTGTCACATTCGAATTATGAGTGACAATGTAACAGCTGTTACTTATATTAATGGCATGGGGGGATCGAAATCCGAAGGATGTGATATGATAGCTCATGAGATTTGGGACTGGGCCATAGCGAGACACGTTTGGTTGTCTGCTGCTCCCACCCCAGGGGTGGAGAACACCGAAGCCGATTCGTTATCCAGAAATCTAAACCCTAATTTGGAATGGAGTTTAACTGACAGGGCATTCACCCAGATTCTAGAGGATCTCTCCTTTACTCCCAGTGTGGATTTGTTTGCGTCTCGCCTTAATTACAAGGTAGAGACGTATGTTTCGTGGAAACCTGACCCATTTGCCACATTTATTGATGCATTTATGATCGATTGGGGCCCACACTCGTTTTATGCCTTTCCCCCGTTTTGTTTGGTGGGCAAGTGTTTGCAAAAAATTAGTCGAAATGGTGCCACCGGGATTCTAATCGTTCCTGTGTGGCCTACTCAGACTTACTTTGCTTTTCTATTAAGCATGTTGGTGGATCTTCCTCGTCATTTCAAGGCAACCCGATTGAATTTGATCCACCCCTCATTGAGCGAAGCCCATCCACTCAGCCATCAACTGGTGTTACTAGCATGCAAGGTGTCAGGGAATCCCTTGTTAGGTCAGGAATTTCGCCAACCATTGCCGATGTCATCTTGTCGTCCTGGAGACCTGGCACCATTAAACAGTATAACGTGTTCCTCAAAAAATGGACTGAGTTTTGTTTGTCAAGGCAAACTAATTCGCTGTCTTCCCCTGTACCGCTAATTTTGGAATTCCTACACCATTTGTACACTGATGGTTACAGCTACTCCTCCCTCAATACTGCAAGATCTGCTCTATCCGCTCTGTGCGTAAGTTCACAAGCTAATAACGACAGTCCAACTATTGGAAAACACCCCTTAATATGTCGCTATATCAAGGGAGTTTTCCAAGAGAAGCCACCAACTCCGAAATTTTCAGAGATTTGGTCAGTTGATCAAGTACTGCAGGCTTTAGAACAGGCGAGCCCTCTGGAGGAGCTCAATCTGAAAGATCTAACATTAAAATTGACTATGTTGGTGGCCTTGGTAACAGGGCAGAGGTGCCAAACACTCAGTTATTTGGATATATCTGGAAAACACATGAAAAAATTCCCGAAGTACTTTAGTTTCGCATTAACTGGTCACGTGAAACAAAGTAGACCAGGTCAATCGTTTGTTAATGTTCGTTTATTTCAATATCCAATGAACAAGAACATTTGTGTTTATGCTACGTTAGAACATTATTTAAAAGTAACAGAAGCGTTACGAAAGTCATCTCAACTTTTTGTGTCTTATGTCAAGCCACATGATAAAGTATCTTGTTCCACCATTGGAAGGTGGTTAAAAACTGGCCTAGCTCAAGCAGGTATTGATATTAGTGTTTATCAAGGCCATAGTACCCGCAGTGCATCCACTAGTAAAGCTGCCGGGTTAATTCCAGTCGATGCAGTGATGAAATTAGCTGGCTGGTCGCAGGAGTCCACATTTCGAAGATATTATGATAAAACTGTGGCAATTACTGATGAGATGAATAAAGCCGTCCTGGATTAATTTCGAGTGATAACAATCGTTTTCTAGTATTATTAAAACCTTGCAAATAAATTGGATAAATTGTTTCTTCTTTATTGGTCCATTTGGGCCCGCAGCTTTAAAATCTCATGTTAACCCGTATGTACGTAATGATTTGATAGAATTAAGAAATTAAACAAGACTTACCTTAAGTTGAAGTTTGATGGTAATTCTATCAAATCATTTGTAGTACAATAGGGTTAACATGCCCACCCTTCACATACCCTCCCTTGTATGTTAGTTTTATTGCGTGCCCAAATGATTTGAAAGACTGATTCGCGGCGGTGCGTGCGCATCTCATGTTAACCCTATTGTACTACAAATGATTTGATAGAATTACCATCAAACTTCAACTTAAGGTAAGTCTTGTTTAATTTCTTAAATTTGCTCGTAGAATGGTCCTCTTCGTAGCTCATAATTTCTTTGTTCGCTTTTGTTTTATTTTGCTTATAAATTTCTTGTTTAACGAGAAAAAAATGTCAAATTTCGCAACGTGAAAATCGTAAACAAACTCGCAAATTTGATATACGATCCGGACCAATTGTCATGGTAACGGTCTGAGATGGGAAAATCTCAGACCGGAAATCAGCCAATCAGAGCGCGCGTACTATCGTAGCCATATAATGAATATTTTTATAAACTTCAATCTAAGCAAAATATCTTGTATGAATTTCATAATAATCGAACTACAGAAAGTTAGTTTAACGGCCGCTCAACAATGTTCGGTGCGGTTGTTTGAAAACAGGAGGGAAACACCTAAAAAGATATTTCAAACATCTGAGACACCGTTTTGAAGTTCATTATTCACAGAGTATGCTAGCTAGCTAATGATCGACATAGCGGAAATTCTGATCCTGCTGGAAGTTGTCAAATGAAGTACTGTAGAATCTCACTTTGAACCCATTAACTTTTCTTGTGTTCAGAAACAGGCAAATCGAAAGGACGATTTTAAAACTAGGTTTATCTAGGTTTCAGAAAATGTACACTTTTATGGCAAAATATTCTAAAGTCCGTGCAAAATTTGGGGGAGCGAGCCTAATCCCCTTCTGATACTTCCTTCTAATCCTGCTTCAGACAAAAATGCAGGCAGGTTCCTATCTCATAACCTTTCGAATTCAAAGAATAAAAACAGTTACTCAGTATTACCTGGTTCCCCATCTTGATTTTTTTCACTGAAACAGTTGATGTTCTCAGCGTCGATCCGAATCAAAAGCAGGAATCATGCGAAGGTAAAACCTTGAATTTTCACTGCGTCACTGTTTCTTTTCCAAAAAAAAAAAAAAATGCTCCAAATGTTTCCTGGGAAAGCACCTTTTTCTAAGAACCTATTCTGAATAAACAAATGCCTTATATGGCACGTATGCGTCAAAGGGAACGTTCTGGTCCATCGATCTTTTGATGAACATGCCTTATATGGCATGCACGCGAATTAATAATAAGGGAATAATAATAAGGGATAGTTTATATAGCGCCAATATCCTTTAGTTCAAAGACGCTTTACAAGTTGTATAAAAAGAAAGTTTGTTGCTGGTATATAAAAATTGGATTAAAAGTACAGAAATAATGTTTATAATATTTAAAAAGAATACACTATACATTATAATTTCAATTTCAATAAATATAGACAATATCAAATAATGCAAACAAATTATATATTTTTTATAATTTTATATTTTTTATATTATTTATAAAATCCAAATAAGAAAACATTTTAAGGTGTGTTAAAATGATAAGACTAATCAAAAGCACAAGTTTTAAGACCTCTCAGTTTTGAAATGGGAAAAATCATCACAAGAGCGAAGTGATTGAGGGAGACGATTCCATAGCTCAGGAGCAGCAACTGAAAAGGCTCTTCTTCCAATTATATGCATGCTCGTTTTGTGGCAGAGAGTCAAAGGGAACATTCTGGTCCTTCCTTTGCTGGATTACAGTTCGTTTCTCGTAACTATTAACGGTAGATTCCGAAGTTATCTGCTCTATGCTGTATCTGTATGAGTCTTTTCATGTATTTTCGTGTGGTTGTTCTTTTACAGCAATTCAGGTTGAGCGTTTAATGGCGTTTGTCGTGATCGTCGCAACAGTTTGTTTCACGTCAGGCTAGGTGGCGGGAAAGACGTTTGTCTGGGAAAAACATTCGGTGATTGGGAAACGTTTTTAGTTGCTAAATGGATAATTAAAGCTAAAATACATTTCCTTGCTCCCCCTTCGAAAAACTTTGAAAATTGAGACCCTCGGAAATACAATTTCCAATGATTTGAAGGGCATTCACAACATATTTATAAAGTTCGTGCCACTACCTTTGAGCTGTGCACTGGATATAATTTTTGAGGGTTTAGTGCCTTCTCAGAATTTAGTAATGGCTAGTAATCGTAATGGCAACGGAAAACAATGATCGTTGAAATCAGTTTTCCTTGAATATCTCCCGTTTTCGATGAGCTTCAGAAAAATAACTACATACATGCTAAACTTAGCATTCAGGCACAGCTATTCAGAGGATAATTAGAGGGTTGGATTAGAGCGATTTCGAATAAATCGCAAAAACATTCTGTGACCGCTTATTATGATTCTGGAAACTATAGCAGAACAAAAAAATCCTTCGCGTTCGCAAAATAATGTCAAACTACTGCTAAACGTTACCTCCAGTATCTATTTACCTTAGCTGTATTCATTCGTTCGTTTGAGAGATAATTTTGAAATTGCTAGGAAGGTAAAATCGTTCAAACTATTCTACTGAAAGCACCTGTACAAGAAAAATTCATCTATGCTTGATGTCTGGTGTAAAATTCATTTTGATCAGACCAGGAAAAGGTTTTCAATTCGCTAGATAAACATGAGAAGTGTGGTCAATAAAAAACTACTGGGAAACACCTTAATTTGCTTAAATTATATATTTTTATAAACTTCAATCTGAGCAAAATATCTTGTGTGAATTTCATAATAATCGAACTACGGAAAGTTAGTTTAAAGGGGGACTAGTGCGAAAATCGCTCAAAATTTAATTCGGCTGAAACTTTCTTGGAATAATCTCTAAGGGTCTAGTAAACACTGGTTAAAGTTTTTTCTTGATATTCCGAAGGGAAGTATTATATTTTTACGAATCTTTAACGGAGTCAGTGACGTCATTTACTCAACACTAAACACCGCTCCATACATTTCTTTGTAAATAACTTCTTGATTTATTTTATTTCTATGAAGCCCAAAGGTCGACTGACAGACTTTACTGACATTTATTGTAACTACAATTGATTTTTAAGTCTCTTTTTTTCAGTATTGAGTATGAAACGAGCGAATATTTTGATCACAAAATAAAGGGAAATGTATGGAGCGATGTATGGTGTTGAGTAAATGACGTCACAGACTCCGTTAAAGATTCGTAAAAATATAATACTTCCCTTCGGAATATCAAGAAAAAACTTTAACCAGTTTTTATTAGACCCTTAGAGATTATTCTAGGAAAGTTTCAGCCGAATCAAATTTTGAACGATTTTCGTACTAGTCCCCCTTTAACGACCGCTCAAAAATGTTCGGTGCGGTTGTTTGCAAACAGGAGGGAAACACCTAAAAAGATTCACAGGGTATATGCTAGCTAATGATCGACATGGCATAAATTCTGATCCTGTTGGAAGTTGTTAAATGAAGTACGGTAGAACCATTAACTTTTCTTGTGTTCCAAAACAGGCTATCCGAAATGAATATCTTAAAACTACGTTTATCTAGGTTTCAGAAAATGTTCACTTTTATGGCAAAATATTCTAAAGTCCGTGCAAAATTTGAGGTAGCGAGCCTGATAGGGTCCTAACCCTTTCTGATACTTCCTTCTAATCCTGCTTCAGATAAAAATGCAGGCAGGTTCCTATCTCATAAACTTTCGAATTCAAAGCCATAAAAATAGATCTAGATTTGCATTACCTGGTTGCCCATTTTGACTTTTTCGGCTGAAACAGTTGATCTTCTCGAGCTCAGCGTCGATCCGAATCGAAAGCAGGAATCATGTGAATGTAAAAGCTTGAATTTTCACTGCGTCACTGTTTTCTTCCCGAGAAAATGCCCCAAATTTTCACTGGGAAAGCAACTGTTTCTAAGAACCCAAGGGAACATTAAAAATTCTGATCCAATGATCTTTATCTGTTGAACAAATAAATGCCTTATATGGCATGTATGCGCATTATATGGCTTATTCCGAACACACCTTGTTTTCCTAGAAAAAGTTCCCAGTGTTTACTTAAGGTATCAGGATATGATTAGGACCCCTATACGTGCCACCTCAAATTTCGTACGGGCTTTACAATATTTTGCCATAAAAGTATACATTTCCTGAAAGCTAAATACTTTTAGATTCCGAATATCTATTCATAATTGGCTATTTTGGAACATAAAAAAAGTTATTGGGTTCAAAGAGACATTCTACCTCACTTCATTTGACAACTTCCCGCAGGATCAGAATTTCCGCTATGTCGATCAAAATTACATTAGCATACTCTATGGATAATGAGCTTCAAAACGGTATCTCAGATTTTTAATTTGATATATTTTTGGATTGCGCGCAATGACGCGTTAAATCCGGATGTTTGAATATTCGGTGGTCATAATTTCAAAATAGACAATATCTTTTGAATGAAAATATATTTCTAAAAAATTTGAGGCATAGTTTTTTAGGTCGAGTTGGGATTTATCATAATCCAAAATTTCAGTTTGATCCGATGTCAGAATCCGAATGAGCTACGATGTTTTAAGTTACGAGTTGTTTTGGTCACTCAAAAACTGCGAAGAAACCCAATAATATTTTTTGTGTCGCGAAACAGAAAAGTTCAAATTGATTTTTGATAACTATGTTTATTTAGCTTTCAGAGAATGTCTACTTTCATATGATAATATTGAATAGGCAGCGCAAAATTTGGCTCAGGTGACTGACTATTTTATTTAGCAAAGATTAATTAGAAAATTTCCTTAGAAAGCTATTTTATACAGAATTTAATGCTGATCCCAAAAATAAAAATAAAATGTCCTTAGAAAATTATTTCCAAAGCTTTCTTAGTTTTCGAGTTAATGAATTTGTGTGTGCAAAGCTTGATTTCCGCCATTTTTCTTTCGAAAACTTGTCAAGATGGTCATATTCAAAATTCATTATCTCGAAAACGAGCTCGGGACACCCCATTTTTCTTTTCATTTCTGGAATCAGCCTTAAATTCTTTATAAAATATAGACTGGACTGGACTCAAAAATCTGTAAAACATGGACTGGTCGGCCAAAGTTTCTTACTATCACTCTTTACAGTCAAGACAGTTCAAGCGTGCCCCCATCCCCCCCCCCCCCCCCCCCCCCCCAAGGCCCATTGATGATTTCATTATTCGAATATTGAGTTGATTATTCACTCTGAATTTTCATTAAAGAATCGGAAGACTCCAAACTTTTATAACACACTAAAATTCTAAGTGATGGCCTTAACGCCCTCACTCCCCGCGCGTCCAAAGCAAGGGAAAAACCCTACTCGACTGAGTTAGGAGGGAAAAGAGGGACTGTTCACAGTCTAGTTTTGACTGTAATAAGTAATCAAATTCGCCTTAAAAGAGAGGGGTAGGCAAGAAAGGCCTCTGCTATTGTCCTCTCGTCTGCTCCGATAATCCAATTATTTTGACATTCAATCGAAATTTGTTTACACAGCGCTATACTACGGCTTTTACTCTACTTAAAAGCGTACCGCCCCAAAGCCGTTGTGTGATCAATGGCTCATAGCAGGATTTTTTATTGATCTATTAGCATAAAATTTAAAGTCAAGAAAAATTCAAACTTAAGGTGACTGACTACTTTAGCAAGGAATAATTACAAAATGTTCTTAGAAAGATATTTTACACAGAATTTAACGCTGATTCCAAAAATTAAAAGAAAAATGGGGTGTCCCGAGCTCGTTTTCGAGATAATGAATTTTGAATATGACCATCTTGACAAGTTTTCGAAAGGAAAATGGCGGAAATCAAATCAGCTAAAAATTTAGCTTCTTCTTAGCTCAATCAACCGAAAATCGTACTCAAACGACAACAATAAATTCACATAAAATGCTTTTTTTATAAGTTCTAATAATTACGTTTTTCTCAAACTTTCTCAAAAGATTGATTTTTACCTGTTGTTTTAGGAAATTCAAAGAAAATTATAGAGTCCTGTTGAAGTTCAAAACGTGTATGGTTCCTCAATAAAATTAAGGTTGTTATGCGGTTTTGAGCGATTTTTGTGCGCGCGTACATCGTTGGCTCAAAATGAACGTTCATAAGTAGCCAGTGACCTTAACCCAAAACTTAAAAGATCTCATTGATATAAGTCATGTACGAAATTTTTAGCTCAGCTTATTACATGCATAGAGATATCAGCTTTCAAATTACTGGGTGGCAAAAACACTAATGAGCCCATACATTCTCTGTAAAATTTAGAGATTTTTAAACCCGCTTTACCCAAAATTTCATGTGTCAAGCTAAAATCTAAAAAAATAGGCTAATTTTATCATGCTCTTTTGATATTCAGAATGGATTTGGTGTAACTTTGACTAAGTGAAATCCATATGCTAATGAAGCAAAATGTAAACATTGACGTCACCAAAGATCTGTCTATTTCTCACGTTGTCATGCAAGAATCCAGACGTTTCTAGGCGGCGGGAAAGACATTTGTCTCGGAAAAACATTCGGTGATTGGGAAAAGTTTTTAGTCGTTATAAATGAATAAAACCAACAAAGTACATTTCCATAAAATAAAAAAAAGTTTAATACGATCGCCTGTAACTTTGGCGCTATTGGCAAAACCGCTTGAAACTTTCCTGATTTACTAATTTCGATCTGCTTTTTTCAAATATTTAATTTTTGAAAGCGTGGAGTCAATATATGCAATGTCACGCAGGACCTGCCAGGAACCCATTGTTAGTGTTGTCCCTCTGGAAAACAAGTCCATTTCCGAGTTCTCGCTAGTACGGCATAAGAAGGGGCATGGCTAACTCACAGATTGAACCCTGAAACAAACTCTGGGCTGATCTACGTCAGGGTATGGCTAACTCATACATTGAACCCTGGAACAGCCTCTGGGCTGATCTACGTCAGGGCATGGCTAACTCACAGATCGAACCCTGAAACAACCTCTGGGCTGATCTAAGTCAGGGCATGGCTAACTCACAGATCGAACCCTGAAACAACCTCTGGGCTGATCTAAGTCAGGGCATGGCTAACTCACAGATCGAACACTGAAACAACCTCTGGGCTGATCTAATCCCGGGGGGGGGGGGGGGTACTCCCCTATATTTGCTATACGGGTATGTGCCGCCCGATAGGGTATGGTTTTTTGGCTTTTAGGTCTGGGGTAGGGTGTCATTTTTTTATAATTTGTCTGGGGAAGGGTAAGGTTTTTGTCTGGGATAGGGTATCTTTTTGACATTTTTTCCGGGATAGGGTTATGTTTTAGTTGTTTTAGCCTGGTAGGCTAGGTTTTCTGCCGGCACAAAAAATAACGATTTGAATTCAATTAAACAATTGCCAAATAGTTATTGAAAGCTATTGAATAATCGTTTTTTGCATGTCAAAAAAAATGTAGGTTTAGTCTGGGGTAGGGTATATGAAATCAAAATTCTAGGTCTGGGATAGGGTCAGGGTTTTGAGGACCTGGCGGTACACCCCCACCCAAGTTGGGGTGGTAGTACCCCCCCCCCCCCCCCCCGGGGATCTAATTCAGGGCATGGCTAACTCATAGGTTGAACCCTGAAACAACCTCTGGGCTGATCTTCGTCGCGTGACATTAAATTCATTGTCACGCGAAAAAACTATTTTTAAATAATAAAGAGTAATAAAGAGTACATTGGTCTACGAATTTTTAATGTATTAACATAGTGCGTTATAGGATCTTCAATGAACACGATCTGTTCACATGAACATGATTTATTGCGATTTAAAGTGGGTTTGACTAAAAGAGAGGTGGAACAGACAGACCATTTGCAAATTCATTTGATGCCAGGCTAACAGGAAAATATAAAAAGCAATCACAAAGCTTTTAATTTCTTGACGGAAAATGTGGAATAATGCATTTCAAAAACGAGCAAGGGACTGGGGCGAGTTTTGAATTTTAATCTAATTAGCAAACAACCTCTTTGTCATTTGAAAGAGTCTCACCAGAACAGTTACAAGCTTTCAAAAGCTGTCAAAAAATCAACAAAGAATGTATGGTTAGTAGTAACGCTTGTCCCTGGCCTGTACATTTTTTGTAAATTTTTAACACTTTTCCAGAGGTTGTAATTTCGGTTATTTTCATTCAAACATAATCAAAATTGCTAGACTTATAAATAATCTTATGATGCTCTTGCAAATGACAATTTTTTATGCTTTAGCACAGGTATCCCAAGCTGGGTTTCTGTGGTTTCCTATCGAACTTATAAGGCAATGTATGGCGATTTTTCGAAAAAAATTAAAGATCAGTATATCACACAAATAAATGTCCCTACTTGTGTTTCGTGTTTTGCTTTGAGTCTCTGTGAAGTTTCAGGTCATTTGCAGCAATATTGAGCGAGTATCGTGGTGGAGTATCCCTCGTACTTAAAATTTTTTTTGAGCTTCAAAATTTGGTATTTGGTTGGCAAATGGGTCTAGTTTATTGATCCGGTCCGGCAAATGAAATTCCAATCCTTGAGGTATATACTTACCAGATCTAGACTTGTTTCGGCCTTCGTGAAGATAAGTTGCCGAAACGAAAAGTAAAATCACAGGGAGCCCAATTTAGATAAAAGTAAAAGGTGAAAATAAAATCGGGGGAAAAAATCGCGTTTAATTAATTTTTTAATTCCATGTCAAGATAATGTCCTCTATGATACAAAAAAGCAAAAAAAATCCGTAAAAAATGCACTAAAACATTTTTTTCGCGCGCGCCTTTGTTTTTCAATGTAATTTCCCTATGGTATCCTACGTGTGGATTTATGTCAATATAATTTAACAAGCGATTTTTTTCCCCGATTTTATTTTCACCTTTTACTTTTATCTAAATTGGGCTCCCTGTGGTAAAATGTTAACATTAAATTACAACTGAATTTTTATGATTCTGAGACCATCTCATGTTGCTTAATAAGATTTCACTCCGGCAAACTGCAGGTATTTATCATTTATATTCTTATTTGCGATATTAGTTATGATCCCCATACATTTCCTTACAAAATTCAGCAGCCATTTTGTAAAGTATTTATTATGATTACCGCTGACGCATCGCGGGCGCATGGCCGGAATAGTTGGCGATGCTGATAAAAGAAGATCAGTAAAGCAAAGATCCCGTTGTTTTCAACCTAACATACGTACTAACAAAAACTTTTACTTTCGAATTAGAATAATGTTATCTTAGTCAACTTTAATGATCTCGTGAGGATAGTTGTTAAGGTCGAGTTCATCCTCACCCTTGTACTTGTAGACATCACGGGAAGACTTTCCCGCTTTTTCTACATGGCTAGTAGGCATAGTGATTTTGATGGCATATTTTACCCTTTCGGGGTTTCTTGAAGGAAGAGTGCTATCATAGTTATTCTGTAATATTTCCTCTTTAGTATGCTCTTCAGGATTCTTGGTTGTCAAGTAGACTCCTGGAACAACACAACAACAACAACAACAAAAGGATCAACAAATGGTTATCAATAGATCGAGTAGAACTCTAAAGTGCCGCCACGCAGGCTAATAATCTAATAATATAATATAATATAATATCGTGATTTGTTAGTGGCGAGCAAGCAATTATTTGCCGATGACGAAGGCAGAGGCAAATAAATGCTTGCAAGACACTAACAAATCTCGATATTTTGCGATAACCGAGTTCAATAATTGTTTTATCATTCAAATTATTTTTTTCTAATCTTTGAGGGGCAGTGCGCACGAGTCAAACAATAACAAACCTGGAAGAAGTCAGCTCATTTTTTCAGGGAAGCGAGCCATTGTCAAATGCAGCGTTACTGCGCATGAGCAGACCGTTATTTGCAGTTAGATAGCTCTGCACCGTAATGCGCATGAGCAGACCGTTATTTGTAGGCAGTTATTTGTAGTTCTCTCGGCCAATCAAAATGACAGAAAAAATAATTTGAATGATAAAATCGTTTGATTGCACGAGCCGGTAAGCTTATATTTTTTCAGTAAATTTCTTAGGTCATGATATGTCGGTGCTACATCCCAAATACCTTTAATTCGATACTCTTACAAGTAAGGTATAGACTACAAATAATAAATAAATTAAGGAGTAAATAAAGTGAAATAACAAGAAACACAGGACTATAAGAAACTGTAAAAAACGATCTAAAGGAATAACGAAGAACTTACATTTGTGTAGGACGGGATGAACGACGAGCACCAACTGACTAAATATTAACATATGGGGCGTATATAAAGCAGTACGAACTCCGTAGGGACAACTAACAATGACGAAAAATACTAAAGAATGTGACGAATAGAACAATGACTAAGATACTTCAAAACTGAACAAAAGGACACTAAGCGAAAACGTGTAAATACTTAAATCAGATTTAACATGATATGTACTGTTTAATAAACGAGCAGGAGTGTTTTATCGGGATTTAAAACACGAGGCGAAGCCGAGTGGTTTTAAGCCCGATAAAACACGATCTGCGAGTTTATTGAACAGCTTAAAAAACCTTGAGGTGTATCTTCGCATTTTCTACTGAAATTTTGACGAATGAACCAAGTTTACCAGAGAAAATCCGAGTTAAAGTTTATGCAAATGAGAGGATGTTTTATCAGATTTAAAACCTCCTCCACGGACAATGATTTCTATTGTGTTTTCCTCATTAAATATTCATGAGTTTTTTAAAAACAAATAATAGCATGGTTTGTACGTGATATTTGGCATAACTGTGGTATTATATGTAATGGTATGTATGCAAAATATCACTACAAACCATGCTACTACCCATACAAATACTACAGTAAACCTCTACCGACTGAATGTCACTCTTAAGCAAAAATTACACTAGCGATTTTTGCGGCGATTTTGGTCATAGTCGATAATGGTGAAGGATTAACTTGTTAAGTTTTATTCAGGACACCAAGATTATCTGGACAAATGTCTCTTTAGAAGCATAGGAAAAAAATTACTATCTCCAAAAATCGCCACAGAAATCGCAGCAGAAATCACCAGTATATACGGCCGGGCCTTTACCATGATCAAATGTTTAATGTTTAACTGAATATCTCGTGTTAAAAAATACGACGCAAGCTTAAGATCAGACTTGTGTCGTACAAAGGAAGTAAAAATACAGGTTTACAGCGCGACGCGCCTTACCGTAGCCACCCAACAAACTTTTTTACAAGTTAGCCAATCAGAAAGCGAGAATCTAAAAATTTGCATGTTAACTTGCTTTGTTGTTACCGCAAATATTTGAACTTCGGAGCAAGAACTTGAAGGAAATGCTTAAAAATCTCTATTTCTAAAACCAGTTTTGCTCTTTTGGCTTGCTAACACTTTATACTTTCGTAGGCATTCTTTTTCATGTGGAAATTCTTTGCAAGAAGTGATTTATCGTACTTGTACGAAACTTTGGCAGGGTGGCCACGGTAAGGCGCGTCGCGCTGTAACAGTTATATCTTTTATTCTTTTTTAGGTTTAAATGTGTTATATCTTAAGATACCTTTTCCAATCATTATGTCTCTTGGGTCGGTAGATGGTCTTATCTTTTTTTCCTTTGCTATACCTTTAATGCCTTTGTCGTCGGTGTAATGGTAATAATCCTCGGTACTTTCCTAGAATAACGTTTTTAAGCTCATTATTCACAGGGTATGCTAGCTAATGATCGATATAGCTGGAATTCTGATCCTGCTGGAAGTTGTTATCTAAGTGCAGTACGGTAGAACCCATTAACTTTTTGTGTTCCAAAACAGGCAATTCGAAATGGATATTCTAAAACTACGTTTATCTAGAATTTTGAATTCAAAAAATAAAAATAGAGTTTTCATAGTAATATTTTAGTTATATCATTACCAGGTTGCCCATCTTGACGTTTTTTGACTGAAACAGTTGATGTTGTCAGCGTCGATCCGAATCAAAAGCAGGAATCATGCGAAGGTAAAACCTTGAATTTTCACTGCGTCACTGTTTTCTTTCCGAGAAAATGCCCCAAATGTTCACTGGGAAAGCACTAGTTTCTAAGAATCAAAGGAAACATTGAATATTCTGGTCCATCGATCTTTTGTTGAACATGCCTTATATGGCATGCACGCGCATTATATGCATGGCTTATTTTCTGGCAGAGAGTCAAAGGGAATATTCTAGTCCATCTTAATTAGTTTACAGTTCGTTTCTCGTAAATATTAACGGTAGATTCAGAAGTTATCTGCTCTATGCTGTATCTGAATGAGTCTTTTCCTTGTATTTACAAACATTTCCTTGTAGAAAAAAGTCTAATGCGATCGACTGCAACTTTGGCGCTATTGGCAAAACCGCTTCAAACTTTCCTGTTTTACTAATTTTGATATGCTTTTTTCAAATATTATTTTTGAAAGCGTGGAGTCAATATATGTAATGTCACGCAAGACCTGCCAGGAACCCATTGTTAGTGTTGTCCCTCTGGAAAACAAGCCCATTTCCGAGTTCTCGCTAGTACGGCATAAGAAGGGAGCTGCCTGTGCGAACACATGCAGCCCATGCAGTGTACTTGAGGCCTAAATACAAGTATTTTTTTTAGAAAACTTTTTAGAAAACTACGAAATTTATTCTCAACAAACTATTTTAAATATTCATGTTAACGTATCGACAAAGTGAGGTTTCCGAGGTCATTTAGAGGCATTTTTAGCAATGAGAGTTCTCCCCGTAAGAGATGAACTCACATTGTTAAAAATGCCTTTAATAATAATCTAACATGAATATTAGTTTATTGAGAACAAACTTTACGATTTCTCATGTTTTTTCCCTAATACTCATATTTAGGTCTCAAGGCATAATTTCATTTTCCCGTTTCAGCATACACTGATGAATGTATGCCGTCACAGACTAACAGTCTAACAATCAGTGGCGTAGCAAGAAGAGGGGGGGGGGGGGGTGGGGCAATTTTCGGATCGCGCCTTTTTTTGTTTGATGGATGATGTCAATGCCATTGGCGTAGAGAGGGAGGCGGGCACATCCCTCCCCTCCCCCCAAAATATTGGTAATTAGATAATTCTTTATTTTGTTTGTGTTTTTTTATCTTTCTTTTTTACTTTTTTATTCTGGGTCCCTCCACCCACAAATTTTACGTTTTTATTCTAAGGCACCCCCACCCCCCCCCCCCCTCCAGTTCCTGAATCCTCGCTACACCCTGATCACAATATGAAATTAGTATCATAATCTTGAGCTACTAAACATTGTATTGATTAAAGTTCTGTCTTGTCCTGCTCAGCATCTTTGTGCACTTGTATTAGTATTTTTCCAATATTGATGTTACTCTCCATTCTACTGTGTGCTTCAGTGATCTTTTCCATAGGATACACGGTATCAATGATTGGTTTGAGCTTCCCATTACTGAAGTGTGGAAGGACATCCTTGGTAAATCCCTTGATTAGGTCAGATTTGTACTGAAAAACAAATTGATTGGTAGTGTTAGGCTGTCAAGGGCACCCAGTTTGTTGGGTTGGTGAAGCATCAATTTGGTGGGTGGGTGGGTGGATGGATGGATGGATGGATGGATGGATGGATGGATGGATGGATGGATGGATGGGTGGGTGGGGGATGGATGGGTGGGTGGGTGGATGGATGGATGGGTGGGTGGGTGGATGGATGGATGGATAGATGGGTGGATGGATGCATGGGTGGGTGGATGGATGGGTGTATGGATGGATGGATGGATGGATGGATGGATGGATGGATGGATGGATGGATGGATGGATGGATGGATGGATGGATGGATGGATGGATGGATGGATGGATGGATGGATGGATGGATGGATGGATGGATGGATGGATGGATGGATGGATGGATGGATGGATGGATGGATAGTCCCTTTCAGTTACAAAAATATTACTGTTAGCAAGAGGAGCCCTGATCATCATAACCATCATGATGACATTCACATCATGCATAATCATTATCATCATCATCAACATCATCATCATAGTCAAGATCATCGTTTTTGCCACCAATGAGTGCATCTCATTTAATTCCTTTTAGCCATCCCAAAGTTGAGGAAAAAACTGGGTCAATTTGGCATTACAGTGCATTGTGGGACTGTTTTAGGGGACTTATTTCCAAGATGTTATCTATTTTATCCCCTAAACAATCCCACAATGCAATGTAATGACAAGTCAACCCAGTTTTTTTATCAACCTTAGAATGGCTAATGGGTAGCAAGTAATATACTGTACCTCCGTTGATCTACTTCTGAGAGTAGTACCAGTTAAGGTTGCTCTTTTTCTCATTAACTGGGCCAGTATACTGCCGTTAACATTGCCCCCACCTAACAAGCCATACAGTAACCATCGCCCATCTCGTGCAAGACTCTTAGCATTCTTTTCCCAGTAGGACCCTCCTACGCAGTCTGTTATTATGTCGACTCCTCTTCCTGTGGGATAAATTGAAAAAAGTCTGGACATGCATGTCTGTGACCACAGAGAGGCAGAGGGTTATTCTCGCTCCCCCCCCCCCCCCCCCTCACACACACTGTATAAGCATCCTCTTAGAAAGTTTTAGATAAAAATTAAAAGGTGTATTTCTGCAATCAAAGAGAGGCAGAGATTATTGATTAATTATTATTGTTGTTGTGAGGGTCATATAGTATAAGTTAGTATTATTTTAGTTTAGCCTCCCCAGACCTTCCCCACACTTTCGAAATTCCAATTTGTCTTGGCTACTTGGGGTCGGGGGGGGGTTAGCTATATGCCCTGAGGTTGTTTTAGTGTTCAATAAAATTTGAAGGCACACATTTGTGCAATTATATTGTTTTGAGTTTCAAAAACATGACTAATTCTATTTTCAAGTTAAAGATTATTCATACATTGTACTGACCAGCTAAGAAAAAAGAAAGCCTGTAAAGCTTTCAGCCCTCATCCAAGAGTCTTTGTCAAGACTTATTCTCAGACAATTGCAGAAAGGTTGAAAGCTTTGCTTGCTTTCCTTTTTCTTAGCCGGTGAGTACCTTTAATTTGAACAATGTCCTACCAAACGAATCTCCATTCATTATATAATTCTATGATTTTACCTTCAGTTTGTTCAAGGATCCACTCAGAGAAATCTTGTCCTGTTTTATAATTAAATCCATCCTTCGCTCCAAGACCAATAGCAGTCTTTATCTTTCCCTCACTGCCTGCAGTCACATATGCATTAGCTCCTGCAAGTTTTGTGAGCTGCACCAATGAAGTACCAACACCACTACCCCCAGCATGTATTAAGACATTCTCCCCTTGCTTTATTTTCCCAATGAAGTAGAGAAGCTGGTAGGCAGTGAGCCATACTTCTGGTATTGCACTGGCTTCTGAGAGGCTGAAGGAAGTGGGTATCGGCATCACATGGGTTTCATGGACTGTTACATATTCAGCATATCCTCCACCTTAGATGTGTTAAATTGAATCAATATCAACTTAGACAGGCAACTGGTAACTGATACAATTTAGTATATGGTTGACATGTGCTACTACAGCTGTCTCTCACCACTAGCACTGTTTATAGCTCATGACTAGGGTTGCATGTTCAAGGGGCACTTGGATGAAAACGCCCCCATTTTCGAAAGTCTGAATAATTCAAATATTTGAGGATAATATTACTCAATTATGATCAGGAAAACCAGATTTGCAAAAATCTTAGCCTGGGAGCCACTTGCAGTTGAGAAATTTTGGTTTAAAAACTAAAAGAACAATGGGGTTGAGTAAATGACGTCATCTACTCACAATTTAGATGCTGAAAAAAATGAACAATTTTTACCTACCACTTTTAACTGTGAAGAAAATATGTTGCTTGGATACTTTTAGAGCCATATAGATAGTTTTAACCAAGTTTCAAGTCATTTCCAATTTTCATCCAAGTTGCCCCTTTCAATTTTTAACTGAACTGTATAAGTGAGTTGAGTTTGTTTGATGTGTTGTTTGCTCCTTTGCCTCCATGAGTTGAGTGCTATGACATACATTGTGAATTAACACACAGCAGAGCGAAACACATGGAAGCTAGAACAAGCTGAAGTTGGGGGGGGGCTGAAAAAAGGAAACATGGCATATGTTATTTTGCACCAGTCCCCTCCCCCTCTTCATAATGATTGGTTCCTTGAGGGAAACAAAAAAGGTGAAACTGTCATGTGAAACACATGGATAAAGATGTCCTGGTGCCTCTCTTTTGATTACAACTGATTAGCTAACAAGGAACTATATACTGTATATATACATACCTGGAACAAGAGCCATGACTTTGTCGCCTTTTCTGGGGATAAAAAACAAGGGCAAACTATTAAATACCTTGAACAGTGTAATTTGATAAAGGACTCAATCAACATTGGAAAGGAAATTTGAATTGGAAGGTGTGTTTTCCCACTTTCCATCTCTTTCTTTTTCCTCTTCTTTTACTTTCATAGACCTATAATTATAAGCTTTTTTAGGTTACTACATATACTGCAGTCATCATACATAGACTCCTTACATATAGCAGCTCAATTTGGAGGGAAAAACAAAAGAATTTTAATCTCCTGGAAACCTATTAATGTTTTTTCCTCCAAATTGAGCTGCATAAAGTAATTTCTGAAGTGCTGAAAGGGGTCTAGCTAAGACAATAGCTAGTTTTGATTAAAGATAAGTTTAAATATATTCTCATCTTACTTCCAGCCTAGATTACAAGATGGTCCAATCTCTTCCACTAATCCTGCTACTTCAAGTCCAAGGATTTCAGATTCCCCAGGGGGAGGAGGATAGGCACCCTTTCTTTGAAGCGTGTCTGCTCTATTCAAGGCTGTGTAAAAAACTCGAATAAGCAATATATTGGGGCCAGTTTTTGGTCTAGGAACTACCCCAATTGACATATTTTCTGGTCCTCCTGGTTCGTAAAGCACAGCTCGCATAGTATTTGAGGCCATGACGATGTAAAAGAAGGGTAAAAGCACGAGCAATGTTCTCAAATGTCCACGCATTGTGAAACGATACACGATGGATACCACAGGAAGCCCAATATATATTCTTTTAAAACTAAGCCAAATTCATCAACATTAAAAAATATAGATTCCTTGTCGTCAGATTTGTCGTGATCCACTTCATTCTCGATAATTACATTATTTATTCAATCTTTTTTTGATTTTGTTTGAAGATAACAGGACATAGAGATTTTCTGGTTGCGCGGGCTGCCTGTGGTGAACCAGAAATAATTTAGTATTTGAAAGTTAAAAAAAAACATTTGTGGAAAAGAAAAAATATGTAACAAGGTATTATCTGGAGCTTTTTATTTTTGGTATCCTTTCTAAAAAAAAATAAAATTTCAAACAATATAGATCTGATGTACTCATATCATAAATACTTGTTTTGGGATTCCTGTGGTACTCCAAGCGAGGCCTCTTTGAGACTCCACGTGCAGAAGGAAAATGGAGGAAGAAGATATAGTCTCGGGTGCTCCTTGTAAACGCTTAAAAATATGTGAAAAAACATCTCAGAACGCAGTAAAAACCAAAGAAACACAAAGCCATGATAATAGGGAAACTACTGATACCGCTGATGATGGCGAAGGTGGAAAACTTTTACAAGATAAAAGCGTAAACATTTGCATACAATCTCCTTCAGAAGCTGAACTTGGAAGCAAGTCTGATGCAAAAGTGTTAGAGACTAATCCTTCCTTAAAAGATGAGGAATTAATTCCAATGCATACGTCAGAAAAAGACGTAGGAATAACAGAATATGTAAGCAAGCATGAAGGTTTTCAAGGCATCTTGAAGCAGCGATATGTAGACTTTTTAGTGAACGAAAGAGATTTAAGTGGGAATCTAGTGCAGTTGACAAATACTGATATCCCAAGAGAAAACGCTTCAAAACAAGAGAAGAGTGAAGATATTCTATCTGAGGAGGATTTAGAGAAGGTAAAGTCGGTATTGGAAAGCAAAGATATAAAATTCAATGCGATTTTATCTCATGACGATGACAAGGATCACAGGACGAAAGCTCATCGATACATCAAAGGGAAATTCCCTAGTTTAGGTTAGTGTGTTTACCTTGTTCATGATGGGTATTTCATGTTTGTGAAACCTGTAATCTCTCAGATATCAGGGTTTTAGGCTCCTGACAATCCACAATACGACATTTACAGCCCTTTTCATAATTCTGTGACCAAACTGACCCTGTAGGGAGGGGGGGGGGGGTGTTTTGGCTTCTGTGAATCAAACTATGATAGGCTGAGTTCATTCAAGTCACAAGCGATAGAGAAATCCCCATGTAAAAATGGCTGTCTTGTCACACAAATTTCGTTATCGCTCAATTTGAATGAACCCTGTGTGTCTTACATATACATGTAGTTTCATTGACAGAAGCAAAAAAAAAAAAAAAACAGCAGACGTCTGGAGTCGGTTACTTTACTGTAGGTCACAGAATTATGAAAAGGGTCATCATTTTATGGTACCCTGAAACAACCTCTTGACTGATCTACATTGTAAAAATCACAAATCAAATTGGAATTTAGTATGTTAATGTTTGTGGAGGGAGGAAAACCAGAAGAACAAGAGCAGGGCCATAGCAAACCTTAAAAAAATGGAGGGGGGGGAGTACAAAGCAACGCATGACCACGACAAATGAAAAATAAATTCCATACTTGCTTTGCTTTTCTGGGGAAAACTATAGGGCGAACAACCGCTGGTAGCCACCTACTATTGAAACCCCTGCTTGATTCCCTATTAAATTTTTATCAATTTTTTAATTAAAGATTTATGAAAAAAGCCAAAACATGAGAAACCATGTCGTGTCTGGGATACAGAATCATTTAAAAAGTGATATATTTCTTCTTACAGATACTGAAACTGTAACTGTCAATGAGCACAAAGCAGTCCGAGTTTTCCGTTACCATGGAAACCCTGCAAAAAAGCGACAAGAAAAATGGCCATCAACTCGAGGTGATTACTGCAAGTTTGTTCTCTACAAAGAAAACAAAGACACTATGGAAGCAATAAATTTACTATCAAAACTTGTCCACGCTAAACAAAGTAGTTTCGGATATGCAGGGACAAAAGATCGCCGAGGGGTTACCGTCCAAGAAGTTAGAGCATATAGAATACAGGCACAAAGGCTTAAAGGGCTGAACAAAACTTTAAGAGGTATAACACTAGGGAACTTTGAATACTGCCAAGATCGGCTCACTTTAGGACAGCTCTCTGGGAATCATTTCGTTATCACACTTCGGAATGTTACAGGGAGTAACAAGAATATTGAGCAAGCTATGGACTCGTTAATTAATGTTGGCTTCATTAATTATTATGGTCTTCAGAGGTTTGGGACGACAGCTATTCCAACACACCACACAGGTTAGACTTGAAGAAATATAAGTATACATTAATGCATCATAGACACTGTTTGATCTTGTTTACTTGCTTATTGTCTTTACAATACAATAAGAGATGATAACTAGCGGTAAGCTAGTGTGTGCTGCGTTGGTGTTCCTAATGAAACAGTTGTGATAAAAAGTTAAATTTTACACCATAAAAATAAGAGAGATCACAATACAATAACTTTATTTAAGGAGGGATACATACATGTAATAACCTTTTACAGTTTTCTAACTTACGACCCTTTTTGTATTCCATGGTGTTCAGCTTACCTATTATGTCATATTATATATATTATATGTATTTTCTTTAAAACCTGTTTTTGTCCCAAGAAACACAATTTTATTTTATTAATGGAGGCTTACGTGACCCGCTAGTTTTTTATCCATTTGCAGACGTTATTCAAACTTCAGTTGACCAAGTTTCAACTTGGTTCAGTTGACGAGACATTTGCAGCTCATTTTTGTAACATATAACACCATACCTTCTTTCTGTAGGTAAGGCCCTAATCCTAAGCCAATGGATGAAGGCTGTGAACTCCATTCTCAGTCCGAAATTTGGAAGAAGTGAGGACTTCAATGATGCCCTACATATATGGAAAAATACTGGTGATGCAGCCAAAGCCTTTCAGAAACTTGCCAAGCAAAGAAGTATTGAAAGTAATCTCTTACAAGGACTTGCAAAACATGGAAACAAGGATCTTGTGAATGCTTTGCAGTTTATTCCCAGGAATACCAGGTTGATGTATGTGCATTCCTATCAAAGCTACATCTGGAATCAAATGGTTTCTTGGCGCATCAAGGTAAAATTTAAAAAAATCACGCTAAATTTTAGCTAAATTTCAAATTCAATTTATGAGTTACCTATGCTCTGACTTTGATCAGCCCAAAGGTTGTTTCAGGGTTCAATCTGTGAGTTGGCCATGCCCTGACTTAGATCAGCCCAGAGGTTGTTTCAGGGTTTGATCTGTGAGTTAGCCGTGCCCTGACTTAGATCAGCCCAGAGGTTGTTTCAGGGTTCTATCTGTGAGTTAGCCATGCCCTGACTTAGATCAACCCAGAGGTTGTTTCAGGGTTCTATCTGCGAGTTAGTCATGCCTTGACTTAGATCAGCCCAGAGGTTGTTATAATGATAATAATATTAATTTTAAGATTCATCGCCAATTTATTTGTTGTTTAAATGATAATCAATAAATAATTTATAAATAATATTTATAGCACACACTTCCTTAGATCCACTTCTAGAATGCCACTGACATATAACAGCTGTCACATGCGTGTGTCTGTCTGTCCATGTGTCTTAAAGGCATTCAACAGCTTTACCGCTGCATATTGGAAGTGCATGAGTCATGGGTGTGTGAGAACAATACACCTCTTGTTGAGCTCCTCAGGTCTTTAGCATGCTGTTCTCTAAAGTCATACTTAGGTGCTTCTTTAGAGGATGTGCTGTTTGTTGTTCTAGACTGGGCTTACCAAGGGACAAATATATAGAGGATATTACATGGGTGTGCAGAGATACAAATTTTATCTTCAAGTGTTGAAAGGATCTCTCACGAGTGAGCACAGAAGATAAAATTTGTGTCTCCAAGCGCCCATGTAATATTCTGTTTATTATACAATTATCAATGAAAAAGAAAAGGAAGATTTTTCAAGCTTTTTTCTGCTATAAGAAGTATGTAACCATAGTGATGATATTTTCACATGTACACTATAATTTTTCCAAATTCAAAACAATAGTTCCAAGTCAAAGTTGCATGGACATTGTGTTAATACATTTTGTATTTTATAAGGACCAACCTCTGCTTGGAACCATCATTTTGTGTTTCCTCAAGCAAATATAGGAAAGGTCTGTTTTTTGTAGGTTACTGTGCAGACACACTAACTGGGACTATTTGAATAAAACTGACCATGCAGATAATTACAATAAATTTGACAGAGTTTGAACTGATTATGGTGCTAGCCAATCAGATTATCACGTTCTCATGCTCTTATTATATCAATGTGCTACTGTTATCTGATTGGCTGGTTAGAAAATATTGGACTAAATGTTGCAATATGATTGGTTAATGAAACCAGATTATCAAAGTGGTCCAGGTTGGAGTATCTGCACAGTAAAGTGCCAGTTGTAGGTTGTTCATTATTCATTTTATTTTTTCTTTAACAGGAGTTTGGTCTTCTGCCAGTAGAAGGTGACTTAGTATTCACAGACAACCAATCAGCTACAAGTATTGACAACAGTGAAACAGAAATCCTTGGTAAGAAAAAAATGTTTGGACTTGAAGCCATGAGTATAGGGAGGCCATTTCACGGTTTTCGGTGGCCATTTCGAATTGGGGCAAACCCGCCAAATGAATATACATAGAAATCTGGATCACTTTGGCTTAAGGTTACTCCACTCAATTTTGTCAATTTTCAGTCCCTGTCATAAAGAGTACATGTACTACAAGGATTACAGAGCAATTTTACAGTACATTATAGAATTAAAACAATCTACCGTGTAATAAAATCTTGCTAATTTGTTGAGCTTGTGGGCATGGCAACGGTAACTAAGGGGAGTTGCGACCATGAATTAGAGTGACACCCTACACGAAACAGACAGCTATTTATTTATTTACTGTAAAACAAACCTCTATTCAGCAGACACCCTTCATTAAACGGACAGCTAGTTGCACGGTCCTGTAATTTTCTTCCCATATTTACTGTGAAACAAACCTCTATTCAGCAGACACCCTTCATTAAACGGACAGCTAGTTGCACGGTCCTGTAATTTTCTTCCCATATTTACTGTGAAACAAACCTTTATTCAGCAGACACCCTTCATTAAACGAACAGCTAGTTGCACGGTCCTGTAATTTTCTTCCCATATTTACTGTGAAACAAACCTTTATTCAGCAGACACCCTTCATTAAACGGACAGCTAGTTGCACGGTCCTGTAATTTTCTTCCCATATTTACTGTGAAACAAACCTTTATTCAGCAGACACCCTTCATTAAACGAACAGCTAGTTGCACGGTCCTGTAATTTTCTTCCCATATTTACTGTAAAACAAACCTTTATTCAGCAGACACCGTTAATTAAGCGAACAGCTAGTTGCACGGTCCTATAATTTTCTTCCAATATTAACTGTAAAATGAACCTTTATTCACTGTATCCTTCCATTTTGTTTTCAGATGAGTGCCTGGATGATACAGGTGATACACTGTCAACATCTCATCATACATCCGTACACATGCTTACTTCAGAAGATATAAAATCTGGGAAATATACAATCCATGACATTATCATGCCACTACCTGGCTACGATGTCACATATCCAGGATATAACAGCAAGCATTTCTATAAAGAACTTATGGCTAAGGATGGTATTGATATAGATGGGTTACGGCACAAGGTTAAGGACTACTCTTTGTCTGGTACATACAGGTTAGTAATGATTAGAACACAACTATTTTTTAAAGCATTTGTCTTCATAATAGCCAATGTGCATGAACTCAAAATTATAGCACAAAGCATGATGGGAAAGTGAGTTCTTACACTATTTTGGCTCTAAAAATTCATCTGACAATTTTTCCTTCAACATTTTCTATGGAAATAAAAGGATTTCAGCAGACGAAAATAACAGAGTAATTTTTTTCTGATAGTTCCTTTGATTTCCCTGTTACATTTTTAAAGAACTTGCTTTTCCAGAATGCTTTGTGAGCTTCGATGCACATTGCCTATTGAACAGATCCAGGAGTTTTTGAGAGGGTGTCCAAATGTATGCTCAGCAAGAAATTAAAAATGAGCTGTTTCAATAAGATGATTGAAGCAGGGAGGCATGGGTGGCATAGCAGTGAGAACGCTCACCTCTCACCAATGTCAGCAGGGCTCAGTATCGCATGTGAGTAGAGTTGCTTGTTGGTTCTCTCCTGTGCTTTGAGGGGTTTTCTCCAGGTTTTCCAGTTTCTCCTTCCTCTGGGAAAATGAACTTCTAGATTGCAATTGGAATCCAGTGGAAGAAGAGCTACTCTGTGGAATCCACTGTTAATTTCCATTTATTTTTTTATTTATATATATTTTTTATTGAAAATAGAGGGTCCAGACCCTCCCCCAGGATCCACTACTAATGAAAGTATATGTAATAGTAATGCATGGTGATAACCCAAAAAATCTATAAGATGTTTATGTCACATAATTGATTCTTTTTACAGACGTTTGGTTGTCAAACCGAAGAATACTTCTTGGCGTTTAATGAAGTATAACGATCCCACAGAACCGCTAGTGCTCACTGATATGGACCGCTTGAATGGGACGACGACTTTACAAACACCAACAGATGGACAATATCTTGCCTTACAAATAGAACTGACACTACCCCCCTCGTGTTATGCCACTATGGCAGTCAGGGAGGTACTGAAGTGTGAGACTTCATCAGCCTATCAAGCTACACTGAACACTAGTATGTAATAGTGACAAATGCCTTACCCTACCCCCCTCATGCTATGCCAGTATGGCAGTCAGATACAGTAGATAGTTAAGGGTACTTCGAATTTGTTTTTTAAACATGAATAGGGAATAAGTTTTATATTTGTTTTCAAAAAGTTATAAAATAAAATAAAGAAATGATAAATATGTCTCATCAGCAACTGTGTGTTTATAGCTATTTCAGAAAAGCTCAAAGGGGTGAATGGTGATCGATGATTGATGATTGCTCGACCGAAAGGAACTGTTGGCCAATATATATATATTATACCTACACTTCCAGAATCCCTTTTGGTTGCATTGTTTGTTGTGTTAATTCTCACTATAATTGTCTTGGTATTCTCAAAGGAGTTTTTGAATATGAAAAGAAATTTTGAAAAGGATTGTGGTAGTTTAGGTATGAAACATCATGAAGTTAGGGGTCTATTCCTGCACTATTCAAAGAAGATCTACCTTTGATGGCTAGTAGTATGGCTTGGTCTTCTAGTGAAATTGTCCATTGAAGATGTATCTTTCCACTTTGGTTGTGCAATCGCCAATCACCGACTACCATTCACTGATCGCCCCTTCAGGCCTCTTGAATTGTGTGCAGTGTGGAGAGAAAAGGAGATGGCTTATTGGTACAGTAAGTCAGTCTTGCATCGTTTTCAAAAATAGAGAGAAAGGAAAGAAAGAAGTGTAGAGAAGAGAGTTTCTAAACTCAATTACACAGCTTTGGATTTTAATAAAATATATTTATTTAGTTTTTCTACAAATATTTACAATATCAAATTAATCTCTATGATATTTTCTTAAAAATTGGCATTCTTGTTCGCAAAAATAGAAGCCAAATTGAATGAGATTCGATTTTTTTCCCAATTCATTGAAATATCATAGAAAAGAAAGCTTACTTCATAACTGACTACCAGGATCTCCTTACCCCCACCCCCTCTCTAGATGGAAATTGTAATATGAGGGGGGTGGGGTAGGGAGGAAATGTTCCCAGTATTCAGTTTCGCTATATATTTTTTTATTGGTAATCAATAAAAATTGATTATCAATACTATGTACAATATATCAGAATATTAGTTTTGAAATTATATACACAACATTTTGTCATGTCAGAGTAATCATATCTATTTTTTTCATAAAAAAGTAGCAGATTTTTTTTGAAAATAGAAGATAAATCTATAGATAAATTTTTCTCTAAAAAATATATTCAGATTTTTTTGATTTTATAAGAAAAAGATAACTGATTTTTAAAAGAAAATATCTTAGTAAAAAAACCTTACTTCATAACTGATTACCAGGATCTCCATACCCCCACCCCCTCTGTAGATGGAAATTATAATAGGAGGGGGTGGGGTAGGGTAAAAGTGATCCTGGTATTCAGTCTTATACTAAATATATATCTTAATTATCAATATATGTACCATAATCATAAAAGTTTGTTTGAAATTTTATATAAAATTTTAAACTATCAGAGTAATTTATCTATTTTTTTGAAAACAATTGCAGATTTTTTTTGAAAAATAATTTTCTTAAAAAATGAATTCTGATTTTTCTGATCTATTAAGAAGTAAGTATATTCTAATAACTGATTTTTGAATGAAAAATATTTGAAAGGAAGGCTTCATAACTGACCACCAGGATCTAATTACCCTCTCCCCCTCTGTAGATATGGGAATTGTAATGTGAGGGGGGGTGTGGTAGGGTAGAATTGATCCTGGTATTCAGTCTTACTCCATAGCAGGGACGGCATATTTCTAATCTTACCCCCCCCCCCCCTTCCCCTACCCCTTTTCCCTTTAATTTTCATACTCCCATCCCCTCTTCTCCTCCCCCCTCCCCACTTTAAATGTGCTCCGCCGTCCCTGTATAGACTTGATTATTCGATAATCAATATATGTACAATACATTTTCTTTTCTATTTACATTATATACAATATCTTTCAAATTATCATATTTTCTCTCTCAGCCTTTTCTTAACTTGTTTCTGACTATTCGCCGTGGTTTGTTTTGTTGCTCATGATTTTCTGGTGTTTTTTCTACTGTTCTCCAGCGCCGTTTCTTTTTCACTTCTTCTACTGGTTTTTCCTTTTTAACAGTTGGTATTTCCTCATCCTCATCCTGCATGTCTTCCAGTTTTCGTTTTCCTAGTGTTACATTTTCGGCTGCTGGTTGTGGAACTAGAGGAAGTGGATAAAATAAATCATAGATAAATATATAATGGGTTGGAACTTCAGTGATGGAGTGAGATTACGTGCAGAAAACCCTAGAACATCGGGAAATGATTGAAGTGCCGCGCCGCAAGTGTTTGAGGAAATTAACACTGCAATAGCTCAATTTTCCCATTTCAGAACTCGTGCAAAATTTTTTGTTTCGTTTTCATCCACATTGTATCTTCTGGAGAATTATATATATGCAAAAGAAAATGAAGAAATAATGCTCAAGGGAATGATATGACAATTGGTTTGAATTGGAAAACAATTTATCGGTGTACGTGTATTAGATTCCTTTATCTTGAATGTTGCATGATTGTCTGGAGTCCATAACTATGGACTTCCGCGATTGTTTGTTTTAAAGTTCTTACTGACGATGATACTCACCAGGTGGAAGTTCGTGTATTTGCTCGCTGTTTACAACTTCACCAGAAAGAGCAACAACTCCAGCCAGGCATAATGGTTCTTTAACCTTTAGAAAAATAACGAATATTAACATTTTTATGAAGTTATGTTCGCAAGAACATCCAAAAGGCCTCGATTATTTTGCCATTCGTTTCTATGAATAATATTACAATTTTGTCCAAACAAAGTATGAATCATTTGAGCTTAAAATTTTGCAGAAAACGTAGGATCTCCTTACCAAATCCATTGACGACGAACTTTGTTCTGGCTCAGGTAGGCATGACTTCTCTGACCTGTCCTTTGCCTTGCTAGACTCAACCGTATTGCTTGCGCATGTGGCTTTGCTGACAGTGTCTGTGTCATGTAGAGGCGATGGTTCAGTTCTAGTTGGTGTTGCACTTCGGCTGGACTGTGTGACATTCATATCGACCGTATTTGCTGTTTTTACTTCTGCAACTTCTGCAGGAGGTAATGGATTTGGATTTGGTATGGCTGGACTCGACTGCACGGCGCTAGTTGCACTCACATCGTCTGTCTTCACAAGAGATGCTGGATTAGACTCCTGTGAAGTTCCATGGCTGGACATTGTGTTGCTGGTACTTTTAGGAAAATCAGTAACAGCGACTCTTCCTTCAGGTGATGGTGTTGTCTTTTCCAGTGTTCCTGGTTTCCACTTTGAGGTGCTCTCATTCTTTACTGTATTCACATCAATAGCAAGTGATATTGGCTTAACTTGCTGTTTTGTAGTTTCTGAGTTGCGCTTTGCGATGCTTGTATCTTGTACAACATCAGTCTTGACTAACTTGACAGCCTTGTTAGCCTCGCTGTTTTTATTGTTATCAACGTCACCACTGTTGCCCACTGAAGGCTTTCGTCTTCTGCTGTCAAATTTTCTCAGGCGTTCTATGTCACTCAGCTGATCTTCCTCCAACATTTCATCCAGTTCTCGTTTGTGTGACGAAGTCAGGGTTTGGAATGATTTTTGCTCGCCTGAAGGATAAGTTAAGAAACTCAAATTGTGAAAATTTCTTCAAGTATTCAAATAAATGGAATGAGCCTAAGAATTTGGTTTTTGCAAATGCTTTTTCTTGGATAGAGAACCAAACGTGGTTCACACTAGTCTAGTTTGGGTACAAATATGTTAGCGCGTCATCCTTTAGTGCTGTTTTTGAGGATGTTGATCCCGGTAACTACGTATTATGTATGCATTGCAGTTGATCAGGATGCTGTTCTGTTTTTATTTATTTGTGTTTGTCTAAGAAAAATAAAATCAAGGAGAAAGCTAAGACTTATATATATAAATACTATATAGGATGTGATGTAACTCTACTTACCAGAATTGGAAGGTTCACTGACGGTATGTTGCTGATGTCCATTAGCAGAACCATTGCTCTTGACATCACCTGCAGTTTTACTGTGGTTCAATGCCTCCAGTGAAGCTACGTTGGTTTCCGTTTTGCGTGGAACACGTGACGCACGCACTGGAATCGCCCTCTCTCTTTTCGTCACAGACTTGAATGACATCAGCTCACAAGAAGACTTGCTCAATGGACCTTCCTTCTCACTTTGTGATACCGACTTCAAGGACACCACGTTGGTTTTCCCCTCACAAGATACAGGTTCTGTAGATGGCATTTTCAGTGCAACTTTCTTCTGTAACTTCGATTTGAGAGGAACTACTCTAGAAAAACTAGATTCTGCGACAGAAGAAGCGTGTGATTCCTTCTTCAAGGATACTATTTCAGCTTTCTTCTCGGAAGAAACAGGTGCTGTTGGTGGAGAAGACTTGGTCAATGTGTCTTCCTTTTGTCTTTCATGGGTTGACTTGAAAGCGACTTTTCTAGCACTGCCAGTTTTTCCGACACAAGAAACTTGTGATGCCGCCGTATCCATGGCTACCACTTTGGCGTTTTTCTCCTTAGGAAATTGTGCTTTAGACAGGGAAGACTTGTTTGATGCACTTTCCTTTCCTCTTACGTCAGTTGACTTGAAGGTGACCTTTTTAGCACTGCTTTCTGTCACAGTAGAAACTTGTGGTGGAGACACAGCAGCCTTGTTCAGTGGTTCAGATTTGCAGCCTCGAGTCAATGACCTCAACGAGACCATTCTTCTTTCTTTCACTTTAACAGCGGAAAGGGATTTAGACGTAGAAGAGTCTTTGAGTGGATCCGCGGTGTTAGATTGTTCCACAAACTTTACTGAGTCTTTTATGTCGCTGGTTTCAATTTTAGAACAAATGGGTGGCGCATGTGATGCAGGCTCTTTGATCGAGTCCACTTTCTTGCATTGTGTTGCTGGTTTTAACAAAACTACTTTGTTCTTGACCACATGTGCACAGGAACTTTCTTTGCTTTCCTCATTGTTCATATCAGAAGGTACTTGTGGTACAGATGCTACTGCGTTCTTCACTTCTTCATCCTTCAAAGACTTCAAGGAAACTACCTTCTGCACACCAGATGGTGCAGGGGCTACAGAATGAGTCGACTTGCTCGATGCTTCTGTGTTTCTACCTTTGGGCACAGGATTCAATGAGACCACCTCGCTGTTTTCCGCACCAGAGGAAACAAGTGGTAATTGCGGAATAGAGTTGCTCATTAAATCTGCCTTTGGACTTTGAGTCGGTGACTTTAAGGATGCAAGTTTACTGCTTCCCTCTTCGGGTGCGGGCTTGCGTATCTGTTCTGATGCCTTAGCTTGATTCAAAGGCTTTATGAAAGACCCTTGAATGGGTATTACCTGTGATTCAGGTGAAGAAGACTTGCTAATTGGTTCCACCTTCTTACTTTGTATCACAGACCTCAAGCATATCACTTTACCACGCTTCTCTGCGACAGAGGAGGCAGTTGGTTGAGACACATTTGTACTTGTTTCTCGCTCTGCTCTGTCACTTTGTGCGAAGGACACCCGCTTAATGCTGTTCACAGTGCCAGAAACCGCTGATGTGGCCTGGGATGGAGTTGATTTAATCAATGCATCTGAGTCCTTCCTTTGAGTCCTTGACTTCAAGCGATCCATCTCACTGCCTTTCACATCAGGTTCTTTCTTCTTTGTCTGATGCAATGATTTAAACGAGACTTTCTTTTTACTGCTGTTTACTTCTGATTGGACAGATGGTACAGCAATTGAAGAAGCTGTTGGTGAATCTTGCTTCCTATCGTGAGGTATTGACTTCAACGAAACCACTTTACGATCTTCATCATCAGATGGAGCAATTGTTATCGATAGATCACGCTTACTCGATGGAGGAGTCTTTGTATTCCCAGTCAGTGACTTCAAGGAAACCACTTTACGTTGTTGCACATTTTCTGCCAAAACAGTCACTGGTTTTGACGAATCAGCGTCTGTGTCAACTCTACTCACTTGGGTTGATACCTGTAGTGTTTTAAGCCTGTCACGCTCGACCACTTTCACACGACGACGACGTAAGAAAGCCTCAAGTCCAGAACCAGCTTGTGTGGGATAGGGTTCGGTTTTCTTGTTGATAGATTTGGAATGAGAAATGGTTGGCTTGCTTGGTGGCTCAGCAATAGTTTTACACATCTCTTGTTGTGCGGTTTGAGATGCATCTTGAGAAACATGATTTGTGGCTTGACTTTGTCCCATACCGTTTACCACTGACTTGTCTACTTTATCCTTTGCCTCGGAGTTGGTTTTCAACTCAACTTTTTGTTCATTAACTTTGGTGACTGATTCTTCTTTACTAGATGTTTTGTTGTCCTTGACTGGTTCACTCTCAACAGAGGTGTTACTCGGCTCTTCGCTCTCGCGCAAGTTGGCCTTGCTTTCTTTTAGTCTCGATTTTACAGCATCGATGATTTCTTTAATCACTAGCTCCTCGTTTTCATCATTGAGGTCAAACAAATCCTCATCGTGACTTTCAGCTTCACTGCTGGTCGAGTCATTATCTTCACTTACAGGAAATACAGGTTGTTCCTCCTGTCCAAGTGCAAAAGTCAGCGTTTTATCGTTCACATCTTGTTCTGCTGGTTCGAGTGAGAGATCAGTTGGCTGCTGTTTAGTGTCATGGGATTCATCTTCTTCAGCTTGTAAGAGAGAAGGTGTCAATGCCACATGTTTAGGGTCATCTTCTTCTCGGAAGCTAAAGTCTTTCCACGAAACCCCTGATGTGACCGTCACTGGTTCTGTTGGAGTTACTGGTTGTTCTGTCTTCCCGAAAGAAAACACTGACTGCTGTTTGCTTTCTCTAAGGAATGCCACATGTTTAGGATCGTCTTCTTCTCGGAAGCTAAAGTCTTTCCAAGAAACTTCTGATGATGCCAACACTGGTTCTGTAGGAGGTACTTGTTGTTCTGTGTTCCCGAAAGAAAAGACTGACTCCTGCTTGTTTTCCCCGAAGATTGACACTTGCTGGGAATTGTGGTCTCCAAAGCTAAAGCTAAAGGTGTTGAATGGAGACTTTGATGCGGTGGTGTTCTGCTCTGATGTACAAGGGAAAACACATCTGGATACCTGCTCTAGTTTTGGCCATGGCTCAACTGTTGATGGAACAGTATTTGCAGATTGGCTTGCCGCCTGGAAAGGGATTTCAGTCTGTATACAGTTGCACTTGCTACCAATAGGCACAAGATCCCCTTCTCTAAAGCTGAAGGTGTTATAAGCAAGCCATGACTTCATTTTGCTCTGTCTTGCTAGAGAAGGCGAGAGTGCAGGATTTAATGGTCTTTGATCCAGTAGTGAATAGATTACTCTGTCTTTCCTGGACAAACCTCCTGAAGGCACTTCAAACTCTGGTCGAAAGCTGAACGTGTTATAAGCAAACCAGGATTTCTTGGTTCGTTCTTTTAAACTCCAAGATGGTATTTCAGGATTCAGGGGCCTCTCATCAAGTAGTGAGTAAATGGCTCGTCTACTGATGGCGTACTTGGTTGGCAAAGACGCAAGCAAGTTGAGACTTATTTGTGAGCAATAAGGACAATCTGTCTGATCCTCATGATCACATTCCATGAACACGTCTTCAATACTTTCATCAATGTCCATATATAACTCATCAACGTCAATCATCTCGATGTCATCGACTGTATACTGTTGCATCATCTGAAAAGGGGTGTGCATACCAGAGGTTAGGAGACCCTGAGGAGTAATACCAGCCTGGAATGGATTGACGAAACACTGGTGTATTTGTGTTGGCTGGATTCCCGTGAAAGGATACACAGGAGTATTGGATGAAGAAACATCTTCCATGATGTAGTCACCATTACAGTCATAGTGTTGTATCTCAGACAAGGTAAATATAGGTATTTCTGCCAGGCCTTCCAATGCTCTATCCTTATGCTCTCTTGCAACAAGTTCCGCCCTTTCAATCACCTTCTGCTTCAAGTCTTGTGGAAGTACGTCATTATCATAATGTTTGAAGTGTCTTGAAAAGTTGTTTCCTGTGAGTGCACACCCTATTCTTGAAACAGAACTGGGGTTTACAACAGCTTTGAATGAGCCATCGTCTGATACTAGCACTATCCCTCTTTCCAGAAGATCGACTGTCTGTGTCATAAGAGCTTGTTGCACATCACTTGGATACCTTTGTGTAACCAGCTGTGAGTCTCTCGTTTTCTCCACTGCTTCTATTAACGATGGCATGCTAAGTGCTTCCGCCTCAGTTTTCTTGATTTCGATGTCTTTATATAACAACTGATTACTTTCATCCTCATGGCTCATTTTTCGTCTTCTTTCAGTTGGGCCTTCCAGTGGTACATTCTCTATTCCCCTTACAGTGACATCTACAGACTTTCTTATTTCTTTGATCCCTCTCGTCACAGCTTCTGCGAGTGCGTTATACATTGGCTGAGCGTCTACTGTTTGTGTTGCGTGACACAACGCTGTTACACTGTCAGATAGTTGATCTTCTTCTTCAGATGGATCTGCCACAACATTTCCTGTGTGTTGTACTTTCTCTACGGAATGAGATGATCTTGTACATTCAGCAACTGTCTGATCTTTCGTAGGCTTTTCTTCTACATGGTTTTCTAGGAGTACTGTACTGACGTCATCCTGAAGCTGAATCCTTTCTGAAGGCAGCCCTGGTTCAGCATTCACTGCTTCCTGCTCTTCCTGCTGCCGTAAGTCACATTGTGCGCTTACAAATGTAGCAGATGGCACACCTTCTTCAGTCGTTTGTCGACATCGAACATTCTGATGATTTACTTCATCCAGGGCCTTGAATTCCTCTGGAAATTCTGTGAGCGCAACCTCTACTGACTCCTGTATAGGTTTTTCTGATTGGGATGACAGTTCCTCTTGGTTTGAACCCTTCTGGCTCTTGTAACTGTCGTGCGTTAAGTCCTTCTTAACCTCTCCTTGATCCTGTACGAGTACAAGATGAAGATAGTTTGTTTGAGAAGCGTCACTATTCGCACACTCATTGGATTCAACCTCAGCTTCTGGAGTATTTGCGACTTGTGTTGGTAGAGGATAGAACTCGCGTAACACGGCCAAAAACTGCTCTGATGGTGTTGGTAAAACCTTCTCCGAGGCTGCTCTCTCTGCACCACGGTTGTTGTCCTCACTTTTAATGGTCTTTCCAAAGAATACTTCCAACCCTTTGAAGTCAACTTCGTTTTTGCAGGAAGTCGACTCAGAGGCAGGAAGGCTGGTATCGATGGAAGCGAGACGAGAGCAGAGTTCGTCTAAGTCGTCTCCTTGTACTGTAGCTGCAGTAGTGGGATTATATGCGCTGGAATGATCATCTGATGTTGATGGTACATCTTTACCTGAGGCTACCTTCTCTGCTACTGGATTTTCCACTTCACTTTGAACGGCCTTTCCAAAGAATATTTCAGACCCTTTCAAGTCAACATCGTCCTGGGTGATAGCTACCTTAGAAACAGGCAGAATGACATCGTCGTGACCTGACATGGAAGCAAGACGTGAACAGATTTCTTCAATGGAATGTTGAAGACGATGAACCTTATGGTCTTCTACTTTCAGTGTTTGAACTGCCTTTCCAAAGAATATTTCAGACCCTTTCAAGTCAACATCGTCCTTGGAGGCAGCTACCTTAGAAACAGGCAGAATGACATCGTCGTGACCTGACATGGAAGCAAGACGTGAACAGATTTCTTCAATGTTGACTGTCTCTGCCTCGTCTGTAGCAGTTGGAGTCGGAATGCTGGAATGTTGAACACGATGAACCTCATGGTCTTCTACTTGCGGTGTTTCTAGCGCCATCTCGTAGTTGTCACGGTCAACACACTGAACCTCTGACATAACAGCCACTTGCTGAAGTGACATGAATTCAGGTGAGCTAAGAATTGATTCGATTGGTATTTGAAAATCAATCTCTCTTATATCATCAGCAATGGCTATGAACCTCAGGATGGAAACATACACTTCAGCGATGCCTTCCGGCCAGAATACTACGCATAAACGAGCTGTGATGTCACAGATTCCTGGAAATTGGAGGCGCAGCTCTAGTTCAGCTGGACTGGGCTGAGGTGGAATGACCAATGACTCCTCTACTTCCAGTTGGTTGAAGCAGGTGGTGTCTTCTAACAAGCTGACATCAAGTGCCATCTTGTGATTGTCACAGTCAGCAGGCTGATTTTTATATTCTTCCACTTGCTGTGTTTCCAGATGAGGGATATAAAGCGCCAGCTCGCAGTTCTCACAGTCATTATCCTGAACCTCATGGTCTTCTCTTTGCGGTGTTTCTTGGTGAATGGCATGTCGAGCCATCTCGTAATTGTCACAGTAGACAGGCTGAATCTCATAGTCTTCAACTTGCTGTGTTTCGAGATGAGGGATATAAAGCGCCAGCTCGCAGTTCTTACAGTCAGCAGGCTGAACTTCATATTTTTCTACTTTCGTTGTTTCTAGTGCCATCTCGTAATTGTCACAGTAAAAAGGTTGAACCTCTGACATAACAGCCACTTGCTGAAGTGACATGAATTCAGGTGAGCTAAGAATTGATTCGATTGGTAATTGAAAATCAATCTCTCTTATATCATCAGCAATGGCCACGAACCTCAGAATGGAAACATACACTTCAGCGATGCCTTCCGGCCAGAAAACTACACACAAACGAGCTGTGATGTCACAGATTCCTGGAAATAGGAGGCGCACCTCTAGTTCAGCTGGATTGGGCTGATGTGGAATTGCCAATGATTCCTCTACTACTTGGTTGTAGCTAGTGGTGTCTTCCAATAAGTTGATGTCAAGCGCTATCTCATGACTGTCGCAGTCAACTGGCTGAGCCTCTGATGTAGCAGCTACTTGCACAGCTGATGACGGAGGTGGCATGATTGCAAGTGTACTAGCGCTAGCAGTTAATTGGGTCGGTTGTCGCAGACCAATCCGTGTCATGCCATCAACAATGGCCTCGAAGTTTAGGATGGTACAATCAACTTCAACGATACATTCCGGTCTGAATACTACACACAAACGAGCCGTGATGTCACAGATCCCTGTAAATTGGAGGCGCAGCTGTAGTTCAGCTGGACTGGGCTGAGATGGAATTGCCACAAATTCCTCTACTTCTTGGTTGCAGCTAACGGTGTCTTCCAATAAGCAAAGTGCGATCTCATAATTGTCGCAGTCAATAGGCTGAGCCTCTGATGTAGCAGCTACTTGCACAGCTGATGGCGAAGGTGGCATGATTGCAAGTGCACTAGCAGTTGATCTGGTTGGTAGTCGTAGACCAATACGTCGTAGACCTTCAGCAATCGCCTCGAAGTTTAGAATGGTACAATCAACTTCAACGATACATTCCGGTCTGAATACTACACACAAACGAGTTGTGATGTCACAGATCCCGGTTAGATGGAGGCGCAGTTCTAGTTCAGCTAGACTGGGCTGAGGAGGAATTGCCACTAATTCCTCTACTTCTTGTAAGCTGACGTCAAGTGCGATCTCATGATTGTCGCAGTCAATAGGCTGAGCCTCGGATAAAGCAGCTACTTGCACAGCTGATGGCGAAGGTGGCATGATTGCAAGTGCACTAGCAGTTGATCTGGTTGGTAGTCGTAGACCAATACGTCTCATGCAATCACCAATGGCCTCGAAGTTTAGAATGGTACAATCAACTTCAACGATACATTCCGGTCTGAATATTACGCATAAACGAGCTGTGATGTCACAGATCCCGGTTAGATGGAGGCGCAGTTCTAGTTCAGCTAGACTGGGCTGAGGAGGAATGGCCACTAATTCCTCTACTTCTTGGTTGCAGCTAACGGTGTCTTCCAATAAGCTGCACGGGAAGAATAGTTCTTGAGTTCTCACAGGCACAATCGCAGTGCATGGATTAATGTGCACAGAAGGTTTTTCTGTAACTGTATCCTTTCCCGTCAGGTTAAACAGACTCACTTGTTTCCAGCTCCATCCAAAGAGGCAGGATCTCATTTTGTCCATGATGTCACGCAGTTTCATGCTGCTCATAGTGGAGAGTATTGTGGACGCAGGTCCTGCTGATGAGTCTGTCTGGTGGCTCTCCACAAGTGTGGTGATTGGTGTCTCTGTTTCTTGTACAGCTGTCATCATAAATTAGGGTAAAGACATAAACATCATGTGACATACACAGCACGTGACACATGACTTGCGCTGATAGATCACGTGACTATTCCCCAAACATGTTTTATATTTTAAAAAAGACTCAGGATAATGCCAAACAATATAAAAGTTTTTGAACTTTTTCCGTTCAACAAGAGGTTTTTGTCAGTTACGATGAGATTTAGACTTGATTCGGGACATTTTATAACTGGTTTTAATTACTAGCTATTGTTAGCAGTGAGATTTTCCGGATATTCATCGCGATCAGTGGACTCTTTCAGTAAGTGGCTAATGTTTGTTTTTAAGCAGCCAATAGAATAGCGATCTACTAACACAAGTCATGGTCCCTTATCGCGCTTGCTTATATTATGATCGTCTAAGTTTTTAGAATCTGATAGCTATGTTATAGTAAAGATTCTTCTTAATGTAACAATGTAACGAGGTTGTCATAAAGATAATCCACTGTAAAGAATTTGTGATCTCTTTCCTTTCAAAATTCTTATTCTTGAATATGAAGAGCAAATTGCAGTAGTACTTAAATCCTTTCTTAGCTTTCTTGAACCTTGTTCTTGATCTGCTAAAGGTGTAACCACTCTTTTATTGTATCAAAAAACGATTTTTACTATATGGAACATCTATGAGTTAAGTTTGCTCAGTGATGTGCTGTTCTTTTCCTTGCGGTGAGGGTTTTTCTCCGGGTTCTCCGGTTTTCCCCCTCAGCAAAAATCAACATGCAGAACTTGCGAAGGTTTATTTTACTGCGCAATGCCGCACCTAACGATAAAAATACTTTGCGCAGTACATATTATCGGCGGCCAGTCCAATACTCCAATCAAATCTTACGCGCACTGCCTGTGTTTGTTTTAAACGGATACATCAGTAGTCTGTAAACAACACACTTTAAGAAGAATGATCGAAAAAGAAACAAGAAAAATGGGATTAGAATATTGTCCGTTCATTTATATTAAATCCTTTCCTCATTTCCCCCCAATCATTTCTTCAGTAGAGTCTAGTGTTTTCAGTCTACATCTTCCAACTTAGCTGCCTATTTCTCGTGCATTTAGTAAGGAAAGAAGACAAGAGGACAACTGAAGAAAGTCTATTTGACTTTTTAAAATTTTATTATCATATCGTTCATGTATTTAAGTAACCTTTTTACCAGTATTCCTTGGTTGTTTTCCAGCTTTCTTCTTCTTCTTTTTTTGTTTGTTTGTTTTTTCCCTCTTCCTTCTTCTTGTGTTTTCTTTTTACCCGCGCGCTTTTGCTTTTTTAACTTTTACGCGCGTCAAGAATCTGCATCATTCATATTCAAATCTCGTTCCAAATTGCATCCCATTTTATCTTATAATGATATCAACAAAAAGACAACTACTTACAGTTTACACCGAGCATGCTTTCTTGAGTGGAGATGTTTTGTTCCACGCATGCTGTTGTCGAGACATGAAGGGTCTCGTCGTGGCTCACGGCGCACGGTTCTTGCAAGACAGTCTTTGGTCTTCCTGACTGATCTTGTAGTTTTGACATCTTTGCGATGTTAATGGCAAACTTGGAAGAAAAGAAAAACAAAACAAGTGTGAAACAAAAAAGCTTTTTGAACTTTAGAAAAACAAGCTCAGATTTCTTTAGTTTCTTACCTGATCTCTTGTCTGGAGTTGCCTGAACTTTTCCGCAGCCTCGCGAGAGATTTCTCTCCCGCGAGTGGGTGTTAACTTGTTTTTCTTACACTAATTCAAATGATCTTTGGAAACGACGTACAAATATATATCTCTTTGGGATTCACGAGAGCTTGGGAGGCTTTTCCAACTTTCTAAATAACTTTTTTCGAGCTGAAGTATTCGTAAAGCTTCCACTTTGGAAATTATTTACGAACTGAGAAAAAAGAAAAAGTTGATTCTTTTTATTACGCAGAAAGTACGTCACAAACGAATTAGTTTTACTTCAGCCAATCAGAATCAAGAACGATAGTGCGCGCAGTTCGAAAACTGACGTCACAATACGAGCCCGCGGTCAAGTCGAATTTTATTCAGCGGGTTCCATGGTTACCATCCCGTTCCCAGTTTTTTCTCAACTTCAATGTTTCGATGAACACTGGGAACGAATTTGCGGAAAGACCACAGTGCTCCCAAAGAAGTTGAACGTTCTATGATCTAAATAATCTTTTCTGTAGACTAGATTCCTGTTTCTAGAAAATAGGAAATAGTTTTTCATTTTGATTTAGTTCGTAATGAAAGTTAGCGGAATTTAAATGTTTGATTTGACTTCAGTTTTGCATTTGTCAAGTTTCGTCCAGTTGGGCTTGGGCTTCCTGTGGAAAAATTCAAATCCAAAATGGCGGTCTTGGAGACAATACTTAATTGTCAACACAACCAAAACTTCGCTTTAAATTCCCTTCAAATGTTTTAGTTTTCTAAAGCCATGTTTAACCAATCCAATTCTAACTAAATTATGAACATTTTGGCTGGTTACAAATAATTTCTTAGGTTCAAGATAAATATTTATTTGCAAATTTTGGCTTCTTTTGTTGTCGCGGTTTCTTGTCAAATGCTCTCTCTCTTCATGTAGTTAATGTGAAGTTTAAACAATGAGTTCTCCTATTTCAAAATCGAAGAAGGGAAAAAGAACGCCGCTTAAGCCAAGGTAAGAAACAAATACGCTTAATGTAAGAATATTTTAGAAAGATATGAATTAAAAAGCACTGTAATGTTTAGAATGATATCAACAAAGTTAGAAAGTTTGTGGTAAAAATATTAAATTGATAGAAAAGTTATTCAAAAGACACTAGCTTGTGCAGGGACTCGGGAAAAAATCCAAATCCACCTGACAGGAATCAAACCTGTGACCTTCCGGATAGAGCGAAAACACTAGAACCATGAAATAAAAACAAAATAGTTACTAACTAATAGTTTTTATTTAGTGACTATTTAGTCAATATCACTCAACCAGAAACAACAAATACAAAAAGAAACAATACCTCATTACAACTTTACTTGTCTTTTATAGTAACTAATAGTCGCTAAATAAGAACTATTACACACTAACAATTTGATTTTGTTTCATGGTTCTAGTGTTTTCGCTCTACCGGTCGGATGCTCTACCACTGTAGCTAAATGATAAAGCGTCTGACCAATATACCACAAAACACACACTTATTAGGGAGGGGACAGGTCAAATGGTACTCCATGATACAACTGAAAGTCTGGTCTCATTTCTGCTGACCTGTCCCCTCCCCACTAGTGTGTGTTTTCTATTTTTCAACAAATTTTTCGTGATTTTTGTCTATGATGAATCTCCATGCATACTGTACACAGGGCTTGCTTTTCATATTTAAAAAAATATTTTTTGGCATTTAATTTGAGTCTTTTGTAAAAGCATATTTTCAAACTATGTGAAATCACAGGTACCCCAAGCTGGGTTTCTGTGGTGTCATATTATAATAAAATTGTCAAAATGTGAAATAAAGTAAAGAAATCTTAGCTGACCTTTGAGATGTTATACCTCTATCTCCCTGCCTGGTTAGAATTCACATTAAACCAGTTTAAGGGGGGTCTTACCTATTTACCAGCCGCGGTTGCTATGGAAAGGATTTAAATCTATAAAAGGTTTTCTTACATTATAACTTCATAGATAAAATCAATTTGTGAAATGGATAATTTTCTGATATGTGCAATGACGTCATCTCTCTTACGCAATTTATGACGTCATAGTTCATTAAAAATTAAAAAACAAGCGTGCATTTGGTCGGATTGACTCACAATTTAGCAAAATCATAGCTGATATGAATTGAAACAAAGTTAAGCATTATTTTTGAAAATGGTGAAAAGGCCAGGCTACCAAGCCATGTTGAATTTTTTAAATCTAAATATTTTCCCACTCTCTTAACGTAGAGTAAAATCCATGCTTAACTTTGTTTCAATTCATGTCAGCTATAATTTCGCTTATTTTTGGGTCAAACGGACCTATTGAATGCTTGTTTTTTAACTTTTTATGAAATATGACGTCATTAATGATGCAAGAGTGATGACGTCATCAAACATATCAAAAAATGGTCCATTTCACAAATTGGTTTCATCATGAGCTTAAAACATTAGAAAAACCTCTTAGGCATTTTTAAATCCTTTCCATAGCAACTGTGGCTGGTAAATAGGTAAGTCCCCCCTTAAGGCAGTTTTACTGTAGCATGCTAAAACTGGTTTAATGTGAATTCTAACCAGGCATGGAGATAGAGGTATAACTTCTCAAAGGTCAGCTAAGATTTCTTTACTTTATTTCACATTTTTACGATTTTATTGAGGTTTTTTATAGATCCCCATTTTCTTATAATATGACACCACAGAAACCCAGCTTGGGCTACCTGTGGTGAAATTTGAATAACTCACTCACAGAACCAGGTGATCTGAGGAAAAGCTATTAGCCAATCAGATCGAGAATCACTTTTCTGAAAAGAATCAATCCCTTGCATCTTTTCAAGCTCAATCATGGATGAACATGAGGAAATCAAAACAAAACCAAATAGCATACAAGTACAATAATGCTAGGAAAAGTGTCATTTAGTCGATTATTTGAGGCTAAAAATGTTTCTACTTCAAAGAATATGTTGTCTAGATGAGACTAAGAATATATTTTCATTGGTTAGGTTAATATTCATGTTTTTTTATTAAAGAATTACTGTTGAAACAATTTATAGTGTCTCGTTTTCAATAAGAAAATATTTATTTGCGAGAAAGTCGCTCATATTTAGCCTTTTTTCAAGATGGCCGCCATGAAACTCAAGTGAATTGAGCGTACAGTGGACGCTGGGATTGATTCTTTTCAGGAAATCATGCTTTGTGAGCATAGTCAGATCACCTGGAAGCTAATGACGTCACAGCCCACTAACTCTACGCTTGGGCTGCCTGTGGTCTATCTGTTAAATTCTTGAGAAGTTATAAGAATTTTCAAACTTTTTAAATTTGTCAATATCATTCTAAGATAATTTAAATGTAGTACTTACTGAATTTGAATATGAATTTGACAATTATGATAATGAAGTGGCGGCCATTATTGCATTCGGCGTATTATATTTTTCATTTCGCTGTGCTCATGGTAAAAGCCGGCATATAAGAACCTAGTGATTATAAACCTCAGGATAAAGCCCCATTCACACCAACTAACCTTGGTATTTATTAATTTATCTATTGCATTCCCTTCATCATTTGGCTGCCATCTTTATACAGGGTTAAAACTACATCCCCAAAGTAGTTTAGTTAAAGAAGGTTTGAAAGTTGTTTATTTAGGCGTACAGGCTGATGGAAGGGCACTAGTTCAACTAAACAACCTTTAAACATGTTTAAAGGTCTGGTGTGTATGGGGTATAAGATCTTCCATTTAAACACAGAGGAGGATCAAGGGTTATCCCATCATGCATTGCAAGTGAGATATAATTTTATATAAGCAGCTGTTATTAACACTCCATTGCCGTCAAACAATTGTTTCCAGTCAAGGAATTTGGCTCAACAATACACTAAATGTATAGAAACTGATCCAAATGCCTCAACTTCTAAAAATAATTGTTTGAAAAACATGGCTTTTTAGGCAAGCCTTTCATTAATTTTCTTTCTAAAACAATTTTTAATCAGCTACTCTATTTTATTCATGTTATGCTTATAATATATTATAATGCCAAAAAAAAAATTAGTTGATCCAGTTGCTGAAATTAATGTTTACAAAGTATTAATGTAATCTAAAGTTGTCTATAATTATAGTTCATAAATTTTATGAATTACATTTTTATATTTTATTGATACATTAATATATAGTATTAAACATAGTTATCTTTTATTTAATGCTTTAAATTCTCTTAAATATAATAGTATAATTTTTAGAGGTTTTATTTATAATCTATAATACTTATTTGTAAAGCGCTGCTGAACCTTGCGGAATTAGCGCTAAATAAATTATTATTATTATTATTATTATTATTATTATTATTAAGTAATGTAGTGTAACTTTGATATCTGCTATTACATACATACATACATGGTGATTCTTCATTTTTCTATTCAAACTTTGCAATCAAGTACATCACTCTTACATGAAAGATCATCGCAAAGTGTGTGAACAGGGAAAGTTTCAATGCTGTGGTTTTTCTTCTTCTTTTAAGTTATAACAGAATGAATTTACAGATAGAAGTACCAGATTTTGCTGATCAATACTGACTAGCCTTGCTTTGGTGTCATTTACACGCTTTGTACTGCAATAACTCCTAAAACAATCACTTTTTTGTCCCAGATTTTTTTAGCATGGAATGATGCAGGTTCTTATGTGTGGATTTTTACTGTATCTTGGTGTGATTACTGCTAAAAACAATAATTTGATATTTATTTTAGTATCCGAATAGAGTCAGTTGACCACATAAAGAGAGAAGACATGGACTCAGATGAAATGGAATCAGATTGGTTTGGCTATGAATGTAAATCAGGAGAAATTTTGTTTTATTACAACGTTAAGACTGGAGAACACAGATGGAAAACAGATTCTTCTTCCTCTGAAGTAAGTTTATCATTACTCTCCTCTGCAGTGCTGTCCTTGCTGTTTCTTGCCCTGTCCTGTCCTGCCCTTACCTTCTCTACTGTGCTATAATCTGCTATACTATGCTGTGGTCTGTTCTGCTGTGTTGTGTTCTGCTCTGCAATGCTGTGCTGTGCTGTGCTGTGCTGTGCTGTGCTGTGCTGTGCTGTGCTGTGCTGTGCTGTGCTGTGCTGTGCTGTGCTGTGCTGTGCTGTGCTGTGCTGTGCTGTGCTGTGCTGTGCTGTGCTGTGCTGTGCTGTGCTGTGCTGTGCTGTGCTGTGCTGTGCTGTGCTGTGCTGTGCTGTGCTGTGCTTTGCTGTGCTGTGCTGTGCTGTGCTGTGCTGTGCGGTGCTGTGCTGTGCTGTGCTGTGCTGTGCTGTGCTGTGCTTTGCTTGGCTGTGCTTTGCTTGGCTGTGCTGTGCTGTGCTGTGCTGTGCTGTGCTGTGCTGCACTGGGCTGTGCTGCACTGGGCTGTGCTGTGCTGTGCTGTGCTGTGCTGTGCTGTGCTGTGCTGTGCTGTGCTGTGCTGTGCTGTGCTGTGCTGTGCTGTGCTGTGCTGTGCTGTGCTGTGCTGTGCTGTGCTGTGCTGTGCTGTCCTTGGCTGTGCTGTCCTCTAAAGAGTACGTTCATTAAGACAAAGAAATTGTCCAAGCTATCAGATAGTGATATGGAACAAGAATGTGTCTAATCTATTCCCCTTCTTGTCAATTTAGAGCACCATACTCAGAGTACGGACCAGTGATGTGCCTCCAAAACCAAATGAACTGTGCAGTGTGGCTACCCAGACTGAAGACTACGGTTGTGTCAATCAATGTACCTCAATGTATGTTGACAATGAAAGAGAAATGGAAAATACAGAGAGCGAAAGCAATGAAATGAAACAAAAAGTAAGCGATGATGATACAAGTGATGTCAATGAGCAGAACATAATGAATAACACTGATGTTGACGATAACCTTGATGAAGTTAGTGAAGACTTTGAGATGGATGAGTCATTGAGTACCATAATTACTGAGATGAAAAGAAAAAAGGAGCTTGTACAAAATGTACAAACTCAACACGAAAGTAATCCCAAGAGTGACCTTCATGTACGAACACATACCGGCGAAAAACCATTTCAATGTTCGTATTGTGACAAGGCATTTACACAAAAAAGTCATCTCAAAATCCACCTTAGGATACATACTGGTGAGAAGCCATACGAATGTTCGTATTGTGATAAGGCGTTTACGACGAAACAAAATCTAGATTGCCATCTACGAACACATACCGGTGAAAAACCATTTGAATGTTCGTATTGTAATAAGGCATTCACACACAACGGTACTCTGCTTAGCCATCTGCAAACTCATACCGGTGAAAAGGCATATGGATGTTCGTATTGTGATAAGGCATTTACGAAGAGAAGTAATCTCAAAGTCCACCTTCGAATACATACCGGTGAAAATCTATACAAATGTTCGTACTGTGATAAGGCATTTGCTCGGGAAAGAGATCTCGTTATTCATGTACGAACACATACCGGTGAAAAGCCATATGAATGTTCGTATTGTGGTAAGGCATTTGCAAAGAAAAGTAATCTCAAAGTCCACCTTCGAATACATACCGGTGAAAAGCCATACAACTGTTCGTACTGTGATAAGGCATTTGCTCGGGAAAGTCATCTCGGTGGTCATCTACGCACACATACCGGTGAAAAACCATACGAATGTTCGTATTGTGATAAGGCACTTACAACGAAACAAAAACTAGATATCCATCTACGAACACATACCGGTGAAAAGCCATATAAATGTTCGCATTGTGAAAAGGCATTTAGACAACAAAGTCATCTCAAAGGCCACCTTCGAACACATACAGATAAATAAATAAATAAATAAATAAATAAATAAATAAACTGTCCAAAGCTGTCCAAAGCGCTTTACATAATTATATAATAAGTATAAAATATATTTGAAAATTATAAGGCTAACTTAAACTATAAGAAAACGAACGGAGAAAGACGAAACAATCCTAGTTCTAATAAATAATACAGAAATATATGTTATAAAAATGTGTTAAAATATTATATGAATATACCTATATAAAATATTTATCTACTTAACAATTAGAAGACGAACTCGAGATTTCTATCGGCTGATAGTTGACTAGGGGCTCCGGCCCCGAGTCAACTATCAAAGCCGATAGAAATCGAGAGTGAGTCTTCTAATTGTTAATTATAAGCATCTTGAAATAAATGAGTTTTAAGCTATTTCTTAAAAGTATTGACATTAGGCGCCTATCTTATGAAAAGTGGTATGCTATTCCATAATTTGGGTGAACAGATGAAAAGCCATATGAATGTTAGCATTGTGAAAAGGCATTTGCTAAAAAAGCAGGACTGATTATTCATCTACAAATACATACTGGAGAAAAGCCGTAAGAATGTTCTTTTTGTGATAAGGCATTTACAACGAAAACGAATCTGAATATCCATCTACGAACACATACCGGTGAAAAGCCATATGAATGTTCAAACTGCGATAAGCAAGAAATCCATATTGCCCCATCATGAGCTTTCTTAGATGAAAATTATTCTTGAGAATAAGATTCTTTGTTTGAGTTGTATCTATATTCATGTGTCTTCTCATGCGCAACCATTAAACGAAGAAATGATACTCTGGGGAATGACACGTGGTCTGAAATGGGAAAACATTATGCCCAAGCCGATGAAGTCTATTATTACTCTTTCACATAAGTACGATCACGTTACCCCTATTTTGAAGGAATTACACTGGTTGCCAGTTGATCATCGTATCACTTTTAAGACTATGCAACTCGCGATCTTCCTCCAAGCTCTTAGGGACCGTTCATTATTTATGGGAGAGGGGGGGGGGGGGTGGGTGATTAAATGGGGGGTCTCGAAATTTTTTTAAGCCTGAAAAGGGGGGTCTTGAAAATCTTTTTGAGTTATTAGGGGGGGACTTGAAATAAAAATAGTAATGAAATAAATAAGCAAAATAGCATATGGCACATTTTGAGAATTTTTTTTTTTTTTTTGGGGGGGGGGGGGGGGGGGGGGGGCTCCGAAATATTTGTATTTGAAATAAGGGGGTCATTGAAAAAAAATATGTTTATTGTGGGGGGGCTCTGAAAAAAAAAGGTGCCTTTGCTAATTAATCACCCACCCCCCTCCCCCCCCATAAATAATGAACGGTCCCTTATTGGCTCAGCCTTTATGTAATCTTAAAACGTATGGTTTGCGCGTTTTTTCAGTCTGTGCCCCCAGACTTCGGAATAGTATTCCTTTTGATATAAGAAGTAGTAGTTTTATCAGCATTTTCAAGAAAAGGCTTAAAACTTACCTATTCAACCAGGCTTATTTTATAGATTAATCACTTTTCTTTATCAACTATGTTATGACTATCCTTACTTGATAGTCACTCTTATGATCGTTTCAGTTTAGGCTCTTTACGCTATACAAATAAAGTATTATTATTATTATTATTATTATTATTATTATTATTATTATTATTATTATTATTACGTCATTTTTTGTTCGTGCGCGCATACAACGGCAGACTACGTGTCATTCCTTTGGGGATTCTTTTTTTTTTCATTTGCATCCAAATAGACTAAAACAACTGAAAAATGTAACTCAAGGGAATGAAATTACCTCCCCCTCCCCCTCCCCCCAATTTAATCTTAGCTCCCATTTAATTTTACCCCTTCAGGACCCTCTCTTGGAAGTCATTTGTCATGGCTGCGCACTGATTGCCTGAACTACTAAGACCGTGCTGGTCGGAAGACAGTGATCGATGGTCTATGTTTATGCTCTAAAGGGGACGATGGGCTTGATTCCCTTCCCTTGAAGATTGAAATCTTTTTCTGGTGTTCATATTTTTCATTGTTTTGACCAGGGGTTGGCGCAGACGACCCCAGACACAAAGATAATATTGGGCTCCCTGTGGTCTATCTCTGTCTTGTGCTCGATACATGTTTATAAAATAGTCGTGCTTGTTTCTTATTTTCTTTCAAATATTTTGTCATTTTGGTTGATTTTCCTGCTCAAACAGACTGTATTCTGGTCAACTGATACGTCAGGTAAGTCAGGAATGATGTATTGGGTTGTTTAGTGGGTATTTAGTGCTGTTTGTAGGATCAAAGCGATGATGACTCGAGTCAGTCATTTGTAAATGACATCAAGAAATAATCTGTATAAAACAACGAAACGAAGATAAATATACAAGCAAAGTACAATAAGCTTATCATAAGAGCATTATTCTATTCAAATACGCTTCGTTACCTGTTCTAGCTTGTCAAACAATTCGATAGTGTGGTGTGTTGGAGAACTTTGAAAAAGTGATACGTAAACCGATGCTTTAGTAGTGCACCAAACTGAAGAATATAAAGCAATGAATAAAGTAATGAAATGAAACAAGAAGTTAGCGATGATGATGTGATTGATGTGAATGAAATCAAAGAAGAAGTAAGCGATGATGATATGACTGATGTCAACGAGCAGAACATAATGAATAACAGTGATGTTGACGATAACCTTGATGAAGTTAGTGAAGACTTTGAGATGGATGAGTCATTGAGTACCATAATTACTAAGATGAAAGGAAGAAAGGAGCTTGTTCAAGATGTACAAACTCAACACGAAAGTAATCCCAAGAGTCATGACTGTTCTTACTGCAGTAAAACATTTAAGTGGAAAAGTCGTCTTAAACTTCATCTACGAAGACATACCGGTGAAAAGCCATTTAAATGTTCGCAGTGTGATAAGGCATTTGCACAGAAAGGGATTCTCGGTCGTCATCTAAAAACTCATTCCGGTGAAAAGCCATATAAGTGTTCATATTGTAGTAAGGCATTTACTTCAAAACCGTATCTGATTATCCATTCACGAACACATACCGGTGAAAAGCCATATAAGTGTTCGCGTTGTGAAAAGGCATTTACACAGCAAGGCGCTCTCAGTGATCATCTACGAACACATACCGGTGAAAAGCCAGACAAATGTTCGCACTGTGATAAGGCATTTGCTACGAAAACGTATCAGATAATCCATTTACGAGCATTTACGAGCACATACCGGTAAAAAGCCATATGAATGTATATATTGTGATATGGCATTTACGCAGCAAGGCGCTCTCGGTAGTCATCTACGAACACATACCGGTGAAAAGCCACACAAATGTTCGCATTGTGATAAGGCATTTGCTCGAAAAGCTCATCTCAAAGGCCACCTTCGAATTCATACCGGTAAAAAACCCAGATGAATAATGTTGGCATTGTTAAGGGATATTTGCGTTGTTATAGAGCTTCCTTAGCCACGTGTGGGTCATACAGACCCACGGAAATGACCTTTCTGTCTCTGTGCAGTGCTACCCATTGACAGGGCGCGGTTGATTAGCACCAGACCTGCTAAAATCTGAAAAGGTAATTGACGTTTGGGGGAAAAAAATAAGCACGCTTGCTGATAAAAGTCATTTCCAATTTTCATCCAAGTTCCCCTTTAATGTTAAGACTGATCGATGAAATATATATTACATGGTGCATGATCCAGAATAAGAACTGATTCCAATATTATACCATGCATATTGATCCATACTGTCTGTCATGCAGCACATGGCATAGACCAGAAGAACTTGAAGCTCGTGAAGATACAACCTATTTCAATAGACCTCATCGGCTTGGGTGTAATGTTGTCCCATTTCAGACCACGTGTCATTCACTAGAGTATCATTTCTTTGTTTAACGGTTGCGCATGAGAAGATACATGAATTTGGATACAACTCAAACAAAGAATCTTATTCTCAAGAGAATGACACGTGGTCTGAAATGGGACAACATTACATCCAAGCCGATGAGGTCTATTGACGTTGATAACGGGAGATCTGAAATAGTCGATCTGAGACCTATAGGTCTCTTGCACGTGACGTCAGAGCAGCTCAATTTGGAGGGCAAAACAAGAATTTCAATCTCCTGAGAATTGGAACCTATTGTTTTGCCCTCCAAATTGAGCTGCATTCCGACGTGCTGCAAGGGGACTTTAGGAATTGTAGAAGGCTGAATGCTCATCTCATAAATATTGTAAAAAACATAGTTGCAATCACGCTTGAATGGTGTTGAATTGCTAATCTGTGTCACTTATCGCATTAATTCACAAAAATTCATGTTGACACCCACCAAATCCTATTGATCTCAGATCGACCATTCCAGATCTCCCGTTATCAACGTTAATTGAAATAGGTGCAATATGATCAGTGCTCTCCATAGCAGATATCAGAGTTGTCTTTAATAGCCAAGCAATTGTTTCAAGTCGAGGCACTTGGGTCAACACTGATCGAGTAAATGTACAGAAACTGAACCAAATGTCTCGACTTAAAGCAATAGTCCCCTTCACAGTTCCCTGCGCCGATCTTTAAAAGGTAGCCGGGCCTTTGCATCAAAGCGAGACGAATGGTGACCTTGCAATAATAGAGCCATGTGAATAATTGTCCAAGATGTTAAAAAAAGGTTTCTATCATTAGAAGCTCATCGTTCGTCTCGCTTCGATACCATAGCACTGCTACCTTTCAAGATGGCGCAGGGAACTGTGAAGGGGACTTGTTTAGAGGCAATGACGTGTTTTGATACACAATAGTTCATTAAATTTAATTTATATTGCTTGCTGTATGTACACAATTCTCCATTTGCACGTTAATGCGTCATCGCGGCCATGTTAGTGGTATTAAACAAAAGATTCCTCGTAACCATCCATTGATACAGCTAATTCCATAAAGCATATCACTTATCTTTTGTTTACCAACAAATTTCACTGTAGGTTATCTAAGAATTAAAGAATATATGTCCAAGTCGTAGAATTTTCAAGCACACAGTGAGGTTCTTATTGCAATACTGAAAGCTACAGTGAAATGATGAATTTCAGTCATGATTCCGCTCTCAAATTAAGCTTTAGGCTTTTTTTTCAGCGACGTTAACAGCCAACGAGCATGAGCTCGAATTTCTAGCACAAATGGGAAACCGAGTTCTTTCGCTTTTTCGACTTCTCTAAAAATTCATCTAACAATTTTTTCTTGGAAATGAAAGAATTTCAACGACAAAAATTACAGTAATTTTTTTCTGATATTTCCTTTGATTTCCCTGTTTCATTTCTGCAGGGCTTAGTTTCCCAGAGTGCTTTGTGAGCTTTGATGCACAGGCATTGCCTATTGAATTAGCTATAACACAGTAAAACCTCTCTTAATCGACCACCTACTAAACGACCAAACTTTATTTATCGGCCAAGTGTCAAAGTCCCTGAGGAGTTTTGCACAAATACTATACCTCCAGTTAGCGTCCAACCTCTATTTATCGGTCAGTTTTAAAAATCCCAAAGAGGTTTTTCCCCCAACTATTTTATACCTCTATAAAGCGACCAACCTCTATCTAGCGGCCAAGCTGATGATTCCCCGAGAGTGGCCGCTTATCAGAGGTTTTACTGTACTATTAAAATGGCTGCCATGTCTTTGTCTCTTGTTTATCTTGGGACGGTTGCAAACTATCAACTCCTTGGAGTTGCAGGAGTTAGATTGTTCGTACATGAAGTAGTTACTTGACGACCGAAATATCCATGGATATAAAGATGATAAGTCTTCTTGAAATCCTTTTTTTGATTAAGTTTTATACCCGGAGAAACGTTTTCAAGTAGTTACTATCGTTCAACATGGACGGCATACAGAAACTGCATAGCATAGGGACTTGAGAGATATAATCAATGATTATTAATGAAAATCGATAGATTTTTGATGTCATTTATGGTAGGAGTAATATAGATTTACATCCAATGTATATGATATTGGAAAAGCCATATATAGATTCGTGTTTTTATGCGCATGCGCCCCGCACATGCGTAATAAAAACCAAGCAGCATCTCCCATTATGTAATGTCGAATAACGTCACGCGTGACATTAGAATACAGCTGTATACTGTGCGTGACACCATTGCACGTGACTTTTTACACAATTAGGCGGTAATCACCGCGCATGCCCAGACCATATCACGTTACTTTAATAATAAAATTCAAGCGGTGCAAACTGCGCATGTCAGGTCCCAGTCCTGTCGGTACCGAGGACACTGTAGTGTACCGCATTTTCCCCGAACGCCAGTCAGCAGAGATTCTCTCCAAGTTCTTTTGTTCCCGGTTTGTTTTGCCACACCTGCGTCAGCGTCAACGCAAATATACTCCGCTCTGCTGCTGCTGTTACTTGTCGACGACATGAGGTATCCGTGGTACTCTCTGGTCCATGCATTGCTAGGACATACATAACGAGCAGGGACCATTATTAATGAGGGTCTTGATAAGGTCCTGCATACAGCACAAGGGACCCCATGGTAATTCATCTCGCTTCGTCGTCCAGGTACCCTCAGGAAGATATCATCTACTTGGCCGTATTCTACACCGTACAAATGGGCCCTTAACTTGAGGCGGTTAGGTGCACGTGCGTAGAATGGTTGGTGTGGCATGCAGAGATAGTTGGATCCACTGCCCTTTTCCCTTGAAGAAGGGCCTGCCATTTGTCCTGAGATACATAATAAGTAGACTATTAAAATGATCAAAGTTTGAAGATTCATTACTGAAATAAATTTGGGAATCAAGGCCAGCGTATTGGTAGAGCACCCGCCTCTAACCTCTGGGGTCTCAGGTGCCCTGAGCTCAGCATCACATGTGAGTAGAGTTTGCTGTTACAAGTTCTCCCCTGGTTCTCCGATTTTCCTCCCTCTGCAAAACCCAACATGCTAAATTCCAATATTGTCCTCCTTCCGAAATTTTTTTCCGCTGCGATTCAAGGTGTTCTAGTATCAACAATTAACCATTATTTACCTTTATATACCAGCTCTGATCCTTTTCCAGAGCAGTCTTCTCTACCCCATCTGATATACACCGCACCACCCGACTGTTTCCCACGTCGATCTGTTGTTTTATGAGCTTCGGTTGGACTAGGAGTGACCCTGGTGCGCGATCCTGTCATCGGTGGCCCCATCGTCCCTGATACCGGTGATCCAGGAGGACCCCGCGGACCAGCGTCCCCTTTCTTTCCTCTACGGCCCCTTATACCTGGAGGCCCAGGTGGACCAATATCTCCTGTGTCCCCTCTTGGACCTGTGGCACCATTTCTACCTTAACAAAAAAGACACATGCAGAGCTGTAGTGACCCTAGAATGATTGTGTTTCAGTATAGTAACCAAACCCTGGCCTGCCTACTAGAGCTTGTGATCTGTTGCCTGGTGATTCCTGACCTTGATACATACTCGATACCAGCTGAGAGAACTGGAATCTCAATAGATGAAAACGCCAACAATTGCCTTTTTTCAGTATCTGTGACATAGCGAGGGGGCGGCGCCCCTACCTAAAATTTTCAGGCTGAGCCTTTTTTTCTTTGATGTATGATGTCAATACCACTGGTGTTGGGAGGGGGCGAGCACATGCCCCCCCCCCCCCCCCCCAATTTTTGGTAATTAGTTCTTATTCTAGGTCCCCCCAGGATACTGGATCCTGGGTTCACTATGACGCCACAGCTTTGTGTTGTTGCTGTTTTGTCCCCCTCCCATGACCATGATTCTTAGCGTTGAAACAAAAGATTGTTTTAGTGTGACGTCATAATGAAAAGGCAACGGTTCCACATTCTTGAGCATCTATTTATCATAAGCAAGTTACAAATTTAATGAAAGACGTACCTACCCGGCATCCCTTGCACACCGTCTCTTCCTGGCATCCCATCTCTGCCTGCTACGCCATCACGACCATTAGCGCCAGGTCTACCTGGTAAACACGAGCATTAGGTCAGTGGTAATACCCAATCTACGGTAACATAATACGATCCCGCATGACGTCCCGGGGTCCCGTACAAATCCCGTCACTCCTTTGACTTGTACTCTTTCACCCAGGTTATTATGATTATTCTTATGCGATTTGTGTGCTTTACAACTCGCTTCTAATGGACTACTTCGACGAAACGGCGGCCATTTTGGTAGGGGGCAAATATACAAATCTTTGTTACACTTATGGCGTCGATTGAAATTAACGTTTCACCCCTAGACAACTTGACCAGAGATGAATTAAGAAGATGAACACGAAAGAAAGACAAATAAACGAGACATTTTTGTTTTCTTTTGCCCCCTAGACGCCCCATAACGTCAAAGCAGCTCAATTTTGAGGACAAAACAAAAGAACTTTTCAATGTCCTGAGAATAGCACTTTCCACGAATGACGTCACGGTGATGCATTATGGGATTGAAATGAGGACAAGCCGAGCCCAAAACACATGCTACTATGCTGCAACAATGTTTTCTTGTCTTGTTGTTTCTAATTCATGGAAAACTATGGTTTCTCGACTGATATTTATCTTTTTTCCCTGTAAACTAAGCCTTTTTTAATGTTTGTCCGCATTTCGATCCCACAATGCTTTGCAATATCTATTTTTAGTAACCGTGAAAAATGCTATTGGAAACCTATTGTTTTGTCCTCCAAATTGAGCTGCATTCCGAAGTGTTGCAAGGGGTTTATAATGCTTTATAATGAGACTATATGGATACGACTCAAACAATGAATGAGTTGCGTGTGGAATATTTTATGGAATCGAACAGCACATGCAGTCAACCAGTTAATCCAGATAATTATGCATAAATATCTTATAATCTCTTGTGGTATTTGCCCTCCTTATTCACCAAGTTATTTCATCACTTTCCGCCGACAAAACCAAGGTTACCGTTAAAACAGAAAGGCCATAAGCTAACGAAGAAAAGACGAGCAAAACTGATTGATGTCATCGAGGGTTGTAAACGCGTGCCAGGTAAACACGTAATGTATATCAATCGAAAAGATAAAATTTTTGCCATCAAAAGAATGAATGCAGTGAATATCCAAACAGTCCATCAATGTTAGCGTTTGCCAGGAAAACAATTCATAGAAAGTACTTCTGAATATGTGAGTGAATGACATATATAAGTAATATGTTGCGTGCTAAGTAAGTGGGTCAGTAATAAGGGCGTGTTTAGGGCAGATTCAAGGAAATACTTTTCGTAATTAAATGAATAGAGAGTTAAGATGAATACCAGGGCAAGGTGAAGTGCCTCGGGGCATAAGAAAAACTTACTCGTACAGTGACGAAATATGACACGCAAAGAACAACAGGAAATACCATAGCAAGTGAAAATACTTCACTAACTAATCTCTACGACATGAATGGGAGACCCAGAACATCCGGTGGGCTCCGAATACCCGATAAACCCCGTATGTAGGCTGCAAGTTACTGACTGTCTCTCACTGGTGGTCCAATATATTTTTTCTTCATTTTCAGAGAGTCCAGAGTCTTGGGATCCCCGCTACACCCGGTGGGCTCCGAATACCCGGTGAAACCCGTATTTACACGACAAGTTACTGCCTGTCTCTCCCTGGTGGTCCAATATATTTTTTCTTCATTTTCAGTACCCCATCTTTACCCAGAAGCCCCGGTACACCCGTGGGGCTCCAAATACCCGGTGAACCCCGTATTAACATGAAACGTTACTGACCGTCTCTCCCTGGTGGTCCAATCCTTCCTTCTCTTCCAGGGGGTCCGGTACTCCCCGGTAACCCGTCTCTACCCGGGAGACCTTGCAAACCCGGTGAGCCTCGTAGGCAGTAGTGACTCGGCTGACTTGTATTGTTGTTTGCTAAAACGCTAAAAGCATTGAAAAAAATGTTGATTAATCTTCAATCAAATATCAATACATAATTGATGATTATAACAAAAGACAGACAGATGTCTTTATTTAAGGAGGTTAAATCCTTTCAGTAATATCACAAAATATCTGTTATTATCATCAATATACGAGGCCAAATATTAAACTGCCCTTACTAAAACGTTCAGTCTAGCGGGCCAAACGCCAAGCGCGCGGGCTGCAAATGGTTGAGAGAATGTCTTACGACTGCTGTCAGCCAATCAGATCTTAAGGAAACCATTTCAAAGCGGTTGCGTTTGATGTTTTCTTATTTTGTATGTATAAAAACTTTATTTTTGAATGAAAATGTTTTATTAAACTTCTAACTTTTGGTATTGAAGACTTTGTATAATTTGGTCTTGTATATTAATGATAATAACACGACTTTTGTCGTACATATTGTTTATTTGTGGCCCTTGTAGCATCGTTTACACTCGCTGCTCTCGGGCGTAAAATTGACGCTACTCGGGCCACAAATAAACAATATGCCCTCCAAAAGTCATGTTATTGTCCTATTAATATAGATTAATATAGGAGCCCTAAAATAGTTAATTTTCATAATAAGTATAAAGTTCTAGTGCCTTTTTAGTAATTTTGAGATCAAAAGTCGAAAATGTGAAGCAAAGACTGAGCCTGTGATTTTCACGACGCCTTAGACAGATCTTACACTGATGAAGTTCCTGTGGATTTGGCGGGTGACTTTCCCGCCAAAACACACGCGCGCGCCTTGACTCGAGCTCATTAGAATTGAATGAAATCAATCCTGCGAACTCAGACATTTAAAAAACGGCTTGTTGTGGAATTGTTTTTTTTTTTTTTTTTTTCACTGCCCTCAATCAAATTAAACTAATCAGTCAGTATATCTTATATTTTTGAATGGCGGGAGTGAAAAACCGAATTTTGAGGGGAAACTCGCAACTACCGAGTTCGCAGAATATTAAGAATCGCAGTGAACGCGACGTTTTGTAAGAGAACGTTCCCGTCTATCACCCTATGAACAAGATTACCCGCAAGACACTAGACAATGCTCTACGCTTGCCGCCCGGGCTATTCGGGGTGAAAGTTCTGGAAACTGACTTTCTAGATTTTTTTTGCACCGCCCAGATATTATCTTGTCGTGGAAAAAGATTCCATTCTAAATTCCTTTTAGAGATAACTTAGATAGCATACAGATGATTCTAATACTGTGTCGTACGCAGGCATGCATATCTATTAAAAATTACTGACCCGCCGAGACGGCCATAAGCATGGTCGTGTTAAAAAACACGATTTAACGGAAAAGAAGCAAGTTGGTTTTAAGGGAACTCGCCACAACGATTATAATAGACAAGACAGAACAGATCCTGAAGAAAATAGACTAACAGATCTGTTGAAGCCGTCGATATCGCTCAGACTAAAGGCCTGTTTACACGGTACAACTTTTGCTTACAATTGTCGCATGTAATCTGCTTACGCTACGCTTATAGCACGAATTGCTTCGTTTAAATCAACCCTACAACTTGCTCAAAACTGTTGGGTACGACAGTGTAGTGTTGATTGATTTACACGAAGCAATTTTTATTGTAAGCGTGGTGTAAGCAGATGCATGCGACAGTTGTAAGCAAAAGGCGTACCTTGTGAAATAGTGCTTAATAAGAACAGCCAAGAATTGCGCAGAAAATCCCCAACGAATAAATTTAAACACACACAGACGATTATTATAAATCCTTGGACTTTAAACTTCGATATATCCGCCTAATTTCATTAGACACTGGCTAAACATTTCTGGCTAAACTTTCAGCTGGTTTTGAGCGCGTTAATTTAAGGGAGTTGGAAATATTGAATTGCGCAACTTAGCAACCAAAAATATTTAGTCGAGAGGTTGTGAGAGATATCAATAATATTCACAGTTACTTGTGCGTCTTCAATGTTTAAAACCAAAGCAAGTTAAAACATAAACGCAGATCAAAGGTGCATCTTATCTTAGATAATCCAGGTATTATCGTATCTATTCTTCGTGTAAGAAACAGTATCATGTATAAAAATGAGGGCGTAAGATGTTCCTAATCATGGTCTTGGATTCAGGAGACAGCTTTAGCCTCCTACGCAAGAACGTCTGCGAAGAAGGCTTGGAGACAGCTAGATTGCTGAGCCTTTTTAGCTACACTAAAAATCAAAAGTGTTGATACACTACCTCATAATGTTTGAAAAATTAAGTTTAAAAATCGTATATAAACTAAATCCCCTCTCCCCCATTCAATGTTGTTCCTTGAGAATGTGGCTAGCTCACGGTACCAAACTTTAGCCATTTAGACAACATTGCAAGGGGAGGAGAGGGGAGCGTACAATGGACATCCGTCATTTCACACAGCCAATTTTGGGAGCATTATAGGGGTAGTGTATAAACACATTTCGATTTTTACTGTAGACACTCGTGTTTTAAACCCGCGCCACATACAATTCGAATTAAACTTCGTGGTCTAGATCTATATTTGTCTAAATGGCATTCTCCCATCCTTGATATCCCGCAGCGGGTGATTATGACCTGAAAACAATTTATCTGGACCAAAAAGGGTGTTTTAGATTGATAGCTCTAATTAAACGCCTTAAAGAGAATCAGCAATGATGGGCTGGTGCTGATAAACGCCGCATAATAAATGGATAAAACCGCACGTGGAGTTGGTTAAAAAGACAATGAATATAGAGTCATGTCTACCTAATTGAGGGTAATGAAAAGGTTTATCGTGGGCGTAGCGAGGACCTAGGATCTGGGGAGGGGGGGGGGGGCACCTTAGGGACGGCGAAAGAAGATTACGCCAAAAATCGCTGAAGCAAAAAAAAAATGGAAACGTGGTAATTGCAGACGCAAGTAAGAGACGAATTAGGGAATAAAACTTTCCCTAAAAAATGTAATAATTGTAATAATATGTAATAATGTGTAATAATATGTAATAATATGTAATAATATGTAATAATATGTAATAATATGTAATAATATGTAATAATTTGTAATAATATGTAATAATTTGTAATAATATGTAATAATATGTAATAATATGTAATAATATGTAATAATGTGTAATAATATGTAATATGTAATCATATGTAATAATTTGTAATAATATGGAAATCTTAAGGTCAAAAGTATTCAACAAGGAAAATGGCTAATACTGGCATTTATGAAACTTTTTTTTTAATCGATTCGTTTTACAGACTTGGAGACAAAAGGCCCTTTTACGGCGAAGGCAAATGGTAGAAATACTTCCAAATATCAAGAAAGAAAGAAAAAAAAAACGAACATTAAACTAACAGAATAAACAACCAAACAGATAAAAAAAAACCTTTATATTTACCACAACTACTTCGGGATTATCAGTATTTTCTTCCACCTTTATTGTGAAATTGTCGGATTTTGAGAATAATGTTGTCAACATACATTATATTTAGAATGATTTAATTTTCAAGAAAGAATTCCAAATTGAATATATCTTATAGCTTGTTTGTCAGAATGAATTGAGATTTTAAAATTTGATGAGCAGAATAAGAAAGAAAAGCACGTACCTGAAATCTATCAAAATACTTTGCAAAATAAGGTAAATAGATGTAGGACCAAGATAATTAGAAAAATAATCTTTATCGAACCCTGAAACAACTTCTGGGTTGATGTAAGTCAGGGCACGGCTAACTCACAGATCGAATTGGAATAGACTCTATTAGCTTGGGCATGTTTTCCCATTTTAGACCACGTGTCATTCAGTATCATTTCTTTGTTTAACGTCAGGGTAGTCATCATTTATTATACAAAACGTAAAAGATACAGATGAATTGAATTTGGAAAGCATCACTGTTTCACCCATGCTTCTTACCAAAGTTATTGCTAATTAGTTTTCGCATAGCAGCCATTGTTTCGAACTACCATCAACAACAAATAAACATGATTATCATTCAAATTATTTTTTCCGTCATTTTGATTGGCCGAGAGAACTGCAAATAACTGCCTACAAATAACAGTCTGCTCATGCGCATTATGGTGCAAAGCCCTCTTGCTGCAAATAACGGTCTGCTCATGCGCAGTAACGCTGCATTTGACAATGGCTCGCTTCCCTGAAAAAATGAACTGACTTCTTTCTTATTGTTTGACTCGTGCGCACTGCCCCTCAAAGATTAGAAAAAATAATTTGAATGATAAAACAATTATTGAACTCGATTATCGCAAAACATAGAGATTTGTTAGTGTCTTGCAAGCAATTATTTGTCTCTGCCTTCGTCATCGGCAAATAATTGCTCACTTGCCACTAGCAAATCACGATATTTTGCTCAACCTCGTCCAATAATTGCTTAACGACTCCCTTGACGTCACAGCATTATCATATGGCAGTGGAAAACCCTTAAAACTTCAAGACGTATCACTCAAACTATATAATTTTTTTGGTCTCTGAAAAGCCCTCTTCATGCAGAATCTATACTGAGAATATTGTCAGATGAGTCATAGGCACTTAAACTGAGGCAAACTATTCCATAATATCCTATATTACTTTTATAAAGATTTCTATTTTTTTATTTTTTATGTCAAAAAAAAAAATTATTAAGGAATATTTTACAAAAGAAAGAAAAAGGAAAAATAAGAGAAAAGAAACAAAGAAAGACAGACAGACAGACAGACAGACAGACAGACAGACAGACAGACAGACAGACAGAAAAAAAAATATTATATCAAGATGAATATCGAAAACAAATGTTACAGAGAATGTGGATAAGTTAGTCTGTGCCTTGCTAGGGTTTCCAAGACTCGTGACACCAGCCATAAATTGCAAAGAAGTTGTTGTTATAATTACGAATGGGCGATGCCAGGTCACTTGAGGAAACCATTCATGTGCCAGACAAACAAACTTAAAGTAAAGGGTCAAGTACATACTAACCGCCCAAGATGAATGCAATATAATACGCCAAATATGATAAGAATGATAGGAATGTCAGGTGCAGCTGCGAGACTGAACATTCGAGAACTCTCATAGTTTGGGTGAACTAAAGATTCTTGTTTTTGAAACAAAATATTTTGTCAAAGTTCAAAGGTATATATGTTGAGAACGTTGTTGGCAAATTGCTTAATACTTTAAAACAATTTTGGATAAGCCGTACAGAAAACTTAAAGCTTTGTTCTAACTACGTTAAGAATGAACGAAGGACAAGGACCCAGTTATTTTGATAATTTGAACCACTACTTTATTTTTTATTGAAAATAATTTGAAAAAATTCCAGCATTTCTTAAAGAAAACTTCAGCTGTTTTACGAAGTTTAAAGAAGGGGCCAAGCAAAATTTACTTTCTGTAAATTATTTTAACTTTAAAAACGGTTTTAAAGATAAAAATATATATAAATAATGAAAAGACAATTTTAGTCAGGCGTTCCTTACTTTTCCAAAAGCACGCATGCGCAGAATGATTATTACGGGTAGTACAACTTGCTCGAAATCTTGTCATAGAAATATTTCCAAATTCAAGGATCCATTTTGAAGCATACTTTATGTTGTCTAAAATATATTTAATTAAAAGGATTTTTTTTTTTTTTTTTTTGTGAATGCGTGAGTGAGTTCTATTGTATTTACGTACGAATCGAAACATCTCAAGGAAATCCCTAAAATTTGCTCAAATATCCTCATAATATTATATTTAACACGTAGGGCCAGTAAGGGGAATTCATGTTGGAGTAGCGTACTTATGCAGGTATTGGTGTTGTTCCGAAGTAAAACGAGTGATTTGAATATCTCATTGTAGCAATAATGTTGTCCCATTTCAGACCATGTGTCATTCTCTTGAGAATAAGATTCTTTGTTTGAGTTGTATCCATATTCATGTGTATTCTCATGTGCAACCGTTAAACAAAGAAAGGAATGACATGTGGTCGATCTGAAACATGGAAAACATCTGATTTTTAATCTCTAAAGAGTCTGTGCTCAAAACTTAAGGAATTCAATGTAGAAAGTAAATAACAATGTTCTTAAACCTCACGTCTTTAAATCTTAGAAGGAACTTAGTTGTCTCTTTCCTAACAAGGCGGACAGCGACATTAGTTAAAGATAAGACTTTAAAAGTCATATTCTCTTAACAGGAAGTCTTTATCATTGATAATACAGAACTTTTAATTTAGCCGACGTAATTTGCTCAACTTGATAACCTTAGGGATAAGCGAGAAATATAATTCAGTTTCAAGAGCCGTGACTAGAGGCTTCATTACAAAGAACTCTTATACTTTTATTTGGCGATGATTCAATATCTATCTGATGATCTTTTTCGTAATTGAAAATCTGAAGTTTATTACTCTAAGCCACACAGGTTGGGCCATAGGAGAGATAAGAAACCTGAAGCCTAATGCCTGGTCGCTGGACTCGATTAATATCTTTCTTTAAAGTTGCGGGAACGATGGCATTGGAAAGACGTTTTTCGACGTAAAATTGATGAAACTCTGTGAAGAGTTTATTTTATTGATAAAATGATATTTTGAAATTATTCTCTGCCTTTCGTTTTAGATTTTTTTTTGTTTTTTTGTTTTTTTTTTGTTTGTAAATTGTGTTTATTTTCTTTTCTTTCTTTTCCTTGCCTCTCCTTTCCTTGGCCTTCTCAGTTTTTTTTCTACTCAAGTATTAACCAACATTGGTCCCCCACAGAGCCAGGACGCCACTTATGATTATAACTTAGACGTCTTAGACAAGTGAAAAACTTAAATTTGCCATTTCTGAAATTGAAATAATTTTAGAAAAACAGACAGGAGAAACCAAACAACCAAACAACCAAACAACCAAACAACCAAACAACCAAACAACCAAACAACCAAACAACCAAACAACCAAACAACCAAACAACCAAACAACCAAACAACCAAACAACCAAACAACCAAACAACCAAACAACCAAACAACCAAACAACCAAACAACCAAACAACCAAACAACCAAACAACCAAACAACCAAACAACCAAACAACCAAACAACCAAACAACCAAACAACCAAACAACCAAACAACCAAACAACCAAACAACCAAACAACCAAACAACCAAACAACCAAACAACCAAACAACCAAACAACCAAACAACCAAACAACCAAACAACCAAACAACCAAACAACCAAACAACCAAACAACCAAACAACCAAACAACCAAACAACCAAACAACCAAACAACCAAACAACCAAACAACCAAACAACCAAACAACCAAACAACCAAACAACCAAACAACCAAACAACCAAACAACCAAACAACCAAACAACCAAACAACCAAACAACCAAACAACCAAACAACCAAACAACCAAACAACCAAACAACCAAACAACCAAACAACCAAACAACCAAACAACCAAACAACCAAACAACCAAACAACCAAACAACCAAACAACCAAACAACCAAACAACCAAACAACCAAACAACCAAACAACCAAACAACCAAACAACCAAACAACCAAACAACCAAACAACCAAACAACCAAACAACCAAACAACCAAACAACCAAACAACCAAACAACCAAACAACCAAACAACCAAACAACCAAACAACCAAACAACCAAACAACCAAACAACCAAACAACCAAACAACCAAACAACCAAACAACCAAACAACCAAACAACCAAACAACCAAACAACCAAACAACCAAACAACCAAACAACCAAACAACCAAACAACCAAACAACCAAACAACCAAACAACCAAACAACCAAACAACCAAACAACCAAACAACCAAACAACCAAACAACCAAACAACCAAACAACCAAACAACCAAACAACCAAACAACCAAACAACCAAACAACCAAACAACCAAACAACCAAACAACCAAACAACCAAACAACCAAACAACCAAACAACCAAACAACCAAACAACCAAACAACCAAACAACCAAACAACCAAACAACCAAACAACCAAACTGAGCATAGTGAGCAACTAGTTGTCAACTCCGTACGTTAGCTTATCTACTACCTAGAAATCATCACAATTATTCATGTGTTGAACTCAATGACTGGCTGTCAATATAAACCATTTCATTGCGGGGTTGGAAATGACCTTAACTAATGACTTTTCCGGTTTATTCTAATTGATCAAAGGATCTGACAAAACGAGACGATGTAAGTATGTATCACTGACTTAGACTTGTCTGGGTTGAACTCCATTTCATGAAAAAGTAATTTTCGTCCATGTTTTTCGAGGGTCACTTGAAAGACAGTGGCCAACAATGAATGAATGAATAATTCGATTAGAACCTCGATGTGAACCGGCCGGGAAAACCTTACAAAATACCACATATATACAGTTATTTCAAAAATGTTGGTTTTTGCTTCTTAATGATTGTGATACACAAACGGTTCAAAATGCAGTATGGGTGATGTGAATTCAATCAACGAAAGGTCTCAACAATATGGAAATTTCCCAAACTTTATCTGCAGGTTATTCTAGCAAATGTTCTTCTATGCTGATGTTATTTACTTAGGAATATAGGAATCATGGTAGGCAAAGTGCAGCATGCAACAAGCAACATGCAACATTCAACAAAACCCTCACCAACGAGTTTTTGAAATAGCTATATTTCAAAATATTCTGACATTTTCGCCCCTCTTCGCCCATTTTCGTGAGCTCTTAGACGGATTTTTTAATTATAACTTTAATTGTGGTTGATGAAGCTAAGTATGAGGCGAGTCCTGTCTGAGTTTCACGACCGCAGTGAAGAGGCTTAAATGAGAAAGTACTTATGAGAGGCGGAATATCAAAAAAAGGCCTTCAGCGAAGCTTTTACAGCATTTTTAGAAGAAAGCTTTAAAGTGATCAGATCATCTTGCTGAAACGTCGCGAAATTAAGCTGAATTTTTTTTTTCTAGGTTTTTGTTGTTTTGGAATAATGTTCAAAATATATTTTTTTGGTAATAGCTAATTTTCCTTATTCTAAAGCTTCAAAGAGATTATAAAAGAATCGCCGGAAACACTAATAAAATAAATCTAATCCGACAAAATAAAAAAATTCCTTGTCAACTACAATGCACTGCGCGCCTTTGCGCGCCAAAAACGATGGAATCCGCCATTTTCCCTGTCAGGCAAAATGGCGGTTTTGTAGGTGAAGTTTGGTAATCCAGTTCCATCGGTCTTGCTTTTCAAGATAGAAGTTTTAAATCCATCATGATATAATGATAAGTAGTTATTTTATATTTTCCATTAATTTTTATAAATTTTGCAATGAAGTCTAAGGTAAATTTCTTATGTAAACAATAACATAGGCGCGCAGTGCATTGTAGTTGACTAAGCTCTTGATTTGAGTGTTTACTAAAAGCAAGACTAGTGAAGAGTACAACTTAATACTCTCGAAGGATTTCTTAAGAGCAAATGCCTGACGTTTGAAGTTCCTGACCTCTAATCATCTTATCACTCAACGGACTTCATCAGTGAGCGTTGAATACTTTCTCTGACCCTTGGATCTTTGATATACAGTGTTAAAGAACCGTATTATATGCCATATGGGTCAAAATAATCCTTATAAAAACTAGAAAAAGTCTTAAAATACGACATCAATACTGTAATGTCAATATAAGTGATAACGCATGAAGAAAATTAACTTTTTTTTGCGAAACTTTCATTCTTTTCTTCCGAAGGGTTTTGGAGTTTTGCGAGGTGTAACTTTGAGTTGAAATTTGACAGTAGTTTCAACTGCACGAGCATTTTTTAAATGAAACTTTCTTTGTTAATAAAGTTGGAAAGGGTTGATATCGTTATGTGCTAAAAAATTTGCTGAAACTTTCTATCGCGACGTCGTGACGTTGTAGGCTTCAGCTAAGAGTACGTGTTCGCTAGTAATCTCGTTTGGTATCGGAATGCGATGATTGATACGAATGGATTTTTTAGTAACAATGTTTAGATTGGTAAGGAGATTTACGCACGACGATGTTTGTTTTTGTAAACTTACATCATAAGTACTGAATACAACCAATCTCATTCCATTTTTGACTCTTTTGTATCGTCTAATTAATGATAGGAGGAAAAGTGCTATAAACTTGGAACAGTAACTGTAGCAGTAGCAGCGGTAGCAGAAGAAGAAACAGTAACAGAAACAGTAGCAATAGGAGCAACAGCAACAGTAGTAGCAGTAGCAGTAGCAGCAGCAGCAGCACTAGCAGTAGCAGTAGCAGTAGCAGTAGTAGTAGCAGTAGCAGTAGCAGTAGCAGCAGCAGCAGTAGCAGTAGCAGCAGTAGCAGTAGCAGCAGCAGTAGCAGTAGCAGTAGCAGCAGCAGCAGTAGCAGTAGCAGTAGCAGTAGCAGCAGCAGCAGCAGCAGCAGCAGCAGCAGCAGCAGCAGCAGCAGTAGCAGCAGCAGCAGCAGTAGCAGTACCAGTACCAGTACCAGTACCAGTACCAGTACCAGTACCAGTACCAGTATACCTATATATTTTACGTATACCTGGGTATGCCACAGGCCATTTTGACCGCGTGTAGCGGTCTTTAATCTCCTACTCGAATCTCACATCGTTACTTTGATGCAATCCTGATTTCCCTCACTATCAATTAAAATCCATTATTTCACCATTCGCGGCTCATACACCTACTTATCCATCCGTACCTTTTTATTTATCTATTTACGCCTAAAATTCCTATCCAAACGTGTTCTTAATTTTCAAAATGAGCTTTTAAAAGACCCAATACTGATTGACGTGCAAATGAAACAGCGTACAATATCGTTTTTTCCGAGTAAGAACATGACCTTTTTTGACTAAACGTTGTAGCCCCAGGAAAATATTGCAAAACTCAAATTTATACTAGTAAAAAAACGTCATATTTTTGTTTGAAAGAGACAAAAAAAAATTTGTTTACAAGACAAAACCAATAACAATATGATACAATAATATCAAAAAAGCACTTTGTATTCAATAATTTCTACGATTCATAAGTTTTTCTAGCTGATATTTTTATGCCTTAGACTACGAGTAGTGAAGTTTTGTACGTGTTTTGGCCAGTCGACTCAGACACAGTACGCAGTCAGGCCAAGTTCAAAAGAGTACAGTCGTGAGTTGGGTTTTTGAGAGTGAGAATATAATTGCTTCATCACCGACGCTGAACTCAAGGGATTTCGCGGATTAGGACAAATGAAGCAAGAAATAAAACAGAACTCTTTCTACTCTTAAACAATACCAAAAATTAATTTTAAAAATGTAAAATTATTTTTTTGTAAGCTGTTAGTAAAATGCTGTCGAACTGAGTGATGAAAATATGTTGAAAGAAATGGTTCCTGGATATTGAAAACCCATGAAGACTTCAATGTTGAATACTGCTCGGCATAGCAGGACATCTAACAGAAGTGAACGATTTTGAATAAAACAATGTAAATTCGTAGACGTCTATAGCTGTTATTCACTGTTCTATTTGATGAATTATGACTAAATTGTCTGCAAGACTGCTCGTAGTCTAAACCTGGATTATCAATCGTTTATAAAGTCTATAATTCTCCGTAGGTGTTCAGGATTTAGGTAATTGCGAGCCAAATTGAACATTTCGCTAAAATCTTTAAATTACTTTGTCTTAATTCGATAAAATGTAAATGTTGACAGAAGTGTCTGGAGAGCTGTTTTAACGACGGAAATAACGAGCAGAGAAGCCGTGGTTCCACGTCTCACACTTGTCGTTCGTATATTTGCTTATACGATAACAGTTGTTCGTTAAATGACAACCATAGCAAAGGAAAACCCCTAAGAATGTACCTTTGTTTATGTTATGTCCGACTCACTTCAAAATCATTGATTATGGCTACGAAAACTCGTAAAAACACGAGTCTTTAAAGCGTCGCTATGGCAGAGCCATTCAACCTAACAGTTCCACACTGATAATTTTACGAACAATATCAAAACATTGCGATTGAACATTTTTTTACACTTACCTACTTTCGACAAATTGTAATCTCTTCATAATTTCATCAAGTTCAAAGTCTTTTCTCGCTAATGGAGATCGTTTTAGTCTCACATGTTCGTGTCTTGGAACGTTTCCGAGATTTTTAGCCAGGATTCTTGCTGTCTTTGAATTTCTGCTCGTAGTCAGTATGTTTTCGTTGCTTCTTCTTTCGTCTAACAGATCCTCTAAGTTTTTTATTCGTAGCAGAGCAGTATCTAGTCTAGAATTCATCTTATAGTACAACAGGATCTGAAGGACTACGTAGATCAAAATCAGAATTATCTGAATCAACTTCCACATCCAAAACCGCATGTTGTTTCCCTAAGCCCCACAAAAGATTTGAGCTACATCAGAGAAGAATTCCTGTTCCAACAACACGTTTTGAGCCTCAAACGTGGCGAATTTCTCTAGCTCGTTGTAGAAGTATGTGGTTAAATAATACTCTGTCGAAGATAAGATATTAGTTTCATTATGTTGGTCACACATTTTAAACATAGTAATGAAAGGCTTAAAATATACACGCATCACTGCGCGCGTCATGAGGTCACTGATCGCTCATTTAATCAATTAAAAAAACAAACCGATGATAAAAAAAATACTGAAAAATAATGAATAATCTATGTTTGCAAAATTAAAAGAATTTTACTACCCTCGTGATTTTAAAAATTAAAATAGATCTTAGTGTATTTCTGGTGACATATTTTCTACGGAGCTTTTTTTTTTTATTAAATGATGCGTGCCAAAAATTAATTTATAATTAAATTTGATTGGCTGATTGAGACGATAATTGTTTTATTTGCATGAGGAGTTCTCGAAAGAACGAAAGAACGAAAGAACGAAAGAACGAAAGAACGAAAGAACGAAAGAACGAAAGAACGAAAGAACGAAAGAACGAAAGAACGAAAGAACGAAAGAACGAAAGAACGAAAGAACGAAAGAACGAAAGAACGAAAGAACGAAAGAACGAAAGAACGAAAGAACGAAAGAACGAAAGAACGAAAGAACGAAAGAACGAAAGAACGAAAGAACGAAAGAACGAAAGAACGAAAGAACGAAAGAACGAAAGAACGAAAGAACGAAAGAACGAAAGAACGAAAGAACGAAAGAACGAAAGAACGAAAGAACGAAAGAACGAAAGAACGAAAGAACGAAAGAACGAAAGAACGAAAGAACGAAAGAACGAAAGAACGAAAGAACGAAAGAACGAAAGAACGAAAGAACGAAAGAACGAAAGAACGAAAGAACGAAAGAACGAAAGAACGAAAGAACGAAAGAACGAAAGAACGAAAGAACGAAAGAACGAAAGAACGAAAGAACGAAAGAACGAAAGAACGAAAGAACGAAAGAACGAAAGAACGAAAGAACCAAAATTTAGTGCAGGCGAATTTGTCCAAATGAAAAACGCGGCCTCCAGAAAATTGTCGCATATGGAAGAAGCTAGAAAATAAGTGACTCAAGGTTGGCAGGTTGTAAGGAAATCACACTCAAAAACCGATGTAATGAGCTGAATATAGGACCGAAGACAAACAACCTTTCTGGCAACAGGGTTATTGTTGAACTGAATTTGTTGTGAATTGAAGCAGTCGTTTGCACGAAACATTTTGTGGACAGACAGACAGACGCCGTAAGGACAAAGCTGTTCAAGTTGTGCTCAATGTAAACGATTTTCTTCAGTAAAACAACGCCCACACTTAAAACAGAACAGAACAGAACAGAACAGAACAAAACAGAACAGAACAGAACAGAACAGAACAGAACAGAACAGAACAGAACAGAACAGAACAGAACAGAACAGAACAGAACAGAACAGAACAGAACAGAACAGAACAGAACAGAACAGAACAGAACAGAACAGAACAGAACAGAACAGAACAGAACAGAACAGAACAGAACAGAACAGAACAGAACAGAACAGAACAGAACAGAACAGAACAGAACAGAACAGAACAGAACAGAACAGAACAGAACAGAACAGAACAGAACAGAACAGAACAGAACAGAACAGAACAGAACAGAACAGAACAGAACAGAACAGAACAGAACAGAACAGAACAGAACAGAACAGAACAGAACAGAACAGAACAGAACAGAACAGAACAGAACAGAACAGAACAGAACAGAACAGAACAGAACAGAACAGAGATAAGTGAAAAAAGTCAAGAGAATGATATACTAGAAATATCAACATAGATTTGGTGCCCTTTCAAAGTAATCTATGTTAAGTGGATAATGCAGAATCACCCCGGAATGCTTCCTCTTCTTCGATCACCAATTAATGTCCCCTAAGGGAATCTTCAGGATTAAAAGAAGACATCCTGCTCTGCTGGATCCCTGAATGATTCTGGCTCGCGTTAAAACAGACGTTGAATAGGAATTCATATGTTAATACCATTGAACATACTGCCTTCATTTACGTTCTAACTTTGGACTCTTATCTTCTACAAACATTGTTGAAGCGGAGTCTTTGAAAAGCAGCCGCTAAATGGTGCGATAATTAGGAAAAAGTATTATTTTATATATAAAAAAAAAGAAAAAAACAGAAGACATAAAAATGTATATATTCCAAAGACAATAGTGAACCTTCAACCGATGCAATAAATATTGTTTCAAAGCGAGAAAAAAACGTGCGTATTGTTACTAGAAAGCCATTCAAGTACGATGGTATCTCAGGGTCAGAAATTCCTACGTGGGAAGCCAGTAAAGTGCAACTGTAACGCAAGGAAAGTTTTCACGTAGAATATTCTCTTAGTTCAGCATTCCGGCTCTGTCAAAGTCATGATTAAAGGATTCGAAAGAAAAATGACTGTAAGCAAAACGTGGGAATTTTTGGAATGAAACATGTACTACAGTCGAGGTGTACAGCGGTTATTCAGCAAAAAGTCGCTCAAGTGCGACAGGAACGAATCCCTGGCCCCACTCAACTCCCCCCAAAAAACTACGGTTGGCATTCAATTGGTAGCCAATAGACCCCTTTCACGTGACGTCAAAGCAGCTCACTTTGGAGGACAAAACAAAATCATTTCAATCTCTTGAGAATTGGAAACCTATTGTTTTGTCCTCCAAATTGAGCTGCATTCCCGCGTGCTGCAAGGGGTACCAGTCTATGGCAGGGGATACACTTAGCAAAACAACCTTGTTACAAAATGTTACACAAATTAATTCCAGTAGAAAACAATTAAATGCGCGCGGAAAGCCATTATAGTGCACATGCAGTGATCAACCCACAGGAAGTCATTCACGCGGCAAGGAGTTGTAATGTACAGAAAAAATTAAACGCCATTTAGAAGACTACAGCTGCAGGAAAGCTGAGGTCAATACTGTTATCCAATGGAAAGTCATTTGTATATATGTCATTCATGACCTCAAATGATTAGAATGCGACTGTTGCTAACCAAGACGTTCGAGAATTTTCTTGTTCGGCCTAGAAAAGTGACTGATCCAGGATCCACCCTTATAGAGCATGATGTCCTAACTGCAGGGAGTTGACCCTAAGGCAATGCGCCGTCAGGGTCATGATCTACACCCCTTTTCTCTTCATGCTACGACAACTAACGAAATCTTAACCCAGATTCAAGATGTCATATCCCGATGGGAGACATCTTAAATACAGATTCTTGTCAAGCGGTGAGAAAATCGTTGTTCAGATACTTGAGATAAGCATTGAATTGTACGATACAGTATTGTTGATCAATGATTGTAAAAATTATGCTAAATTATGCCCAGATGTCACAGTCATTAGCATATGGCACAGTATAGTCTGTATACCTTCAAGACACTGCATTCAAACTACGAATTTTTCATGCCACTCAACAGGTCACCTCTGGTAATTCTCTCGAAAGAAATTTTGCCAATAACTCTGTTCTGAAACTTTGCATGGACATTTAAAAACTGCAATAAAAAGAGTGGGTCACCATTCTCGTTTTCCCGCTAGATGCTCTTCAATTGACAAGGAGGAGGGAGGAAGTTATTGAGACAGGGAGGAGGGAGGGAGTGAGTGAGACAGGGAGGAGGGAGGGAGGGAGTGAGACATGGAGGAGGGAGGGAGTGAATGAGACAGGGAGTGAGGGAGTGAGACAGGGAGGATGGAGGGAGTGAGTGAGACAGGGAGGAGGGAGGGAGGGAGGGAGACATGGAGGAGGGAGGGAGTGAATGAGACAGGGAGTGAGGGAGTGAGACAGGGAGGATGGAGGGAGTGAGTGAGACAGGGAGGAGGGAGGGAGGGAGTGAGACATGGAGGAGGGAGGGAGTGAGTGAGACAGGGAGGAGGGAGGGAGGGAGTGAGACATGGAGGAGGGAGGGAGTGAGTGAGACAGGGAGGAGGGAGGGAGGGAGTGAGACATGGAGGAGGGAGGGAGTGAGTGAGACAGGGAGGAGGGAGGGAGGGAGTGAGACATGGAGGAGGGAGGGAGTGAGTGAGACAGGGAGGAGGGAGGGAGGGAGTGAGACATGGAGGAGGGAGGGAGTGAATGAGACAGGGAGGGAGGGAGTGAGACAGGGAGGAGGGAGGGAGTGAATGAGACAGGGAGGGAGGGAGGGAGGGAGTGAGATAGCATTGTTTGCATGTGGTGTTAGCTCGTTGCTTCCGTTACACCTATTTCTTTATTGAAATAGGTACATGCTCTTTTACAGCTCGACGCGCTAAAGTCGGTGTGACCGTAACATTCAATTTGTTTGCACACTTCTTTGAACGAGCCTTTTTGATGCTAAACTAGCTTTTACACCCCTTATTTGGTAAAACCATCCAGCTTTGCCCCGAAATGTGTCGGTTTAACGTACAAAAATTCGTGTTTAAAACTAAAGTATGCGAATATTTTCACGTCGCACTGGAAGCATCTGGTTTTTACATTAACCTTAATACGAGCTAGAGCCAGACATATAAAGATTTAAAGAGATGATAACTAGCGGTAAGCTAGTGTGGGCTGCGTCGGTGTTTCTAATGAAACAGTTGTGATAAAAAGGTAAATTTTACACCGTAAAAAATAAGATTTAGAAGTGTTGTACTGAAGTACCAGCTAGACGAGTGAGATTATTTAACATAAACAATTTGAATACTAGGAGCTTTCATCTGCAATACTTGGTCTGTAAGGCACCACATAACTCAGATCGATCGGGAGCCCATCACTCACTAGGAGCATTATTATTATTATTATTATTATTATTATTATTATTATTATTATTATTATTATTATTATTATTATTATTATTATTATTATGATCATCCATCTGCAATACTTGGTCTGTGAGCCAGCATATTCTCAAATCACGAGTACATTACTAAGAGCACACATCTCCCATACTGGGTCTGTGAGCAAGCATATTCTCAGATCACGAGTACATTACTAGGAGCACCCATCTCCCATACTGGGTCTGTGAGCCAGCATATTCTCAGGTCACGAGTACATTACTAGGAGCACCCATCTCCCATACTGGGTCTGTGAGCCAGCATATTCTCAGATCACGAGTACATTACTAGGAGCACCCATCTCCCATACTGGGTCTGTGAGCCAGCATATTCTCAGATCACCAGTACATTACTAGGAGCACCCATCTCCCATACTGGGTCTGTGAGCCAGCATATTCTCAAATCACGAGTACATTACTAGGAGCACCCATCTCCCATACTGGGTCTGTGAGCCAGCATATTCTCAGGTCACCAGTACATTACTAGGAGCACCCATCTCCCATACTGGGTCTGTGAGCCATTATATTTCCAAATCAGGAATGTACCAATCATTGTTAATCAAGTGTGCGTTCTTATTCATAATTTTCTTATTTCTAAATGTGACCAGAAGAGAGTGTGTTTGTTTTCCCCCGTCAGATTTCACACAGTAGTAGTTCACTTAATCTAAATCTCAATGAATAATTTTAATAACTGATACAGTTCGTCCTTAGTTGGTATACACGAGCAATGCAAGCAAAATAAGGTAATTAATCATGCGCAGAAGTGCTTGTTTACAAAACAACCTCATATAATTTTAGTCGTGCGTTTAAATTTTGCATTCGCGTTTTTGTAATTAACATGTAATTTAGATTGCGATTGCTCTTGCGGAAGCTCTGATCACGCGGTGCAGACAGCACATGATAGAGCCTTGTGCCGTTGGTAACCTGTACACGACGACGAACTGCACTTGAATTCAGTCAAATGAAGGAAGGCATCCCCGTTAGTGTTGCGCGTGTTTGGTATTCCATGGGCATTAGCATCAACACATATAAATTCTGATTTGCCATGATCGTGTTTTTGGGACATCAAATAACCATGGTACTGTCTGTCCCATCCAGGTCTTGGACAGACGTTATGCGCGGGTACCATCAGCACGGTCGTCGCACCGTCTACTCGACAGACTGCACACGGAACGTCTTTGGAGTCCAATGAAACGTTCATTATTTTCTGAAGCTCTGGAGGAAGGGTTTTCAATATTGACGGCGGAAATCTTTGAAGCATGTACGTAACCTTGCCGTATTTGACAGGGTAAAGGTGCGCACTTTGATCTTCAATGATGTTGTCTGGGCTGGTGTACACTGGTTTGTCTGGCAAGCACAAGTATTTGGATCCTCCTCCCGTGTCTGTGTAATGTGGTGCAGCTACACGACCTACAATCGCAAAATCACAGTAGCTATGAATTTCGACAGCGACAATTCTTTGTATATTTTTTTTTCGTCAGTCACTCCTGAGCCCTCTCCCCTTAGGATATTAGACTTGTATCTAATCCTCCTCGGCCAAATTGACCAAAACATAACTACGATCGATCTAGCGAACGGATAGGGCTGATTAAAAAAGGGTTGAATGGTGATCGGTGATTGGCGATTGCTGGACCGAAAGAAACTGTGGGGTAATAAGAACTTCTTGATATTAATTAATTTCACAAAGCCATCTAATTAAGGTTATCGCTGATTGTTGCAGACATCGTTTACGATACGGTTTACTTACGAGTAAAACCGGGGGGGGGGGGGGTACTCCCTATAATTGACTATACGGGGATGCTCCGCCCGAAAGGGGTACGTTTTTCAGGCTACAGGTATAGAAAAGGGGTGGGAATTTATGAATTTTGAAAGAGGTAGCTTTTCTTCAAAAGTATATGAAAGGGGTAACTTTTTAGGCAAAAAAGCACATAAAAAGGGTAAGTTATTCCTTAAATTTGGTATATCAAAGGGTAAGGTGTCGAGAGTCCGGGCGGAGCATCCCCGTATGAAACGACCCAAAGTACCCCCCGGGGAGTAAAAGTATTGAAGAAACTCAAAGTTGAGCTTTGCTTTACCTGCGTAAACCAGAGAAGTTTGGATCTTATAGTTCTCACAACATTGTGTTGATCCCCACCGTGTGTACACTGTTCTTCTTCTTTTTGCTTGCTTATTTTTTTTTACAGCTTTTTTACTTCTTCTGCTGCTGTCCTCAGTTTGATTGGGTCGTCCGAAGGACTCTTTTTTCGGTTCTTTGGTTCCCAAAATGTTTTTAATTTCTTCCTTTTCTATGAACAGTTTAAAAAAAGGCATTTAAAGATTGGCCGTTAATAAGATTCATTCATCTGATTGATACCAAGCAATAGATAACTCTCTGGTTGATAGCACATGACGGGCAGTGTTTGCCTGTCATTTTAGGTTGGTAATGAGATTCATGAGATTCATTCAGCTGATTGGCAGTCAGGTCGTATACAGGTTCCATGGCAACAGTTGCCATGACTACATGGTTTAATATCTCACCTGATTCATGGAGATGTACGTCCGTTATGTTGAGCGAAAGACTGCAGAAAGAAACGATGAAAAAGCTATATGAATATGTAGTAAGTTAGCAATCCCCTATAAAACAAGCTAGCTGTTGTGCGAATTAATAGATCATAATACAAATGAATATTATTATAATAACGAAATAGTAATAATAATAATGATGCACAAATGCGACCCATGTTCGAGTCCCGCCGGGCTCGGTGTCGTACCTATGTGAATAGAGTTTCTAGTTGGTTCAAGGGGTTTTCTCCGGTTTTGCCCCCTCCTCTTCCACATTAATCCCCAGTCGTCGGTCAGTTGGAAACCTCTGCATTATGACCTAATAATTTTGCTTTGTCTATTATATATTTTGCTATTGTTGTTATTGGCGGGTGTCCTATGTTCTCTGTACCAGCCATTAATAGGAGACTGAGTAAGGTCACTTTGATTCTCTTGCGGTACACACTAGTCTGCTTTGCAGCCATTCTTAGTGTCGGTCTCAAAATCCCTCCCCAACAACGGCTGCTTACTGCAGCCAGACATTCCATTCCAACGGCTCAGCTAATCACGGATCTTGTTGTAAAATCGAGAACTGAATCATTTTTTTAAATGTTAGAGAAAAGCCGTCGGCTCATTTATTGTTTATTAGATTTGGCGAGAAATCAACAGGGTGGCCTGTCACTGTCACGGGCCTATAGCTGTTTCCTGATTGGCTTAAATCAAACAATTGGAAAGGAATGTCTGGCTGCAGTAAGCAGCTGTTAGTGGGGAGGGATTTTGAGACCGACACTAAGAACAGCAAAGGAGACTAGTTATGTATATATAAACTTTCATTTCGTCCATCGGGTTCTGTAAAAGCTACATGATCTTTATTCAGGATTGAGCCTAAGTCTAGTGAAGACGAACCAGTAGGAGATATGATTTCAACATTTTTTCTGTTAACGGAAAAACTGAATCGCCGAATGTCTCAGTAGAGAAATCATGGATGAAACTAGAATTCGGCAGAGCATTCTGTTATATATTATGTATTAGTAAAATTCTACTACTATACTATTGCAAATCCTGCATTCTGATTGGCTAACGTACTCACTATCTATCAGCCGATAGATAGTGGGTAGAGAAAGCCGGCTTTGTTTTGAAAAAAATGGCGGCTTTCCCTTCGCGATTTTGTGAAGTTTCCTACGAAGAAATTCGTTGAGAATTTTACTAAAACAATTAGAAGACTCACTCTCGATTTCTATCGGCTTTGATAGTTGACTCGGGGCCGGAGCCCCTCGTCAACTATCAGCCGATAGAAATCTCGAGTTCGTCTTCTAATTGTTAAATATATGTTATAAATGCATAGTGATTGTTAAGATATTAAAGCTGATAATTAAATTTGGATTAATGCTAGTCATATCTTTTAAGATGGTTTTTGCCATATACCTTGTGTCCGGATCTGTTATGTCATTTTCATCGTCCATGTTTCTAACCTGCCGTTTTGTTACTTGCGCTTGGCATTGTCCTCTGAGCAGTATTCCACATAGAAAACAACTGTAAAGAATGAAAAATCGCGGGCCAAAAAACCGAAACATCTCCAAACCTATTGTAGGATCAAGGATAGCGGAATGTGATCATAAGGTCCTGTGTACGGGCAGTATGGGATGTTAGCCGACTGTATTATGTAATCACAGAAAAATTAATTGCGTAATGATACTTGATCCAACAGACCAGAAATTCAACTGGTGGGTGAAAGGATTTTTGGCGAAATATCACAGAAGAAAAGAATGTGTTAATACAAGATTGTGAATGTGTTTCAGAATTTCTGTTTGTGAATTCCCGGGCAATGAAAAAGCCATAAAGCTCAGTTTTGTTTAGCAGGGATACTATTTTTAGCAAGGATGCTCTTTTTAGCAAGGATATGATAAAATAATTCAGGGATACGTTAGAGACACTATCATTGAATAATTTATTAGAAATCATTGAATTAGCTTTGCATATCACGAAATAGGTTTTGACTAGGTTTTCCTTCCCACGAGGCGAAGACTTCTAAAGGTGTCGATCTAGTCTTTTGCGTAGACGTTTCTCTCTGCAAATATCTTATGAATATAAGATTCTTTGATTGAGGTGGATCCAAAAAACTTCTCAAGTGCCAAGACACCGAGAAATTAATTAAGGCTTACTGCAGTTTGCGAAACCAAACGAGATTGAACATAGTATACCAACTTTTACGTTCGTTGACTCCAAGCCTTGAGAGAACGTTATCGCTATTGGATGTCCAATAAAACCCAAGACCCTGGTGCAAGGTACACTGGGATCGTATGACATCAAAGTCATCTTTCAAGTGCGATGGTACTGATCTCAGGGTCAGACATTTTTTACATGGCGGGAAGCCAATAAATTGAAGCTGTTTGTAAGGCAAGGAAAATAGCAGCTGATAATTTATTCAGACTTGAACTTCAACCAATCCGGAAACGCCAACGAGTTCGTGCATGCAGGAGCACGAGCTTTTACGCATGATAGATTTTATTTTAAACAATGATACCAGTGGCTGTGGGCTCCCTGTGGAAAATTTACACTTATCAAATTCATTAGTATTCATAAGCCCAAACACAATAGAAAATCACAACCATGCATGACCGAGTTTTTAAATCGGCAAGAGATACGTCCTGATTTGCATACAACTTTAACTAAGATTTTCTCGGCGAAAAATCCCTTTATCTTGAAAATTTAAGTAAAATTTAAGTAAAACATGACTTAACTATCCTAAACCTTTGATTAAGGAATAAAAAACAGTTTTCCGTGTATTATACTCTGATAAAGACACGCGGGATGTGGAGAGAACACGAGAGAAGCGTAGGAAACCACGACGCGTAGCGGAGCTCGAGTGGTTTCCAGCTTCTCTCGTGTTCTCTCCACATCCCAAGTGTTTTTATCAGAGTATGATACACGGAAAACCGTTTTTTTATTGCTTTTATAAAATAACTAGCGCTTTTAAAAAGCAGAGAGAGAAAAAAATGACGTAAGCATGTATTATGCTCTCATAAAACATGGCTTTTTGACCAATCAGAGCGCGCGTAATATCAACGTTATTTTATAAAGTGAGATAAAACATTCGCGTCCGACCTTTATGGGGCCACGAGCATTTCGCTTGCCCCATTTAATGCCCGCGATAAATTTTGAATGTCCAGCGGTATTTCCCATTGCTGCCGATCACTCAGCCGCGAAATTTAAATTCCTCTACAATTGACACGTTTCGGTGGATGAATAAAACGTTGATAAACAAAATATTATCCGCCGTGTAATGCCGTGGTTAAGCAAAAATAATTGAGCAAAATATGACTGAACACTCGAACATGTAAATAGAGGCAATAAAGAAACAATATTTGTAAATGTGGTGCAAAATTTTGTCTCGCTATTTGTATTTTTACTGCAAGAGAGACCGGCTACTAAACAAATAGCCCACCTGAAAAACCTAAAGTTTCAGTACTCAAAAATCATGCGTGGTACATCAACTACAACCGTAAAAACAACGCAGAAGTAAACTTTGGCACTCCAAAATATTATTGAAATAATTACCTGGTTGAGGCAGCTTCTTGATTACCCATTTATTGCGTCTTGACTTCACCTTATGTGACAAACGATAAGAACTTACAAAACAAGACAATCAAGCAAACTTCTTGAGATTGAAACCGATTGAACGTACAGAAGGATCGTAGGACAGCAAATAATAACTTTTCCTTACGCCAACGGCTACCTAGTACAGTTAGAATGACTTTCCTGGAGTTCTTGAAGTAGAATGTCCCATTAAGAATTAATAAAGAAGTCATAGAGAATGATGTATCGTACATCAGGTAATATCGAAGGCACAGAATCAATGCAAAATCTCAAGCCATGGAACATCAGCTCCACATCCGCTTTTGTGTTTTTTATATTAACAGTTTGACATCCTTTAGAAAAAAGGCAATTTCGAAATTTCGAAATGAGGCGAACTCTAGAAGTATCATAATTCTGCCTTGTAAACTCTGAGTACAAGTCGGTCGCCATGTTGCTTCCTTCGCGTGTAAAATGAAAATCCCAAGGGCAGCTCCACAGCTTTAAATTGCCATAAAATACTAAGTCAACATTTCAAGAGTTGTCCGTAGAATACGTATGCATCCATTTAGGGGAGATCGCTTCCTTTTTTTTAGCAACAATTCACTTGTAAACCTGAAATTCCTCCAATGAAAACACTAACGAATCTATATCAACATGGTAGCTCGCAGTGAGGCGGCGTGATTACAAAGCTGCTAATGGCAATTACCGCGCACCGCTTTTACCGCGGGCATATAGTAAATAGGGTAAATGGGAAGCGGAACGCTCGTGGGGCCTACGGCTCGCCATATTAAATCCTATCTATCTATCACATAGAATATTCTAAATCTCTTACTGGTGCAGCGTATTTAAGTCATGGTGAAAGGATTCCAAAAGGCAAAGTGATTGTGAATACAACGTAAGGTTTTGTCGGCGAAGAAGACAGGAAATCATCAAAAAATCTTACCATGCAAGCAAGGAAGAAAGAAGGAAAGGAAGGAAGATGGAAGAAAGAAAGTAAGAAAACAAGCAAATAAGCAAGGAAACCAGTGTTAAATGAGTAAGATTCGTTCTTGCACAGCCTGAATTCCTTAGTCTATTTACCTACTTACATTTCCCATACTGGGTCCGTGAGCCAACCCGATCAGGAACCCATCATTAAGTAAGTGTGCACCATATAGTCCATGTGAAAATGCCTTTTAAGTAAATGAATATCTAATGTTTTTCCCCGTCAGATTTTGCACAGTAGTAGTATACTTATATAACAGTATGGATAAAAAGTTAAATTTTACACCGTAAAAAATAAGAGAGATCACTTACTGACGTTTCGGACGCTAGTCCTTCGTCGGAGTAAAAAAAAAGTATACTTATATAATTGACAGCTCAAAGAATAACTTTAATACTTTTACGGTGTTCATATACACAATAATTTATAATACTGTTCGTCTTACAGCGTATAGTTTAATACTTTTGAAATAAGCCTGGTTTCCACGCCGGTTTCCCACGAGGGACGCATGCGCAACAGTACTTATTTACAACATTTTGGCCTTTGCATTTACGTTACTGTAGTTCGATCACGCGTAGTTTAGATTGCGTTTACGTTTGCATTTTCGTTGCTCCAGGCTTGTTTTTCTTCATGTTACATTCTCTTCGTACAGCATTGTTAAGGCACGATGACACGGAGCAGTTTTCTCTGTAATTTGTCTCGCAACGGCGTTGTAAATCAAGTTGCATGGAGCATTGCGGCGTGTAGCCTACAGTACAATTTGAAAAATGTTGCGAGACAAGATGTTGCAATAGTTGCGAAACGTAGAATTCGTTTCTACTTTTGGCAACGATTGCGTCTCTGTGGCACCGTGTAAACCCTGTTGTAACTTGTGTCGCATTGCCGTTGTGAGAGTTGCAGAGAAAATTGCTCCGTGTAATCACACCTTGACCATTATCTGCCTTCATATATACACCATGTCTTACAATACTTCCTGTCTCTGTCACAGCCTCGTTACCATTGAAGCATACCTTGTTTTTATTTTCTATATGTTCGTTTGGTTGAATATAAAAGTTTCTCAAAGAATTGTCAAGCTTTTCTACGCATTCTAAGGTGCAGACACAAATGCCAAAATTTGAGATCGCACCGTGTGGCCACCCGTGCGATGTTTTCTTCACACGGTGAGAGTCGTCTCGCGCGACGTCGCCAAAGTAGAACTGGTTTCTACTTTTTGCAAAGTCGCACGGGTGCTCACACGGTGCGATCTCAAATTTTTGCGACCTTGCATGCAACGTCGCATGGAAAATCGCATTGTGTGTCTGCGCGTTTAGAACATCGAGAAATGCAATGAAATCCCTGGCTGCCCGAACATAAGCTTTTCTCGTGCCAATGTGTCGTCCTGAAAATATACATCAGAGATATAGAATCTTTTGTCCTAACTTTCCTAGTTTCTTGTTTCTTGACACACACTGATACACAGGCTCCCTCCGTCAGCCACTGTCCGGGAGGACACTGGATCTGACCTTCGTGGTGCATGACGGGTACGATCCCGGGTGTATCGTCTGACAGTTTTTCTGACGTCACCAATACGTCATACTTCCGTGGAATACGGGTAATAGTCAGTGATATAGTTTTAAAGTAAATTTATTAGGTTAAATAAAATAGTTATTGGGCGCAAAAACAAATTGCAGGCTTTTCGACGATATATGTAGGCCACAGCTCTTGCGCATGCTCTCATCACCTGGTGCAGACAGTACATGATAGAGCCTTGCGTCGTTGGTAACCTTTACACGATGGCGACCTGCACTTGAATTCAGTCAAATGAAGGAAGGCATCTCCGTTAGTGCTGCGCGTGTTTGGTATTCCATAGGCTTCAACATCAACACATACAAATTCTGACTTGCCATAATCGTATTTCTGGGACATCAAATAACCATGGTACTGTCTGTCCCATCCAGGTCTTGGACAGACGTTATGCGCGGGTATCATCAGTACGGTCGTCGCGCCGTCTACTCGACAGACTGCGCAAGGAACGTCTTTGAAGTCCATTGTAGCGGTCATTTTTTTCCGAAGCTCTGGACTTAAGGTTTTTAATAATTTCGCCGGAAATTTATTAAATATATTCATAACTTTGCCGTACTTGACAGGGTAAAGGTGCGCACTTTGACCTTCAGTGATGTTGCCTGGGTTGGTGTACAATGCTCTGTCTGGCAAGCACAAGTAGTTGGACCCTCCTCCCTTGTCTGTGTAATGTGGTGCAGCTACACGACCTACAATTACAAAATCACAGTAGTTATGAATTTGTCTCTGAAGGCAGCCCAAGCTCTGTTTTTAGCAACCTATGATTATCAGCAATAGACCTTTTTAGCTTCGTTGTTTGTTGTGCCCATTTCAGACCACGTGATGCCACTCTTGGGAGTTGATTCTTTCATGTGTAAATATTTTAATAAAAGAACATTTCTCAAGGGAATGTCATGTGGTCTGAAATGGGCAATTTCCATACGAATCTGAAAAGGTCTATTGTATAGGAATTTCTAATTCTCGGGAGGTATCAAGAAAACTTCAGAGATATAAGACATATTTCAAGATCATTCTTGAACCATCTGATTTCTAGACGTACGGGAACCCAGGGTGGTGTAGTGGTGGTGCATTAGCCTGCGAACTATGGAGTCTTCCGCCCGGGGGGGGGGGGGGGGGTACTCCGGGTCGTTTCATACGGGGATGCTCCGCCCGGACTCCGACCCCATACCCTTTGATATACCAATTTTCAGCAAAAAAGTACCCCTTTTATACACTTTTTTGCCTGTGAAGGTACCCCTTTCGTATACTTTTGAAGAAAAGCTACCCCTTTTTATACCAAATTTCGTAAATTCCCACCCCTTTTCTACACCTGCGGCCTGAAAAACGTACCCCTTTCGGGCGGAGCATCCCCGTATAGTCAATTATAGGGAGTACCTCCCCCCCCCCCCCCCCCCCGGGGGTCTTCCGTTGGTTCGATTCCTTTTCTCTTCGATCTTCGGTTTCCCTCCCTCCGAAAAACCTAACATACTAAATTCCAATTCGATCTGAGTTAATTACCTGTGCCCTGACTTTGATCAGACACGATGTTTCAGGATATCAATAGAATTTGAAGGTATTTTTACAAGTAAAAGCACAAGAAACTCAAAGTTGTACATTGTTTTACCTGAGTAAATCAGCGAAGTGTGGGACTTGTTGCTCGTCCGACATTGTGTTGTTCCCCACCGTGTGTACACTGTACTTCGTCGACTCATCTTTCGTTTATTTGTTGCCTGTTTTTTTCTTTGTCCAGCTTTTTTACCGTTCCTGCTGCTGTCCTTTTGGTTGTCTCGTCCCGAGGCCTCTTGCTTTGGTGTAAACGGTAGTTTTGTTCCATTGATTCTCCTTTTTTCATCTTTATCTATGAACAATTCGAAAAATAACATTTCAAAATGAACAGTGCTTGAAGGCTGGTGATGAGATTCATGGTATTCATTCAGCTGATTGATACCAAGCAATAGAATATTCTCTGGTTGATAGCACATGACGGGCAGTGTTTGCCTGTCATTATAGGCTGGTAATAAGATTTATTCAGCTGATTGATACCTAGAAATACTCAGAATACTCTCTGGTTGATAGCACATAATGAGGTCACTGGAGGTCACCTTCAGGTTCCATGGCAACGGTAGCTATGACAACAGGATTCAAAATCTCACCTGGTATGATATGGAAATATGGACATGGTCTTTTTCCATTGAAGTGCGTTTTATTGAGCGAAATAATAATCCTGCAGAAAGCAAAAACGAAAAAAGCTATATAAGTATTGTAATAACTTAGGAAACAAGTAAAACAAAACAATAGCCAATGTGCATGAGCTCGAAATTATAGCACGAAGCATGATGGGAAAGTGAGTTCTTACGCTTTTTTGGCTCCTCTAAAAATCCATCTGATAATTTTTCCTTAGACATTTTCTATGGAAATAAAAGGATTTCAGCAGACGAAAATAACAGAGTAATTTTTTTCTGATAGTTCCTTTGATTTGCCTGTTACATTTTTAAAGATCTCACTTTCCCAGAGTGCTTTGTGAGCTTTGATGCACATTGCCTATTGAAGTAAATTTCGTATTACAGTACGAAAATCGCTCAAAATATAATTCGGCTGAAACTTTCCTGGAATAAAGGTCTTTAAGGGTTTAATAATCACTGGTTAAAGTTTTTTCTTGATATTCCGAAGTATAATATTTTACGAATATTTAAAGGAGTCGTTGACGACTTTACTCAACACTAAACATTTCATAATCACAATTTGACAGCTTTCCAGCTGAGCGGCATTAGATTTCCTAACCATTCACTGTTCGTTGTGATTTTTTTTATGGCCTGCCTTGTGTGCAAGCACTTTTTTTCTGCCTGAAAACTATTGAATCCAATACATCTTACAGGGTCAATTGGATGAAAACGCCCCATATTTTGAAAGTCGGAATAGTTCAAGTATTTAAGAATAATATGACTCAATCATGATTATGAAAACCAGATTGGCAAAAGTTTTAGTGTGGGAGCCACTCGAAGTTGAGAAATTTTGGTTTAAAAACTAAAAGAACAATAGGGTTGAGTAAATGACGTCATTTACTCACAATTTAGATGCTGAAAAAATATATATAATTTTTAATCGTAAATTTTGACTGTGAAGAAAATATGTTGCTTGGCTACTATTGGGGCCATATAGATAAGTTTAACCAAGTTTCAAGTCATTTCCAATTTTCATCGATTTTCATACTAGTGCCCCTTTAAGTCTCAGAAAAGTTCAAAACTCTTAATCAGAGTGATATTTCATCTGTGATTTATCTAAAAACCACTTGAGAAATGATTTTCAAAATAAATAGTGAAAATCCGTAAGTTATTATCAACATTATTAGTTGCTCGCTCAGCTGGCTAGACAGATACAGAGCGTGGGCTTCCTGTGGTAAACTGCTCAAACTCATGAAATTTTTAAGTCTTGGAAAAACCTATTATTTATATGCCCTCCCCTCCCACCCCCCTTGCAAAAAAATGACAGGTCCTTTGAACACGATACAAAGCTGTTTAAAGTGAAATCATGCATTAGAAAAGGTTTGAAAAAGCATCAAAGTAATCTTGATTCACCTATTATAGGCTTTCTGATAATCATATTTACAAAGTACAAGGGTAAAAATAACCATAAAACGATCACTTGGAAGTGTTGAAATATTAAATATCAAGAAAGCTTTTTATATTGCATCCCTGAAAGAAACGCTAAAATTGTCTCTTGAGACCATAAAAAAAGCTCTTTAGTTTTTCAAAAATGTGAAAAATTCAGGACATTCAAATTCAAAGGTCATTGTTCACACACATCCTTTCTACGCAAGGGTTTTTGTGCACGTGCTGCTCATCCTGATGAAGATATTTGAATGTTTAATACGTAAGATATCAAGAAAACAAGTTCTTCGCTTTATCAAGCTTCAACCTACAGTCAAACTAAGAAAACCGTGAACACCTAAAATATGTCTGGAATGTTTATGTGTTTGATCACAGCGCGGTCACATAAAGTATTTTCCCGTTTAAAATTTCAAACTTCATATTTTAGTCTTATTCTCGTGAAATTAGAGATTTCTATTCGAGACAGACGGATACACGAGAGAAGGATTCAATACAATCTTTTTTCATGGTGGTGGGAAACATCTCTTTTACAAGCAACGGCCTAAATAAACATTCCAGATATATTTTAGGTGTTCACGGTTTTCTTAGTTTGACTGTAAATTCAAACTTCAACGCTTAACAAAGTCGGGGAGCCCTTTTTTGTTTCGTTTTTGAAAGTACTTTTTGATATCTACCGTACTTCACAGATAAAAAATGGCTGACGATGGAATCAAATCGAAATCACATATTTTGTGCATAAATCATATTTTTGTGAATAGAATTTTACTTAACGTGTAGGCTACAAGTCCATCTTGTAGCCCAAAGTTATTAATTCGTAATTATCGTTTTATTTTCTAGAGGTCAAATGATTTCTTTTGCTGAAAAATATGGCTTCTATTTTATTCAGTTGTACGATGCATGAAACCTTTCATTTAAGAGTTTTAATGTACGAGACAAATGACCGGCACACTGCGACTTTTGAATGGCTTTATTAATGAACCAATCACACAGCGAGATAACACATTGTCCAATCACAGCGCTGCAATACGGAAAGCCATTTGAGTGTCGAGGAACTATAAATTTTTTACTCGTTTGAAAATGTTCCTAAAAACTTTTAAAATAACCGTTATTCGACCTGCTTTATTGTGGAATTAAAAAAAGAAAAGAAAAGAAAAAAACACCCAAGAGAAATGCGTTCACTTTGATATTATATTTAGTGAAATTTTGGACACAAAAAACTCATTAACTTTAAAAAAAAGAAAACTGTGAACGAAAACAAATATGAGAAAGAAATGCTATAAAAATTAAATAAAAAATGGAAAAAATAATTTCGGGTTTTGATGTTAGGTGGAACTAAAAATATTCGCCACATATACGGGTTTTCTCTGTCTAGCTGGGAGGCATTTTTCCTTCATTGTCTTCCAGACCAACTGTCTAGCATTTTTAGAAAACTATTCAAAAATAGCCGGCAGAAATTAATTTTAAAATGAGGAATTTTATAATTTTTTAAAATGTTTTCAATTTTGATGAAAAATGTTTATAAAGAGACGACAGAACCTGGAAGTTATTTACGTAACATGTACATAAATAAATGATAATAATAACGACAACAATTAGAATTAGTGTAAGTTTTTGGCGGTGAATTTTGCACTAACAGAAAATAATAATTGCAATCACAAAAGTTATCTACTCCAGCAATCTTTAACAAATATCAAAATATTACAAAAAGTTGATTTTTTTTTCAAATTGTGCGAGCTTCAATTTTTATCATAAAACTATTATGTCGTCAATGATTCTTGAAGTTTAAAGCATGTTTGGAAGGTAAAAAATATCATAAAAGAGAGAACAGTAACACATTTGAATGGTAGCATTTGCTACAAACGTCCAAAAATTGAATAGCTAAAAAAGAACAGATAATCTTCATACCTTTTTTCCATGTTTTCTGAATGTGTGTCGATATACAATTGTAGCTTACGAACTTCAACTGAAAGATCATAGAAAGAGCTTCGTAGCTTACTATGGAGTGTGGCGAAAATCACAATCGTAACGGCCAGTGAGAAAACGGCGACTATCCTCAACAACCACGAATTTTTAACATTTCTACAGTTATTATCATCGTTGATAAAATTCCTTTCAAATTTTCCATTATACGTCTGAGGCCTTGGCTTGGGAACGTGATTTTGGAAATTCGAATCCAAAGCTGCCTTAGCGGTGGAATTTGGATAGGTCACAACCATTTGTGCTGTTTGATTTTGACCTGACATTTTCTTCCATGCATAATCCAAGAATCTCCAAGGCCTTGGAGAAATTAGCCGATAAACGTTGAAGAAAACACCTTTCAAATCGATAACGCCAGCATCTATCACAGATTGAGGTCTATCTTCGCGTTAATGATGCCTATCTCTGAGCCACAAATCCAAATACTAGATACGATACACCGACAAATTAAGATTTTGTCGACTTCTCCACAGAGGCAGGTGGTTTGAATATCTCTCAATCCAATTGCTCGACCACTCCTTGAGGTTTCGCAAGTCTCCCGCGAACAATATTCTGGCCAAGCGCGCGCCACAATGAATGCAGACCAAATCACATTGGATATTTCTACACCGTTTCAATCGGATTAACCGAAAGAGACACCTACGTGTCCATAATAACCTCTCGGACAAATCACGGATCTATTATCATTATATATTTTCCCTTGAAAGCTACAAACAGCTCTCAAAAGGTTTACCGTTAAAGCACTTAATGGTTTTCACCAACAATATTCAGAGTCTTGATTGATCAAACCCTTTAGTACTAGTAACGGACAAACAGTTTTACCTGGGAAGCTCCCACGGACTTCAAGGTGGTGCTTGGAGTTACGTTTTAATGGCTTTCACTCAAATGGCTGGAGGGTATATGCTTGATTGCTTAATGCTCAAAAAGATGATACAAATTTTCCGACTTGTGTTTCGATTTGTTTGACGAATTTGGTACATTTGTACAACTTAAAGCGTCTTTGACTATACAATATATCCTTAAGCGAATATCTTTAAACTAACATCTAACTTAAGCTCTTACAGACGTCTTCTAATCTGGTTCAATAGAAAAAAATCGCTCAAGAGTTGTTTTTGTCAAGAGCGCAAAAATTATAGTGCTTTTATTCATTTGGATAAAATTTCAGCTTTGCCGAGAAATATTGGAATTAAAATAAATTTCATTAAATGAGAATCACGATAGAAAAATAGCATGTAAGCCATGAAAGTAATTATCAAAACGGTGTACAATCAACTGAATGAAATAAGGGCGTGAATAAAGAGGGCGGGAAGGATCCCTGAGGGAATCAAATAATTATATTCTAATACTAATGTTGAAGTTTTACAATACTCATACTTGGATGTAATAATATAGTCGCCATGTTGAATCAATTCAACAGATTTTTTTTTTTTTTTTGTTGCTGGTCATCCATCCATCCATCCATCCATCCATCCATCCATCCATCCATCCATCCATCCATCCATCCATCCATCCATCCATCCATCCATCCATCCATCCATCCATCCATCCATCCATCCATCCATCCATCCATCCATCCATCCATCCATCCATCCATCCATCCATCCATCCATCCATCCATCCATCCATCCATCCATCCATCCATCCATCCATCCATCCATCCATCCATCCATCCATCCATCCATCCATCCATCCATCCATCCATCATCCATCCATCCATCCATCCATCCATCCATCCACCCACCCATCCATCCATCCATCCATCCATCCATCCATCCATCCATCCATCCATCCATCCATCCATCCATCCATCCATCCATCCATCCATCCATCCATCCATCCATCCATCCATCCATCCATCCATCCATCCATCCATCCATCCATCCATCCATCCATCCATCCATCCATCCATCCATCCATCCATCCATCCATCCATCCATCCATCCATCCATCCATCCATCCATTCATTTATCTAAAGGTGAAATCTTAGGCCTTCTTACTTAATTCTTAATTCTTAGTAAGAACAAAGTCATGCTATATTGCTTTCTGTCTATCCTTCAACATGGCGGCCAAGTATTTGCTCGGTTTATTCCCGTAAGAATCCTGTACCAAGCCGAGAAATCCCTTGGACCGATAACCACGCTGTTGGTCAGTGATTGTTATACTTTGACCGCCATGAAATGATATTAAATAAAGTGCAGGGGGTCTATCCTTGATTAGTATAAGCAAACTAATGGTCTATTACAAACCCTGTATTCTGATTGGCTACAGTGACAGCCCATTCGTAGAAATGGACGAATCAAAACAATGGCCTTACGATTGCTTCATATTCCGCCAAACTTATAGTGAACTGTTGAGTTTTGAGGCTTATCCAAATATTTTTCGACTTTTTTTTAGAATAAATCTCGTATGAATGTGAAAAACTGTCGCAAGATCCGTGCTGTGTCCGATTATTTTGATTGGATAAGAAGTGATCTCGCGCGCTGCGATTGGTCCAAAGAATGTCGTTAATAAATTACTTTCGATATTCTGGTTGAGTGATCACGCAAAGTAATTCAAGACGAAACTCCGGGGAAACAATGAAGTAATCCCATATAATATATAATTTTGTTTCCCCGAAACCTCGTCTTGAATTGCTTTGTACGTGATCACTCAACCAGAATATCGAATACTACGGTTGTCGTCGCTAAACCTCAGCCTCGATAGCGTGTAATTTATTCTTTAGAAATTGACTAAAGCCCGTGGAAATTTGAAGTGTTTCGTTTCAATAAATATTTTTGAAAGTGCTCGTGCATCTCGAAAATGGTCTATTGTTTGATAACGTGTACATTCCTTAAATTACCGTGAGCTGTAGTTAAATTCTAAAGAATATATTACACACTATCGAGGCTGAGGTTGAGCGACGACAACCGTGAAATGGTCTATTAAAATTCGTTTTGTCACCCTGTGGTTGAGTGTCATAGCTACTCTCCCTCCCCTCCCCCCGTGACAAAGACGCCATTTTATTCGAAAACTCAAATCAAAACAGGATGCATCTGTAATAGATTAAAGATCGCGGAAGAAAAACATCTGTTGATAAGTGCTTAAGGAAACAGCTTAGGTTTACATGTGCTTACTTACAGATACGATACGCGCTGATATGAACACTTAATACCGCTGATTCTCTTGACTCTAGACTCAAGCGGTCCGTGTTAGTCTCGTTTAAGATTACATCACATCTCTAGCTAAGGTTAAAAAGCTTCAATTTCGTTGGGCATCTCTAATAATTCTGAAAACTCAATTGTAAGAATCGACCGAGGAAACAGCATTCACTTGGTAGCATCTAGTATTACTGATAGGTAGGTTGACAGTTTTATAAAGATTGACCGCTTTATAGAGGTCGATGAAATGACAGATGCCCGCTTCAGACAGGTTGACTTAGATAGATAGTGGCCGCACTACGAAGGGTGATCGGTTTATACAGGTCAACAAAAATAGATAGTGGCCGCACTACGAAGGCTGATCGGTTTATACAGGTCAACTAAAACAGACAGTGGCCGCACTACGAAGGCTGATCGGTTTATACAGGTCAACTAAAATAGATAGAGGCAACACTATCGAAGAAGAATGGGCCACTTGACGACTTATCTATGGGGAAATTTCATCGATAAAATCGAAATAACTGACGCGAATCGTTCAATGATATATGCATTCTATCTATCTCAGTAAACAGCTGAGTCACATGCAACTTATGAAAACATATCTAACTAAGCTCCGAGGTATAGGACGTAATTGTTATTATCAACCAACGCAGAGTTATAGCAAAACCAATCTAAAAAATCTGTGTTTTTTTAACGTGAAATATAACAGTTTTCCAGATATTTGTATATTTAATATTCGATCTTACATCATTGCATCCCACGCCTACACAGTTAAAGTAAAATATTTTGTAATTATCGTGAGTGTAAGGCTAAAAGGAAATATTTACAGTGAAGACACTCGAACCATGAACACTTGATATTTTTTATTTCATGAGCTTTCTACTGCTTCAAACCTTCTGAAAATGAAGCACTGAACTCAAATAATCTTATTGTTCAAAATAAATCAAATTTCCAATCGATTCACACAGGGGCGGATCCAGGGGGGTGATTTGGGTGACAAGTCACCCCCCTTGTAGTTGAATATAATAAGAATAAAGGATCAAAAAATACACTATGTAATGCCTTGCTAGGTACTAGTCACCCCCTTGAAATCCTTCTGGATCCGCCACTGTCACACAAGGGATAAAGGAAAAAAAAAGTATGAAAAAAAACGTGAACGAAAAGTGTTCACGGTTCGAGTGTCTTCACCGTAAACCTAACAGAAAAACAGAGGAAAAAATATTATTAAAATAGAAGAGAAGAGACTCAATTCTAATTTAGAATCATTTAGCTAGGAAACTTAAAAAAATTGTCATAAAATTGCAGAAATTTGAAAAGATGAATACAGAAAAAATACAGAGAAAGAGAGAGCGATTGAGAGACGGAAAAAGGAGATAATTTTTTCAAAAGAAAAATTTTCACTGTCAAAAAAAGAAACATTTGCGATGAATATTTAAGATTTTCGCAAAAAAAAAAAAAAAAAAAAAAATCCTGTTTTCCCATTTTGAAAAATAATATTTATGTATTTTTAAAAACAATTTCTAACGGTTTTTATTAATTTTTATCGATAACCTTACATTTCGTAAAATTGCTGGATATTGTTTTCCCAAAACAGAACGATTTTTACCCATTTTATAACATACTTTTATTGAAAAATATTCGTTTATTTTCTTACTTAAGATATTTTATAACGTATTATATTGTACATATGCTTTGATTTGTACTTCCTTTCTTTCATATCATTTTAATGAGTAAACGTTTGTTATTATAGAATATCACAACCATATATATTGAAGCTTCCTTGTTTTCTATTTCCGAATTCATTTAGTAAGAAATAATGATGAAAAAATCTGCAGGAGGCAAGAAAATATTGAGCTAAATTGAAGACCATATTTTCCATTAACATAAGTTAATCAATCTATCTTCCTAATGAACCCAGAAAACTTTTTTTACTAAAAGGATTTTGACCCAGATTTAATAAAGATAGACGTGATAGCGACAAGGTGTTAAGAAATTTTATGATTCTGTTGATAAAGTGTTTAGTTTTTGTAAATAATCTCTCCTTAATTATGTTTTCGGTTCGATTCTTATTCTAGATCTTATGCGGCTTATTTATTATTACCAGACGTCGAATGACGAATAAAGCGGTGATATTTCCGTCGATGAGTCTTTCAAAATGCCGAAAATGATTCTAAGGTGATTGAGAAGTGAAATAATTCTTGTGATTCTTGTCTAATACGATCAACTACACGTCTACCAAAAAAAAATGGCGGGAAAATTACTGCGATTCTCAATATTCTGCGAACTCGGTAGTTGCGAGTTTCCCGTTGGAATTTGGTTTTTCACTGCCGCCAGTCAAAGATATAAAAGGTACCGACTGCTTAGTTTTGATTGACGGCAGCGAAAAACCAATTTCACAACAAGCCGTTGAAATGTCTGAGTTCGCAGAATATTGAGAATCGCAGTAATGGTGAACGTAAAACAACAACGAATTTTAGATGTGCAAAAGCTCAAACATCGGTTATCAAATGTACAGAATACACAATATAAGAATGCGTTTGAAATTAAAATTTTGAATCGAATTTTCGGCAGAACGTTTTCATGAATCACATAAATTTGGTTCTTACAATTCAATGTCGAACTTTACGAATTACAGTCGCAACAAAATGGAATAAATTCCGCACATGTGAAATACGAAGTTTAAAAAAGGTCCTAGCATTGATAATTTAGCCTCTACTTTTTTGAAATTACTTTTTTTAAGTAAAATTTTGCTTACATCAGAAAAGTCTGTGGGCGAGTGTTCAATGTCTTGTCGATCAAAGAAATGTTGAGCATGCGAAATAAGTTTACAAATTATTTTTCTCGCCCCAACCTACGTTCCCTTTGCCTTTCGATTACAAAATATTTTGAAATCTTTTTCGTAGTACTAAAGGCGCAATGAACGCACTTTTTCGATTATATGTCGTGTTTTTTTTCTTCTGAGAATAATTAAAGCTTCGAAAATGTCAAAGATCATCAACTTTCCGAGCTCGTTACCCTATTCATATCAAATTTTCCTCCCTTGTACATGGTTAAAGATTCAGATAATAAAGGAAAGACGAATGTTATATGGACCGCTTCCAAGCTGCTATTTTAAGTTCGTTGAAGTATGAGTTCAAACTCCTTGAGGGTTTGTCGCTAATGAGGTCAAACAGACTCTAATTTAGTCCTAATGAGGTGACTGGGTCTTTAAATACTTTCACATACACTAGAGATAAGAAATAACAGTAGTATCGCCGGATTCCAGTAAATATTTCATAAAAACTTAAGCCCTGGTTAAACTACGAGGTAACATGTCACATGTTTACCGCGCGCGTGCTTCCTCGATGGTCCCCGTTTAGTCACACGCAAACATTGCTACCAGCGAAAAATTTTCCTTCTTAGAAGCAAAATATGTTTACGGCAGTATGCCAGAAATATTTCGTGTTTCCACGCCGCATTGGAACAATGTTAAGGCCCGTTCACACGCGCGATTTTTGCAGCGATTTTAGGTGCGATTTCCGCGGCGATTTTTGAAAATATAATAAATTTTAACTCATGCTTCTAAAGAGACATTTGTCCAGGTAATCTTGGTGTCCTGAATAAAACTTTACAAGTTATCCTTTACCATTTTTAACAGTGATCGCCGCAAAAATCGCATCTAAAATCGCTGCAAAAATCGCTGCAAAAATCGCCCGTGTGAACGGGCCTTTACACTCTTTTCCCAATGTTTTTTTTTTTTTTTTTTTTTTGACAGTTTAGCCATCTCTTTGAAAACATTGAACAAAACATGTTTCTGGAAACATTTTTCCTTGTTTTTCTTAGGACTGAGGTAAACTATTTTCAAGCCTTTTCTGGTTGATATATAAATACATTCCCGATCTAATACATGGTTGGTAATTTTTCCAATACTTTTACTTTCATCAGCACGAGGTACTTGCCATTAATCAATTATCGCTATATATAGGACTCGGGTAAAAACATTTTATGTAGTATTTGTAAAATATGGGGAAAATGGCATTAATTAAATTAATTAATTAAAAATGCCGATAAATGGGCCATTTGCACTAATGAGTGCAATGCGTTGAATGGTAAGAGCTTGTTGTCAAACACATTGATTTTTGGAGTAGGATCACGTGACATATGCAAGTGGCCTGGCCTATTCCCTAGCAACGGTTCTTCCTAGCTCTTTGCCGTGCATGCATTGACCCGTGTACCATTTACCAAAATATCTCTTCGAACGAGCATAAAACTCATTCAGTATTTTCTAAAGTACCGTGTTTTCAAATCAAGGCCAACCAAGCATTTAGCGCTTTTAACTAGACTTTTCTTAATGAAGTACTCGAAGCCGTTATGTCTACATTCAATGACAATAACCAATATTAATCAAGAAAAGATATGACAGAAGAAAGGTTTTATCTCTAAATGAGATTTCAATGAATCCATCTTCATTAAATTTCATAGCCTGTAGCTGTGTTGTTTGAAAATAATTTAAGGAAATAAAAATTGGAATTCGGTTGGATTACTATGTAGTTAATATTGGATCTAATAGGCAACATTTTAATTCGTTTGAATGTTTTCACAAAGTAATGTACGGTTAGAATGTACATAAGAAGGTATGGGTGTTGAAAAAGGCGCGAATACACAAAGCAATTTTCCCTGCAACTTGTCTCACAACGGCATTGCGACACAAGTTGCAAGAGGGTTTACACGGTGCAACGGAGACGCAATCGTTGCTAAAAGTAGAAACGAATTCTACTTTTGCGCAACGATTGCTGCAACTTGTCTCGGCAACATTTTTCAAATTGCATTGTAGGTTACACTCCGCAATCCTCCACGAAACTTGTGTCGAGAAGCTGTTGCAAGACAAGTTGCAGAGAAAATTTCTCCGTGTAATCGCGCCCTAAAACTAAAGGGGTGGGGGTAGGAACAAGGGCACCAATTCAATGAACTGATAAATGAGTTTTTAAAGTTGTGCTATAGAGGGGAAGGTTGTTACTCAAATTTTACTAAAAAATATAAAGATAATAGTAATTTATTTTACTTTGATAACAAGGAAAGAGGTTGCCCAATTCTCCCGCGCGAACCAGGGACTCATTTATAAAGCGTTCGAAGGAGCTTGTTTTACCCCCTCAAACTACCAGTGCTCCTTATTACGGGTATTATAGTTCCCTTCACAGTTTCCTGCAATCTTCAAAGGTAGCCGTGCCTCTGCATCGAAGTGAGAAGAACGGTGACCTTGCAGTGATAGTCTATGATAGAATAATGGTCCAAGGTGTTAAGAAAGGTCTCTATCATTGCAAGCTCACCGTTCGTCTCGCTTCGATGCAAAGGTACGACTACCTTTCAAGATGGCGCAGGGAACTGTGATGGGGACTATTTAAAGCTAAAGCTACACAGACAAAGTGAAGTCGAAACAGACGTGGAGATACTGAGGAGTCGAGCCGTGGACCTCTAGCTCCGCGCACTAACCAACTCAGTGAGCTACGTCCACCACAACCTACTTTATCGCGACGAAGGTTCAACGGCTGTTATTGAGAACGAATCCATTTATACAAAAAGTCTAATGGACTCGTTGCAGCTCTTCATCCGTTAACCGCTCATGCCTCGATAGCTCGTCAAGGGCTCGTTTAATTAACAGTAGATAAGAAATAACGATAAGAAACCGCTAAAGATTATAGGCGCCATTAGTCATGACAATCACTTCTGTAGCCAGCCATGAGGGAATGAAAACATCACATGGATGAGATACAACAAGTACCAGCAAGAAACTCATGCAACTCGACATACGAATTTATTGAGTGACCTAAGTTGTTTTCCCATTTCAGACCATTTTTCAACCCTTTAGTATTACTTCTTTGTTTAATAATAATTATTGGGAAGATATTTATATTTATATATGAAAGGATCATGAACAGAGCTAGAATTTTATCCTCAAGAAGATGACGTTACAAGACTGACCAGCCACTAATGACACTGCCAAATACGCATATAGTTATTAACTATCGACAATGAAGAAATAATATATAAAGAGTAATAACTGAGATTTGTGAGAGTATTGGCGACAAGATTCAAGAGCCAAACACTATGCATAAGCGCTAACGAGTCCATATCTGCGTTATCTGTATACCCGACGGCATTATAGATAGTAAGACAAGGAAGATTCTTTGAATTTAGGTTCCCAGTACAAATGCAAAATTTGTTGAGGGGTGGGGTGGGGGTGTGTGGAGGAGGGTATTAACCTAGTTTTTTTTGCATTTCGTGAAATACTGAGTAACAATCAAGACTTCGAGAGACCTCTTTAGCTTGCCGTGGCGTAGTGTTTTCCAAATTCAGACCACGTGTCATTTCCTAGAGTATAATTTCTTTGTTAAACGGTTATGCAAGAGAAGACAGTGTCACATGAATGTGGATACAACTCGAACGAAGAATCTAAAAATAACACGAGAATAACACGTGGTCTGAAATGGAAAAAAACATTACTTGCAAGCTAAATTGGTCTACCTGTGTATATAGGAAACGTTTTCAAAATTATGGAAAGCTATTAGGAATTTGTAAATATACTCATATTCCGTTACATTTCTAAACATCACATATTATTTACGTTCTTAGTGAGTGCTGACGGGGTAGATTATCTCGTATTACTTGTCGCTCTTAGTGAGCGAGTTCTCTTCAAGTGGTTAATATGGAAGCGCATTTTTATCAAGCCCAGCATTGTAGTGTGTAACTGAACCTAATTATAATAAACTAATTCCTTTCTTAGAACAACCATGTCAAGCTTAAAAAAGTGTTAGACAAGATTGTTTTGTTTACTTAGGCTGGCTTCTCACGGTGGCCGGACGAAGTTTTACAGTGAGGACACTCGAACCGTGAACACTTTAAGGTTTTTTCATACTTTTTTTCTCCTTTATCCCTTGTGTGAATCGATTGGAAATATGATTTATTTTGAACAATAAGATTATTTGAGTTCAGTGCTTCATTTTCAGAAGGTTTGAAGCAGTAGAAAGTTCATAAAATAAAAAATGTAAAAATATCAAGTGTTCATGGTTCGAGTGTCCTCACTGTAACCGCGCTTACAAAGGTGTTCGTTTAGGCGTTTCCTTTACATGGGACTGTGTTATCCGAACAAAAAATTAAAGACCGCGTAAATGGTACGTAAGGAGAATAACTTATTAAACTTATCTATTTGTATTTTTACCTATTTTTCTATATTATAAAGAGCATCGAGACTCTTGTTTGTCATGCGCTTTTTTAAGTAATAAAGTAATATTATTATCATTACGTATTGGTCAAATTTTTGAACGGATAAGAATGTGTGGTACCATGCAAGGCCATTCTTATCCTCGGAAAACCGAACACAACACAGTCAAAAGCATTAGAAAGCAAAACTTGCGAGACACAGAAGACCAGTCAAGTGCTATCCATACGCAAGGGTTAATATCAGAACGGTCTAAATATCTATTTAGTATAAATACAAAGGTGATTATACAAAATCGCGCGCTCTGATTGGTTTTCTATCTCGGATTATCAGCCGATAATCACCTTTTCGGACAAAATGGCTGTCAGCGTGACCGTCGCCCTTTTAAAAAATAAGATATTTTCACTTTCAATGTTGTTTCCTTCTTTCTTTTTTGAAATAATCACATTTTTATTTATACTAAAACAATTATTCACCTCAGGCTCAGTGATTATCGATGAATATTTACCTCGCAGCTCGAAGACTCGCCGCTCGGTAAATATTCATCGATAATCACTTCGCCTTCGGCGAATAACTGCTAAATATCCCGAGGGTAATTAACGCTCTCAGATCCAACATATTCTTTCCTTACTTCTCCTTAGTTCAATAGTCAGAGGATTGACTTGGTTTTTACAAGCTAAAACTGGAATATGCATGCAACATGGCAAAAAAGTTTGGCACTCAAAATCAGCGAGGAAGGGTAAACTAAGCGATTTGGATGGTATTAAATTTTGAAGAGTAAAACTTGAAAATGAAAAGGATGAAAAGATGTTAGTACAATGAGTATCTTTGGTTAATGGAATCATGAGCATATGTCTATTAAAACCAATCTGCAGAGAAGCTGGTCCACGTAGTCTAAAGTCGAAGATGTGACATCGAGAAAACACTACTGGTCTACGCGATCTCCAGCCTCGTAGCTGATGATAAGGTGTCATACCCACTCATGGACAAATATTTACAATAGACTTAACCTGCACAGCGTGGGACGTGTTAATAAGGGTATATACGTTATCCTCATGTAAAGCTTGTTATTTATGTCTAGTTTTTTATGACACTGCCATACCGAACGGATAATGCTCTTAGCCATGGGTTGCAGATGTCCCAGCTTACTTTTATCGGTTGCTGTTTGGAAGAAGTCATTTTAAAAATATTCGCTTGTTTTTCCATTCGATACGTAATGATCATGATGCCCTCCGTATTTATCGCAGTAGTTGTATGATTGATTATGAGCAATGTTATGTAAACACTTTAGGATATGTAATACTTTTTTCGATTAACCCACCAAATGAGACGGAGAGAAGTCAGCATCGACATTCTGCTTGACATAGCATTCATTTCTGTTTTGCAAGCCATCCTCGATGTCCCATGAATTTACGGCAAATTTATGTACAATTTTACGCATCTATTCGTCGAATTGTCGTTGACAATGTTTTATGCAATCATAATGACACGGATTCTAAAGGCATTATTTGCAAATTTCTCAAATCCAACTCCCTCAAACTACCTCCTTTGAGAACCATCGTAATTCATGCAAATGTGCTAAGCAGAAATTTCCGATTTTTTTCTTAACTAATATACAAACGGCTATTGGCCTTCAATGACACAAATTTCAATGACACAAATTCTGAAGGCATTCCAAACACAATTAAGGCACATTTTATCGTTCTGCGATCGCATTATTCAGGTTTCAATACTGCATATAATGGAAGATTTTCTGACATTTCTGTTGTACATTGACTGATGTCACATTGCATTGTCCGAGTACTAAGTATCATTACTTCTCACTTCCCTAAAATATTCCAAAGATTTCTCCAATCCTGATATACATAAGATTTCCGGCACAACATTTAAAAACCGTCTTAAAGATCATTCGAGAGTCTGCTGCCCAGAGGTAGTGCGTGCATTGCAAACTCACTGAAATTCACTTCCAAATCTGATGGACGAGTCTCTATAGACACAGTTTCACGTGACGTCGAAGCATCTCAATTTGAAGGACAAAACAAAAGAATTTTAATCTCCTGAGAATTGGAACCTATTGTTTTATCCTCCAAATTGAGCTGCATTCCGACGTGCTGCAAGGGGTCTAGATATTGCCAGATATGTTTTTGACATGATATATTGTCAATGTCATCACACTGTCAGCAGTTAAACGTTCAATTGAAGTACACATATGTGTACAAGTACTGTGAACTGACCACCATCATGTTGAACTGCCATCCTACTACAAGATGTAGAAATTTATTCCATATCTCCCAAAAACTGGCTTTCGGTCCTAAAAATACTAAGTTGGAAGAGGAAGTATCATCTCTTCTGAATAAACACTTTGTTGGCAAAGACATTTTTTTTTTCAAATATGTTATGTAAGAAATCTAGAAAAAGAACATTTTTATGGACGATATATAAAATAAATAGTAAATAAATAAATTGGACGGGCTATAATCATCCTTGCTTGCAGCTGAAGAGCTGAATTGCGAAGGACGCAGCTCAACGCGGTCGAGTCGAAGGCATACGAAGGCGCCTTCGGCAGCCACCATACGACTCATGTCTGACCACGGAGCACAGCTCAGATCGAATTAGGGTTCGTTTTTACGGAGGGAGGAAAACCGGAGAACCCGGAGAAAAACCCTCGAAGCAAGGGAGAGAACCAACAAACTCAACTCACTTCAGGTGCCGAGTCCGAGACCATAAATAATGGTCATAATGTACAGTCGATTTTTTTCATCACATACAACTACTTAAAGATATAAATTACATAAAGCATTCCACGGAATGCTTCTTTTTCAACTTATTCCATATAAAATTTGGATGATTTTTATGGAGGGAGGAAAACATGGAAAAGCAAAAGATATTTTTTGAGGCTTGAAACACAAATGTTTACAAGAAAAACTTTGTTGAGACAAAGAGGCAACTGCTACAACGAGTTTTGACTTTCCACCATTTAGAACAAGCCCGGACAATTATGTTGCCTCAAGAGCATTGTTCTCCTAACTTGAACTTTGTGTTTGACCATGTACACAAACGTTTTCTCCAAGATGTCACTAGCCCAAGAAAAGTGCTACACCACCAACCAACACTATTATTCGCATTTGTTTCGTATAACGTAAAAAATGTTTCTTTCTGCGACCAAACTATCGATTTGAAACCTAGGAAAAGCTTTAATTGAAGATTATATGTATATTTTAAACGATCACGTGCGATATTTGTACATCGCACGAAGATAACTGGCATAACTGGGTATTTGTCATAAAGTCAATGTCCTACCGAGATAGCTTTTCTATTTGTCATTAAAAAAAACTTAACCCAAAAAAAGCTAAGTTCAGCTTTATTTGAAGGATATATTTATGTTAACAAGATCACGTGCAGCATTTCTACATTGTACGAAAGTTGTCCGTGCAATTTGTCAGCGAGTTACCGAGTCTCCTCGAGGACAACACTGAGTTACCGATATCACTATCTAGTTATCGATTCAAAGAAAATACAGTGAATAATTCAATACTGCATTCAGAAGGCTAAGATGATTTGGAAGGCAATATTTTGAGTGGTATTGTGCAGCGAAGCAGGGCCAGAAAGTAAGTTATGATAATAATCACATCAAGGGTCGTGTAGTTTAGTTTCTTTCTACTAATTCCAAATGTAAAGTTGTTATTTAAGGTAATCCATAATCACTTGAACAGGGTATCACTTTAAACTCCGGAAAATTTTAAAGTCTATCAATAATGAATGTCAAATCTGAGAAGCAGAGACTCAGCCGTGACTCATCGATGAGAGCATAAGATTAGAACTGCTAATGGCACGATGAGAATACGTGTACTTTTAAGGTACATGTATTTGTTTATACAGTAAATACACAGGTTATGTAAAGAAAATAAACGAGGTCACTTACCATTTCTCCAGGGATTTCAACTTTCTTTTTAAATATCGTATCTCATTTCGATGTTTCCTAGTCGCTTCTCTTCGTGCTCTGCCATGCGTTGAATGCACAACACGTTCAACCATCACTCGAGTTCGTTCCTTGTCTTTCAGCAACCCCACTACAGTTTTCTCGAGAGTTTCCAGTGAGTATTCGACTCGATGCATTCTGTCATGAGCCTGTGAGAGTTCAGTCAGGACTTTGGTGCTACAATGATCTCTGTTCAAAACGACAACAATTTGGCAAGCAAGGTAAAGAGCTGTAGTAAGACATAGGATCGTCTTGCTTATCTCCCCATGCTGTGTGCCGGCAAGAAAAGCTAACAATCTCGTAAGATAGAACTTCAAATGATCCACTACACTCATAGTAACTAGGAACCGCATTCAATGATCAAATCCTCAAGATTCTGCACCAGATTTACCAAGTGAGTCACCAACTTTTATACCAAGTAACTTTATCTGATGAAATTTTATGTACTCAAGGCCGTTAACCAGCATGTTCCTTTTCTGGGCTTGATTTGAACCGACAATTTCCGATCGGACTTGAAGTTCTGCTTGTTTACGACATAGCCTATGGACATACTTCATGTACAGTGATGCTTCTAATCTTCACATACGCGCGCGTAAAAATTTCGAGGTCAAGAAATCCTAGCCAGAGTTGTAACTCGAGTAGATGAGAGCTAGGCCAGTAGTTTATTTGTAGAGGTAAACATATTACATATACCTAACGACGTATGTCATCAACCTTGTTCTCGTGTAAGGATTTTGTGGATTGCCACAAGGCCGACACGCAAGGTCCTCTAAAAGGTAGTGACAGCGAGTTGAGCTAATGATCGACTCGGAAAAATCGTAGATTCGGAAAATTGAGCAATCGGTTATAGAATAACGTCCTTAAACGCGTCTGGAATCTGGAATCTGGCGGCTTGCAGAGAAGGCAGGGAAGTCAGCCAAGGTACAAGAAGCAAAGACTTAAATAGTTGTGAGTTAGGAAACCACCTTGATGAAATGAATCATGCCATATGCAAATTCATTCAGGAAAACCGCCCCTCTGAGGTCATGTTTGTGACAAATAAGAAAGTTTATTTTATGGAAACTTCGAAATGTTGGAGATAACATCTCGTTCGCTCTCGTTGGGTGCCTAGCAAACGATTCGTATCTCATTCACTGAACCACTTATTCACTCACATCACAGAACTCTCGTTTTAAAAGCTCTCCGACGAATCTTGTACAAGTTCAGAGGATTCTACGATTGGAATGGAGTTCTATCTTTACGATCCTCGAATTTCTTAAGTGTTGTTTAAATTTGATAAGGATAAGGTCAAGAGAAAATGTTTTTCACGGTATGTGGCACGAATCGCTTAGCCATAGATCTGCTATCTCTTTGACATAGATTCTCACCGCTCAAATATCCCAGTGAAGTCATCAAGGAGCTCGTCATCAACCTCACAGTTAACTAATCGTTTTTAGATCACTTTATCAGCCCATCATTCATCACTGGCCGATTCAATTATGTGTGCGGAGACAACACACCTATTTTTCGAAGAAAAAATTATGGGAAGGAGCTCTTCTGGTCAGGCTTCAAAAAATCTGCAAATTTTATATCGAACCTTGAATCAACCTCGATCTGCAGGGCTGATCTAAGTCAGGGCATGGCTAATTCACAGATCAAACCCTGAAACACCCCTGGGCTGAACTAAGGGAGTCATGGGAATGGCTAACTCACAGATCAAACCCTAAAACAACCTATGGGCTGAACTAAGGGAGTCGGCATGGCTAACTCACAGATTGAACCTTGAAACAACCCCTGGGCTGAACTAAGGGAGTCAGGGCATGGCTAACTCAGAAATCGAATCGCAATTTATTGTGTTGGGATTTTGGGGAGGGAAGAAAAATTGACAACCCTAAAAGAAACCCTCGAATCATGAAATAGAAGAGACCCAACAAACTCTCATGACGTCCATGTGACGAGCCCGAGCCCGAGACCGCAGAAGTAGGAGGTAAGCATAATGCCTCTAGGCAATCCTTCATCCGCTAAAATCGCTAAATCCAGGGCCCCCCAAAGCCTATCCTATAACGCCTTCTTTAGCTATGTTGTTCCTGGACACGTTAATATTATGCACGACAGGTTTAGCTGTAGAATTTCCTGTGCATAACGTATTTATACTACAAACTTAGCTACTAGTTTTGTAAACTCTCTGATGAAGACTGTTCGTCAATCGAAACGCGTTGGAGAATACAGCTTTCCGTCCTGCTCACTGGTTTAAAAATATCAAAGACCATATAACAATGTTATAACTGTATGACGTTTGGGACGTTATATGACTTTTTACACACTTTCCACAGAAAAGTGGATTATGTATCTTCGTAAATATTTAACAGTATCGCGATTCTCCTATAAGTTTGATCGGGAGAGAGCCGCCAATATAAACCCGTATTGTCGGCTCAGAATTACCGGGCGATAGAAAATATCGAGATACAAAACTTATTACGATTTTGAGTCGCTTCGCGACTACGGCCAATACAGAATATATTTTCGTCCAACTATAGCCGCCATTATAAACCCGTATTGGCGGCTCAAAATCGCAATAAGTTAAAAGTATCGCGATTCTCCTATAAGTTTCATTGGGAGAGAGCCGCCAATATAATAAGTTATAATTATTTTGTTAAACAGACCCTCTTTACTTGTTGTAATGCTTTCCCATTTCAGACCGCGAGTCATTCCATAGAGAATGATACCCAAGATAATGTAATGTGGTCTGAGTGTAATGGGAAAACATTGCACTGAAAAGGTCTACGGAGTAGTTTTCGCTTAAGCGAAACAACAAGAAAAATTCGTCAGGCGTCGTCGTACGCAACGACGATCGAGTTGTTATTGGATGATTTAGTACTGAGAAAAGACATAATAGTAGTAGCCGGGTTCTCTCTTGTGCTTCGAGGGGGTCTTCATTTCTCTGGATTATCCAGAGTTCCTCCGTGAGTTAACTTCAAAGTTCGTGTCAAAGCTTATAGAATCTCGGGAGTCACTCCCTGATTTTTCAACGAAAAATGAACTATACTGAAACGCATTCATATTACACGCATCACAAACTGAAATAAATGATTGTACAGACGTAGGGCTCCGTGTTCAGTCGGGTACGGTTACCGAACCAAAAAATCGTTCCGAATTTCATGTTTAAGGGTTAAAAGGTTTGTTATTCTTCAAAATGTTTTGAACTATATCTTATCCTAAAACCTCCGTCCTAGCTGCTTGTTGCCTGTGAATATTTTGAATTAAGAAAAGCCAACAACATGGGATCAAGGTGTATAATATTGTATTGCCCTGCGCGACGTTATTGATGTTATGCAGAACGGGATAATGAGACATTTTCCTGCTAAACTTGGCGCCTACTTGGCAAACCGAATTAATTTGTTTTCAAGCTGAGGAAAGAGTAGAGCCTCAGGGGTTTATTAACGGAAAACGAACCCCTCTATGATGTAATATGGACACTTAAAAATCCTTAATAGCTGCATTTCTGTTAACAATTACACAAAACTACCTTGAGGACAACACGAAGACAAATCCATCCGTTAAGATGATTCGAACGCTGAAGATTAGGCCGAGATAAGTTAATTAAGCCATGAACAGTTAAATGGTTTTCATTTGGTACCAATTAGCGTGGAATGTGGAACACCAAGGATGTTAACGATGCAGATGTCCTTCGCTTGTAGGCATGTAAGTACGAAAATAACCACCGAATCTTAGACTCCCGTGCAAGGAATTTTTCTTAACATTCACCACTTTCTGATACGAGAAAACCTTGTCATATTTTTTTCCATTTCAGACCAATAGAATAAGATTTTTTGTTTGAGTTGTATCCATATTCATGTGTCTTCTCATGTGCAACCGTTAAACAATGAAATGATACTCTGGGGACTAGATGACACGTGGTCTGAAATAGGAAAATGTTTCGAATTATTGAGGTGTGAAAATTTACCTACGCACTGTTTTCTTATTTCAAATTACTCGTCATTCCCTTGAGGATATTTTGTTCTCAAAATTCATACCCATAAGAAAAGAATATTACTCAAGGGAATGACAAGTGGCTTGATATCCCAAGTAGAAAATGTCTATGAAAGTGTTCTGGAGGGATCAAGTAAAACCGGAAAAAGTTAAGTATAATGGGGCTCTTCACAATTATCAAGAACTTCACATCAAAACGTACTTAGAACTTCAAGACCCCTTGTATCAAGATAACGACAAACCCATCAATCCTACTTAAGTGTCTTCGCGCTTGTTCACGAAACACACGCACGCGATAACACGCAACACCACGAACTATTCCTAGCAAAAAATAGTAATACATTTTTGACACTTTTTGAACAAATTCTTCTCTCGCAGCTTGGGGAAGTTTGTAGAGCATTTCAAGGCAGTGAGGTTTGTACTTCAAGATCGATTGGTACTGATCGCGTGCAATGAGTTGGACTAATCCAAGTATGGTATCTATCAAATCTCTATCAATTTTCAAACGATCTGTGAATCAGAGTAAACGAGAAAATACCGCTTCAGTTAAGTAACCGATATTACTCCTTATTTACGGAGAGAATGATATCGATGGTTGGTTAATTGGATTGAATCGATATCAACGATTTACTTATTATTCCTGACTCTCAGTATTGCGCTTACGCCAGAATTTTTTCGACGAAAAGGAACATCTTCTTGCGTCATTAGGCTTGTAGCTATTTACACTAGATTGAATTGACTTTTGCGCGTAAGGAGCCAAGAATAACTCTTGAACACCAAAAAAGAATGTAGTAAAATGAAATTGACATGGCATTACTATTCCGACATTATGTCATAGTATCTGTCTGGTAAAAGTAGGTCAAAACATCCACAACATTGCTTTATTATTTTTTCCTCTTTGAGTACACATCTACCGACACATCTTTACTCAAACAGCAACAGTACCCCGAGTCCTGGGCGGGGTATTCCAAAGTTTACCAACTCAATCAGCTGTTTGAGTGAAGTACAATTACTTAGTTTCAGAACCTTACCATTCCCTTGCATAAATGGAACGATAATTAACCATCCCAACAAATGTACCACAGATAGTCCAATCAGGCTAACCACAGGAAGTCCAATTTCAGTTTTTCTTCAGTAGTTCATAATCATTAGCCCACTTTCGATATTCCGGTTGAGAAATCACGCACAAAGCAATTCAAGGCGAGGCTCCGGGAAAATTAAAGAATATATTAGGGTTAAATTATTGTTTCCCCGGCGCCTCCTCTTGAATAGCCCACTTCGCTTCGCTTGTGACACACAAACGTTTTAGTACGAGGCTCAGTGCTAAACCAAATTTCTTCTTTTCTCCTGTCACGAATCACTGAGCATTAGGTTTTCTTTGTGAGAGAAAAGTTTACGTATGCGTCAACTACCACAGGTAAACCAATCCTAGATTTTCTTAGTAGCAAATGTAAAATAGCATTGGCTAGGTACCAGTCTATAGTCCTGTAAGGAAATCTACCACAGGTAAACCAATCCTAGCTTTTCTTCAGTAGCAAATGCAAAATAGCATTAGGTACCAGTCCACATTCAGGAAATCTACCACAGGTAAACCAATCCTAGTTTTTCTTTAGTAGCAAATGCAAAGTAGCATTAGGTACCAGTCCACACTCCTGTAAGGTCGAGTTAAGGTTACTGTAGACTTTGTTTGGAAACGACGATTTGATTTGGTAGTCCGAGGCTTCATTTGGTCTAACGAGAAAAAGTTTATATATTGGAGTTATCATTAACTCCACGAAGCAAAGTGCGCTTATCAAAGTGTAATAGTCAACAACAACAACAACAACAACAACAACAACAACAACAAAACAATAGAAAACAAAAGAATCAGAGTGGAGTAGAGTGTAATACGCTAAGTGTATTTTACGGGTTTATGAGAACCGCTCTAGAATGAAAAGGAAAGTGTGTTTTTGTTAAAGATGTGTTTTGACTAGTACTGACTAGTTAGTTTGCGACGACCTCAGTTTAAAACTCAGTCTACCAGATGGTGGAAGGAGTACGGATAACGCACGCACACGCGATACGACAGTCGAATACGCGAGGCAATTTGACGAATCGTTTCTCGGATGAATTTTATTTTCTTGATCATTTCGGAAAACAAACTGTTATCAAGCCAAGATCCCGGAAACAGGAATAATAAGATACGAACACAATCATCTGATTCGATGACATACCGAGAATCAACTCATTAACGAGTATTACATGTCAAATAGATTGCGCAATAAATGAACTAGGGTAAATGCAATATTATCATAAGAACGATAAGCGTAATAACCCCATGGATGAGAAAGGCTTACCTGACAAGATCAAGGTGTTTTCTAAGGTCTGCTATAGTATCGCTGAAACTCATCTTCAGGATATAAGTCTGGGACAAAATAAAGAGAAAATTCGAGGGCATTAGTGACACAATGAAAAAAGAATATATACACAGGGGAGGGGAGGGGAGAGCGTAGGAAAGTTACCTTTTCTCCTGTCTCAGATTTTATTCTTAATGTTGTGATTTTAGCCGTAGCAGATTTGGGTCTTTCAGGATGTTTACTGGTTTCTTCCGCTCTTGAAGGAAATATAACAATAAAAGATTAATTTGACTGACTTTCATGATTGTCAAGGAAAATAAATGGTGAACATAGAAAAATATCCATCAAAAATAAAAACACAATGTTGTCATTACAACAGGTGGGATATACCTTGATTTTATATCCTCTAGCGCTGGTGTGTTCACTACAACAACACTGGATGGTAGTCCATTGGTACCCTGTGGTGAAAAAAAACAATATATGGGTACCCTGTGGTATGCATAGCACATCGTAATGCAGCTCAATTCTCACAAGCTAATTGGCTAAATGCGAGTTGGAAATTTTGAAATTTTCGAAAATAATGATATGCAAAGGAAAATGAGATATTTGCGTTTGCATTCAATCCATTTATCTTGTAGCTGCGCAATGCACAAGATAAATTGATCTTGTCATTAAAAAAATGAAATTCCAACCCCCTGACAATAGGTTTAAAACTTCTCAGGAGATTGAAATTCTTTTGTTTTGGCCTCCAAATTGAGCTGCTTCGATGTCACGTGAAATAACCTGGCTAATTTACCTTGATAGTTTCTTCTACTCCAGCCCTGACATCAATGATCTTACCACCTTTGATCACAGACTGTGGTAACCTGGATAGAAAACTGTCCATGGAATGTTTGGGGCCTGAGATGGCAAAGAAGTGAAAAGAATAATTATAAGAAATAGATAAACGAGAAGATATATGCATGACATTTTGGCTACAGGATGCGACCATTATCAATAACAGCTTACTGTCATTAACATATACTGTATCTTCTATAGCATATCTTAATTTGAATTTATAATTTAATGGTATGCCCACAGATATACATGAACCTACATGTATATATAAAGAATAATGGTTTTAGTTAATAAACAATGATCATTGATGATGCTGATGTTGATGATGCCACTGATGGTAGTGATAGTGATGATCAATGAAGATAATATATCTAGCAATTATGATGATGTTGGTGATGATGATGCTGATGATTCCACTGATGGTAGTGATAGTGATGATCAATGACAATAATGTATCTAGCAATTATGATGATGTTGGTGATGATGATGCTTATGATGCCACTGATGGTAGTGATAGTGATGATCAATGAAGATAACGTATGTAGCAATTATGATGATGTTGGTAATGATGATGAATGATGGTAATGATGATGATGGCAATGCCGCATACTTTGTATATATACCTGGTATTTCCCTAGTAACCTTCACATCTTGCCCATCATTTGTTAAACTCTGTCCAGCACCAGGAAAAAGAATCTCTGTTCTTTTATCTGAATACACAACATCTCTCTTATCATCAACCTGTACATGGACAAAACGTACAAATTATACAAACTTAAGGTGATTGCCATTCAGCAACTACAGCTGTATACATGAAACTTACAGTAAGCAAATAGTACTGAAGCCTATTCCACAACCCTGACTCAAACAAATACTTTTTATAGCCTAGGCTAAAAAAAAGAAACTTTTCATAGCCTTGGGCTGCAGTATTTTACATGGGTCTTACATTAAAAGGGACACCATCTGGGTATCTGGATTGCAGTTCTGATGGAAAGTAGCCATCCATGATATCCTGCATGCATTGCTGTTGAAATAAGTGAAGAAAAGATATATGTTTCACTGTGCTGCCTGTTGTAATAAGTCAACCTCCAAGACCGTCCTTTTTGGGAGTGACTATATGTGCAAGTTAGATGTGATTTTTCTCTGGGTTCTAAATAAAGGATTAACCCTCCCCCGACACCCAATTGTTTTTCAGCTACACTCACAAACTTCATTGGAAAACAATATCAAGACAGTAAGTACATAATATTACCTGAGTTGTGGGGTCACTGTATGGTCTGAATGGACCAGCAAACATGATGATACCATTGGACATTAGAGTCAATGGAATAGAATCTGGTACCTTCATTCATTAATAAAAAAATCAAGTCAATAGCGCAAACATATAAGCATCACAATCACAATATCATAATCACCACCCCTATCATCACCACCACCATCATCATCAGCAGCAGCAGCAGCAACAACAACAACACCATCAATTGCGCAGTAGAACCAAACGCAACCACAGCAGGAGCAGCAGTAGAGGCAGTAGCAGAAGCAGTAGTAGTAACAGCAGCAGCAGCAGTAACAGCAGCAGTAGCAGAGGCAGTAGCAGAAGCAGTAGTAGTAACAGCAGCAGCAGCAGTAACAGCAGCAGTAGCAGAGGCAGTAGCAGAAGCAGTAGTAGTAACAGCAGCAGCAGCAGTAACAGCAGCAGTAGCAGAGGCAGTAGCAGAAGCAGTAGCAGCAACAGCAGCAGAGGCAGTAGCAGAAGCAGTAGTAGTAACAGCAGCAGCAGCAGCAGCAGCAGCAGCAAGGTAAAGTATTCCTTATTAAGTTAATGAATATTTTCCAAACAACACATCATGATTTAAATGATATTAGCTCCCTACAAAAAACAATTCTTAATTACATTTCCATGTTACTGACCTTAAGTCTTGCACCATCCTTAGTCTTAGACACAACTGCACACCCCTCTCCTGACAGGAAGTTTAGTTCTTGGATGTTTTTAATCAACAAATCAAAGTTCATCTGGAACTTCCCCTGAGGTACAGAAGCACCTAAAGTAGAGCAGTTTGTTTTTCAAGTACTGTACATGTATAAACTTTTTTTCTAATTTGCCATTATTATATTATTTGAAAACTTGGGATCCAGCCAAGTTGACCTTCAGAACAAACTCAAGGTCACCCAATCAGAATTGATGATTTGAAGTTATATTTTGATGAGCATTTTCCATGTCCCTGCTCGGAAAATGCTTACCAAAAATAGTTTACCTATAATTCCTTTCGGGAAACACAATCAACTCAGCTGAATAATTATATCAAATCATTAGCAAAAATCAACTGTGATGTTATCTGACTAATATAAAACATTGTCAGTAATAAAACATAACGTAGATTCATACTAAATATTCTATTGCAACGTGTGTAAGGAGCAGAGGTAGGAAGGGGGTTAAGGGTCATACTCATTTATTCCTAGGCCTGTTAGTATCAGCCATACGCACTGTATCAATAACTTAGTAGCATCCCAGTTAATAGATGCTTCGCACCATCACGTGATGGCAGCTAGCCATTACACAAGACAGTAACAATTGAATCTGGTCTAATCTGAATTACATGAGAAAGAATTCAGTTTCCCATGACAATAGACTCTATTGTTGTGCCTCCTGTCATGGCTGCCATCATGTGATGGTCCAAAACCTCTGTCAGTAGCGATTAAAGAATATTCATGAAACGGCTGTCCATAGAGGTGTGTTTGACACTAACCAGGATTCCAAGTGCCTCCCCCAACAGACAGGGTATGTACTTCATCAGTTTGATCTCCTTCCAGCTCTTCTTCTAATGGTGTGTACTCATTCTCTGTGTTCTGGTTTCCAACCCACAACAGACCATAATCAGCAAGAAATTCCTAAAAGTACAACATGTAATTATACATGTACGCATGTAAACTGCTTTCTGAAATAATTAGTAATTTTGAAGTTCAATTCAATTAGAATTCAAAATCTTAGAAAATTTCTGGGGAAGTGTGTCTCTTGAAACACATCTCAGGAACTTGAACCTTTCTGATATAATGTACTATTGTAAGAATAGAAGGTATATTCATGGAGTGATCTATCTTACATCTATCCCTGAAACTGTACACTAGCTAGCTAGTTTTATACCTCCATGTCATGAACTTGGGACTGAAGTGCTTGGCATTTTTTCTCCAGGTCTCCAATTGTATCAGAGTTGTATCCTGGGTTATGATTAAAAAATTTAAAAAAAGCATTATTTCAATATTATTCTGACATGAGATCTTGTTGCAATACATGTAGACCTTGGCTTGGGCATAATTTTTTCCATTTCAGACCATGTGTTATTCCCTAGAGTATCGTTTCTTTGTTTAATGGTTGCAAGCATATGATTGAGAAGGAACATGAATATGGATACAACTCAAACAAAGAATCTTAATATTCTCAGGAGAATGACATGTAGTCTAAAATGGGAAAATATTACACTCAAGCTGAAAAGGTAAAAAAATGAAAGATGGAAAAAAGAAAAACAGAAAGGAAAAAAAATGGATAAAAAAGAGAAAGAAGGGATGGAAAGATGGGAGAAAAAGAGACAGAAAAAGAAGGAAGGAATAGCAGAAGAAGAAAAAGAGAAATAAAGAAACAAAGGAAGAAAACTAAGCTAGAATTAGGAAAGGAATGGAAAAGGAAATAAATGAGAAAAGGCTTCTATTAAACGAGAGAAGAAAATTAATCAAATAAATAGGAAAAGAAAATGATGCAATGCTAAGTTACCTCTGGCTTTTTCAAGAAGCTGAACTTTTTCTTGTAATATCTTCATTTTTCTGTCCTGTGAAATAATAAACTTAAAAATGAGAATACATCTTGAAATCCTTTACAGTGTACAGTACAAGTGTAATCTTAACATGTTTCTGTTTCTGTTCTTGAAATATGTGAAAAAATGAACAAGAAAATACATGAATTAAAATGCTTCCATAATTTGTCAGGAGTAGGAAAAAAAGGCCTTGAATATCTCAAAGAGACCCTCACGATTGACTTCCTTTAGTTAATTTTGGTCTTTACTGTATTGCACAAGCAGTCACGAGTATAGTTCTATCAAGCCTGACTGTGCAATATTCAGACCACTGAATCAGAGTTTCAGTCTATATCTTGTCAGAGAATGTGGAGCATAATTTTGAGTGGGGGGTGGGGGGACTAATTTTTTTGCAGGGGGGGGGGGGGTGCTCCAACTGAAACTTTGAAAATTGCTCAGGCTCTTGTAAATGCAATTTTCAGTGTCACAAGTTTTAGGGGCAACTGCAACATATTTATTGCATTAAAGTCATGTCAAAGGTTTAGGCAATTTCATAAAGAAAATCATTCATGGCTTAAGATCTGGGTACTGTAGGAGGGCTCCTCTGATCCCCACCTCCGCAGTGCCAGTTCATACTGTATATACAGTGCTGTAGCTGACCATTTTTACATGTAGTTGGGGCTCTTACAGTGCCAATCCAAAAACCGTGGGCACCTAGAAATATTCCAGGAATGTTCTATTGTTCTTTGGCCAATCAGAAATGACTTTCTAACCACAAGATAACAGAAAGATAAGAATAACATTTCTGATAGGTTAAGAAACATCCTTGAAATATTTCTAGGTGCCCAAGGTTTTTAGATTTGCACTGTAATAGTCACCTATTTGCAAGAAGATTGTCACATAAAAAAGCAAATCGGAAAAATTGAAGGTTAACTTCATTCTTGCAGTCAATGTTCTTCTTCCAAAGCCGAGTTTCAGGTGTAAAATTAAAACTTCCCTAAGCTGTTCGTATTCACAATGCAAGACTAATGGATTATTATTAATTAATACTTTTAACAAGAATTTTAAATTTTATTTATATCAAGATTTAATTCCTTGTTGATCAGGGCTCAACATTAACATACAGTACATCTACTAGTCTCAGACTAGTGAAGGTTTGCTGTGGACTAGTGGGAAAAAGACCTTAGGACTAGTGATTATCCACAGTAACTAGCCCAAGGACTAGTACCTAAAAAAGTTAGTGTTGAGCCCTTTTGATATTTTAGGTAATATTTTTGCTAAATGAATTTTGTGGCAAAGTTTTTGAAATTAGGTGTATATATATGGAATAGATAGTAAAAATGAGTGTGTCATGACTGGAGATACAGTATATTCCAATCAATGTTTGACTCTCACCTTATCAATGAGTTCTCTTTTAGTGGTTTTTAGTTCACCCTCAGCTTGAGCAAGCCGTCCTGCCATGGCACTCATTAACTCATGATCACCTGGTGCAGATGATGAACCTACATGTACAGTATGATATAACAAATCATATACATTGTGTTGGTACCTCTATCAAGTAACTTTAGTTAGCAAGGTTCCCATTTATCTGGAAAAATATAATTCCCTGACATTTCCCTGACCAAAAAACATTTTTCACTGGCCACACTGTGCACTTATTCTATGAAAAATGGTAGTTTGACCACAGGAAGCCCAACTAAAAATCCAAAATTTAAAATGATTTTTTGAAGGCTGACAGAAATTCCCTGAGTTTTCACTGACATTTGGGTAGAGTAAATCACAGGCAGAGCATCCCCGTATGAAACGGAGGCTATGCCAAATTACCTACCTTTGTGAGTACTTTTTGGTAACTTGGAAAGAACATCTCTTCTGAGGAAATCACTTGGTAGTTCATCAAGCAGTTCTGGTATAAAATAATACACAACATATAAAAATGACAATTGATGTCAGTAAAGTTAATATTTTGTTCCTAATAAATATTATGTAAGTTGAATTTAAATTTGGAGTGGCTAGTCACCCTTTCTTGCAGCTGCAGAAGATTTCCCTTCACAGTTCCTGTGCCATCATGAAAGGATAGCCAGACCTTGGCATCACAGCAAGAGGAATGGTGACCTGAGTTGTAATGATAGAGAGCTTTTTGAAACACCAGAGACAATTATTTGTGACTTGTCTCTATCATTGCAAGCTCACCATTCAAGATGGTGCAGGGAACTGTGAAGGGGACTATTGCAGCTCAATGTGGCCTAGTAGAAGGCATAAAAAGGTGGCGCATGCATCTGCCATAGGAATCTTGTCTGACCAAAGTGTACATCTGACATATCCTATTATTTCTTTGTAAAGTCAAGGCAATAGTAAATCTGTGTTCTCACTTTGAAAACTAATTTCTGCATGCAAAAATACACTATTTATATTAAATACCTGGTAATTCAATATCCGGCAGGTAGGTTACAGCGTGACGTGCAAAAGTATAACCACATTATTCTAATGTATTCCCATACTTCTATGCACAGGCTTTTTGCTGCCAAACAAGCTTTATATTTGCCTTATTTGGTAAAACCAGCCAGCTTTGCGTCAAATGTGTCAGTTTAATGTACAAAAGCCTGTGCACAGAAGTATGAGAATACATTAAAAGTGGTCATACTTTTGTGCATCACACTGTCACATTTCCCAGCTGCTATACATACAGTACATACCTGATGTGTGATCATCATATTCTGTGTCATATCTGAATGGTGTACGTGGCTGCCTGCATAATTTAAAATATGTGTGAAAAAAAAACTCAGTGTCCATTGAAATCTTTCTCTCTTTCCTGAGTATATAATGTCCCTGATCCATCTCTCCCCCTCCCAAGTTTTGTCCACAACCTTAAAAAATTGGAAGGACAGGGGGGTCTAGGCAAAATTTCTAAGAGCCTTAATTTAATGTCCTTCTGAATATTTTGAAATTAAGGCTCTTGGAAATGTGTTACAGCGCTGCACGCTTTGAGAGGCAATTGCAAGGTTAAACAATTATTGGATGAGGTTGAACATGATATTGTAAATTATCAAGACCAAGGCCTTGTTATCTGCCGAAGCCACATATTATGCATTTTGTAAACTAAGAATATATATTTAATTCTGCTTTTGAAAAAATAGGAAACATATTTCATTCTCCCTTGACACCATGAGTCTCAACTCGACATGAGAGATGTATTATCTGTAGGTAAAATGTATAGTCCCTGAGGACTCATCATTTGGAGGAATGAGAGGATAAGGGATTATAGGGGTATTGAAAAAAGACCATAAAGTACAGGGAAATAAAGAATAAATTGTTCAATTCCTGACAAAATATGTTCCATTGGGCAACCAATTATCAACAGAAACTTTATCACCTGTTAGTTAGTAAAATTTAAAGTGAAAAAAACTTCATCCCGAAAAAATGGTAACACCGTCACCATGACTACTGACGGTGAGCTATTCCTTGGCAAATGAAGTGAAAATCTTCTTAATTCATATCTTGACTTGATATCTTTAAATTAAGCGTATTTTTTTCTTACCTTGGATTAAGCGGCGTTCTTTTTCCCTTCTTCAAGCTTGAAATAGGAGAACTCATTGTTTAAACTTTACCGTTAACTACATGAAGAGAGAGCATTTGACAAGAAACAACGAAAGCAAAAGAAGCCAAAATTTGTAAATAAATATTTATCTTGGACCTTAGAAATTATTTGTGACGAGCCAAAATCTTCATAATTTAGTTAGAATTAGATTGGTTAAACATGGCTTTAGAAAACTAAGACATTTGGAGGGAATTTTAAGCGAAGTTTTGGTTGTGTTGACAAAATTTTGTCTCCAAGACCGCCATTTTGGATTTGAATTTTACCACAGGAAGCCCAAGTTATCAACTGGACAAAACTTGGCAAATTATGCAAAACTAAAGTAGAATCCAACATTCAAAAATTCCGCTTACTTTCATTACAAACTAAATCAAGATGAAAACTATTTCCCATTTCCTAGAAATGGTCTCCAGAAAAGATTATTTAGAACGTTCAACTGCTTTGGGAACCCTGTGGTTTTTTGCGCAAATTGGTTCCCAATGTTCATCGGAACCTTGAGGTTGAGAAAAAACTGGGAACGGGATGGTAACCATGGAACCCGCTGAATGCAATTCGACTTGACCGCAGGCTCGTATTGTGACGTCAGTTTTCGAACTGCGCGCTCTATCGTTCTTGATTCTGATTGGCTGGAGAAAAACTAATTTGTTTGTGACGTATTTTTCTGCGTAACAAAAAGAATCAACTTTTTCTTTTTTCTCAGTTCGTAAATAATTTCCAAAGTGGAAGCTTTACGAACACTTCAGCTCGAAAAAAGTTATTTAGAAAGTTGGAAAAGCCTCCCAAGCTCTCGTGAATCCCAAAGAAATATATATTTGTACGTCGTTTTCAAAGATCATTTGAATTAGTGTAAGAAAAACAAGTTAACACCCACTCGCGGGAGAGAAATCTCTCGCGAGGCTGCGGAAAGTTCAGGCAACTCCAGTAAAGATATCAGGTAAGAAACTAAAGAAATCTGAGATTGTTTTTCTAAACTTCAAAAAGCTTTTTTGTTTCACACTTGTTTTGTTTTTCTTTTCTTCCAAGTTTGCCATTAACATCGCAAAGATGTCAAAACTACAAGATCAGTCAGGAAGACCAAAGACTGTCTTGCAAGAACCGTGCGCCGTGAGCCACGACGAGACCCTTCATGTCTCGACAACAGCATGCGTGGAACAAAACATCTCCACTCAAGAAAGCATGCTCGGTGCAAACTGTAAGTAGTTGTCTTTTTGTTGGTATCATTATAAGATAAAATGGGATGCAATTGGGAACGAGATTTGAATATGAATGATGCAGATTCTTGACGCGCGTAAAAGTAAAAAGAGCAAAAGCGCGCGGGTAAAAAGGAAACACAAGAAGAAGGAAGAGGGAAAAAACAAACAAACATAAAAAGAAGAAGAAGAAAGCTGGAAAACAACCAAGAAATACTGGTAAAAAGGTTACTTAAATACATGAATGATATGATAATAAAATTTTAAAAAGTCAAATAGACTTTCTTCAGTTGTCCTCTTGTCTTCTTTCCTTACTACATGCACGAGAAATAGGCAGCTAAGTTGGAAGATGTAGACTGAAAACACTAGACTCTACTGAAGAAATGATTGGGGGGAAATGAGGAAAGGATTTAAATGAACGGACAATATTCTAATCCCATTTTTCTTATTTCTTTTTCGATCATTCTTCTTAAAGTGTGTTTTTTACAGACTACTGATGTATCCGTTTAAAACAAACACAGGCAGTGCGCGTAAGATTTAATTGGAGTATTGGACTGGCCGCCGATAATATGTACTGCGCAAAGCATTTTTATCGTTAGGTGCGGCATTGCGCAGTAAAATAATCATTCGTAATAGTTCTGCGGGCATGCATGTTGATTCTTACTGAGGGGGGAAACCGGAGAACTCGGAGAAAAACCCTCTGGCAAGGAAAAGAACAACACATCACTGAGCAAACTTAACTCATAGTTGTTCCATATAGCTTTTTATGTCGTTTTTCGATACAACAAAAGAGTGGTCACATCTTTAGCAGATCAAGAACAAAGGTTTTAAGTGCTACTGCAATTTGCTCTTCATATTCAAGAATAAGAATTTTGAAAGGAAAGAGATCACAAATTCTTTACAGTCGATTATCTTTATAACAACCTCGTTACATTGTTACATTAAGAAGAATCTTTACTATAACATAGCTATCAGATTCTAAAAACTTAGACGATCATAATATAAGCAAGCGCGATAAGGGACCATGACTTGTGTTAGTAGATCGCTATTCCATTGGCTGCTTAAAAACAAACATTAGCCACTTACTGAAAGAGTCCAGTGATCGCGATGAATATCGGGAAAATCTCACTGCTACCAATACCTAGTAATTAAAACCAGTTATAAAATTTCCTGAATACAGTCTAAATCTCATCGTAACTGACCAAAACCTCTTGTTGAACGGAAAAAGAGATATACAGTTTTTGTAACTTTTATGTTGTTTGGCATTATCCTGACTCTTTTTTAAAATATAAAACTTGTTGGGGAATAGTCACGTGATCTATCAGCGCAAGTCATGTGTCACGTGCTGTGTATGTCACGTGATGTTTATGTCTTTACCCTAATTTATGATGACAGCTGTACAAGAAACAGAGACACCAATCACCACACTTGTGGAGAGCCAACAGACAGACTCATCAGCAGGACCTGCGTCCACAATACTCTCCACTATGAGCAGCATGAAACTGCGTGACATCATGGACAAAATGAGATCCTGCCTCTTTGGATGGAGCTGGAAACAAGTGAGTCTGTTTAACCTAACGGGAAAGGATACAGCTACAGAAAAACCTACTGTGCACATTAATCCATGCACTGCGATTGTGCCTGTGAGAACTCAAGAGCTGTTCTTCCCGTGCAGCTTATTGGAAGACACCGTTAGCTGCAACCAAGAAGTAGAGGAATTAGTGGCCATTCCTCCTCAGCCCAGTCTAGCTGAACTAGAACTGCGCCTCCATCTAACCGGGATCTGTGACATCACAGCTCGTTTATGTGTAATATTCAGACCGGAATGTATCGTTGAAGTTGATTGTTCCATTCTAAACTTCGAGGCCATTGGTGATTGCATGAGTCGTATTCGTCTACGACTACCAACCAGATCAACTGCTAGTGCACTTGCAATCATGCCACCTTTGCCATCAGCTGTGCAAGTAGCTGCTACATCAGAGGCTCAGCCTATTGACTGCAACAGTCATGAGATCGCACTTGACGTCAGCTTACAAAAAGTAGAGGAATTAGTGGCCATTCCTCCTCAGCCCAGTCTAGCTGAACTAGAACTGCGCCTCCAACTAACCGGGATCTGTGACATCACAGCTCGTTTGTGTGTAGTATTCAGACCGGAACGTATCGTTGAAGTTGATTGTACCATTCTAAACTTCGAGGCGATTGCTGAAGGTCTACGACGTATTGGTCTACGACTACCAACCAGATCAACTGCTAGTGCACTTGCAATCATGCCACCTTCGCCATCAGCTGTGCAAGTAGCTGCTACATCAGAGGCTCAGCCTCTTGACTGCGACAGTCATGAGATAGCGCTTGACGTCAGCTTATTGGAAGACACCGTTAGCTGCAATCGAGAAGTAGAGGAATTTGTGGCAATTCCACCTCAGCCCAGTCCAGCTGAACTAGTGCTGTGCCTCCAATTTCCAGGAATCTGTGACATCACAGCTCGTTTATGTGTAGTATTCAGACCGGAATGTATCGTTGAAGTTGATTGTTCCATTCTAAACTTCGAGGCCATTGCTGATGGATTGAGACGTATTGGTCTGCGACTACCAATCAGATCAACTGCTAGTGCATGCGCACTTGCAATCATGCCACCTCTGTCATCAGCTGTGCAAGTAGCTGCTACATCAGAGCTTCAGCCTATTGACTGCGACAATCATGAAATAGCGCTTGACGTCAGCTTATTGGAGGACACCACTAGCAGCTGTAACCAAGTAGTAGAGGAATCATTGGCTATTCCTCCTCAGCCCAATCCAGCTGAACTAGAGCTGCGCCTCCAATTCCCAGGAATCTGTGACATCACAGCTCGTTTGTGTGTAGTATTCTGGCCGGAAGGCATCGCTGAAGTGTATGTTTCCATCCTGAGGTTCGTGGCCATTGCTGATGATATAAGAGAGATTGATTTTCAACTACCAATCGAATCAATTCTTAGCTCACCTGAATTCATGTCACTTCAGCAAGTGGCTGTTATGTCAGAGGTTCAGTGTGTTGACCGTGACAACTACGAGATGGCGCTAGAAACACCGCAAGTAGAAGACCATGAGGTTCATCGTGTTCAACATTCCAGCATTCCAACTCCAACTGCTACAGACGAGGCAGAGACAGTCAACATTGAAGAAATCTGTTCACGTCTTGCTTCCATGTCAGGTCACGACGATGTCATTCTGCCTGTTTCTAAGGTAGCTGCCATCCAGGACGATGCTGACTTGAAAGGGTCTGAAATATTCTTTGGAAAGGCAGTTCAACGTGAAGAGGAAAATCCAGTAGCAGAGAAGGTAGCCTCAGGTAAAGATGTACCATCAACATCAGATGATCATTCCAGCGCATATAATCCCACTACCGCAGCTACAGTACAGGGAGACGACTTAGACGAACTCTGCTCTCGTTTCGCTTCCATCGATGCCAGCCTTCCTGCCTCTGAGTCCAATTCCTGCAAGAACGAAGTTGACTTCAAAGGGTCGGAAGTATTCTTTGGAAAGACGATTAAAAGTGATAACAACAACCGTGGCGGAGAAAGAGCAGCCTCGGAAAATGTTTTACCAACACCATCAGAGCAGTTTTTGGCCGTGTTACGCGAGTTCTATCCTCTACCAACACAAGTAGCAAATACTCCAGAAGCTGAGGTTGAATCCAATGACTGTGCGAATAGTGACGCTTCTCAAACACACTATCCTCATCTTGTACTCGCACAGGATCAAGGAGAGGTTAAGAAGGACTTGACGCACGACAGTTACAAGCGGCAGAAGTGTTCAAACCAAGAGGAGTGGTCATCCTATGCTGAATTAGACGAGGATATCTTCCTCAGAACTGAAAGCAGTTACCGACGGCGACCAAATCCATCGACTCAAAGTGAAATAGCATCTGTATCGTTGCCACAAGATGGCGAAACACAGACTGAAAATAACGAAATTCGTCACTTGCCAGAATTTGGTGTTGAAGGTTCACTATTGCCTGCAGAATCTTCAGTCGTCATTGTTAGTCATGACCAAGAGAATGTGAATGTGAATGACAAGATGCCTGAACCGGCTGAAAATGCATTGGAAGAGATCGAGCGTGAGTGCCAAGTAATGTCTAATTGTACATCAACAACTGAAAATACAAACTATAAACTGTCATCCCAATCAGAAGAGCCTGTACAGGAGTCAGTAGAAGTTGCGCCAACAGAATCTACAGAAGAATTCAAGACCCTGGATGAAGTACATCATCAGAATGTTGGATGTCGACAAACGACTGAAGAAGGTGTGCCATCTGCTACATTTGTAAGCGCACAATGTGCCTTGCAGCAGCAGGAAGAGCAGGAAGCAGTGAATGCTAAACCAGGGCTGCCTTCAGAAGGGATTCAGCTTCAGGATGATGTCAGTACAGTACTCCTAGAAAACCATGTAGAAGAAAAGCCTACGAAAGATGAGACAGTTACTAAATGTACAACATCATGTCCTTCCGTAGAGAAAGTACAACACACAGGAAATGTTGTGGCAGTTCCATCTGAAGAAGAAGATCAATTATCTGACAGTGTAACAGCGTTGTGTCACGCAACACCAACAGTAGACGCTCAGCCAATGTATAACGCACTCGCAGAAGTTGTGACGAGAGGGATCAAAGAAATAAGAAAGTCTGTAGATGACAGTCGAAAGGAAATAGTGAATTTACCGCTGGAAAGCCCAACTGAAAAAAGACGAAAAAGGAGTCATGAGGATGAAAGTAATCAGTTGTTATCTAAAGACATCGAAATCGAGAAAACTGAGGCGGAAGCACTTGGCATGCCATCGTTAAGGGAAGCAGTGGAGAAAACGAGAGACTCACAGCTGGTTACACAAAGGTATCCCAGTGATGTGCATCAAGCCCTTATGACACAGACCGTCGATCTCCTGGAAAGAGGGATAGTGCTAGTATCAGACGATGGCTCATTCAAAGCTGTTGTAAACCCCAGTTCTGTTTCAAGAATAGGGTGTGCACTCACAGGAAACAACTTTTCAAGACACTTCAAACGTTATGATAATGACGTACTTCCACAAGACTTGAAGCAGAAGGTGATTGAAAGGGCGGAACTTGTTGCAAGAGAGCATAAGGATAGAGCATTGGAAGGCCTGGCAGAAATACCTATATTTACCTTGTCTGAGATACAACGCTATGACTGTAATGGTGACTACATCATGGAAGATGTTTCTTCATCCAATACTCCTGTGTATCCTTTCACGGGAATCCAGCCAACACAAATACACCAGTGTTTCGTCAATCCATTCCAGGCTGGTATTACTCCTCAGGGTCTCCTAACCTCTGGTATGCACACCCCTTTTCAGATGATGCAACAGTTTACAGTCGATGACATCGAGATGATTGACGTTGATGAGTTACATATGGACATAGATGAAAGTATTGAAGACGTGTTCATGGAATGTGATCATGAGGATCAGACAGATTGTCCTTATTGCTCACAAATAAGTCTCAACTTGCTTGCGTCTTTGCCAACCAAGTACGCCATCAGTAGACGAGCCATTTACTCACTACTAGATGAGAGGCCCCTGAATCCTGAAATACCATCTTGGAGTTTAAAACAACGAACCAAGAAATCCTGGTTTGCTTATAACACGTTCAGCTTTCGACCAGAGTTTGAAGTGCCTTCAGGAGGTTTGTCCAGGAAAGACAGAGTAATCTATTCACTACTGGATCAAAGACCATTAAATCCTGCACTCTCGCCTTCTCTAGCAAGACAGAGCAAAATGAAGTCATGGCTTGCTTATAACACCTTCAGCTTTAGAGAAGGGGATCTTGTGCCTATTGGTAGCAAGTGCAACTGTATACAGACTGAAATCCCTTTCCAGGCGGCAAGCCAATCTGCAAATACTGTTCCATCAACAGTTGAGCCATGGCTAAAACTAGAGCAGGTATCCACATGTGTTTTCCCTTGTACATCAGAGCAGAACACCACCGCATCAAAGTCTCCATTCAACACCTTTAGCTTTAGCTTTGGAGACCACAATTCCCAGCAAGCGTCAATCTTCGGGAAAAACAAGCAGGAGTCAGTCTTTTCTTTCGGGAAGACAGAACAACATGCACCTCCAACAGAACCAGTGTTGGCATCATCAGAAGTTTCTTGGAAAGACTTTAGCTTCCGAGAAGAAGATGACCCTAAACATGTGGCATTCCTTGGAGAAAGCAAACAGGAGTCAGTCTTCTCTTTCAGGAAGGCAGAACAACTAGTACCTCCAACAGAACCAGTGTTGGCATCATCAGAAGTTTCGTGGAAAGACTTTAGCTTCCGAGAAGAAGATGACCCTAAACATGTGGCATTCCTTGGAGAAAGCAAACAGGAGTCAGTCTTCTCTTTCGCGAAGGCAGAACAACCAGTACCTCCAACAGAACCAGTGTTGGCATCATCAGAAGTTTCGTGGAAAGACTTTAGCTTCCGAGAAGAAGATGACCCTAAACATGTGGCATTGACATCTTCTCTCTTACAAGCTGAAGAAGATGAATCCCATGACACTAAACAGCAGCCAACTGATCTCTCACTCGAACCAGCAGAACAAGCTGTGAACAATAAAACGCTGACTTTTGCACTTGGACAGGAGGAACAACCTGTATTTCCTGTAAGTGATGATAATGACTCGACCAGCAGTGAAGCTGAAAGTCACGATGAGGATTTGTTTGACCTCAATGATGAAAACGAGGAGCTAGTGATTAAAGAAATCATCGATGCTGTAAAATCGAGACTAAAAGAAAGCAAGGCCAACTTGCCCGAGAGCGAAGAAACGAGTAACACCTCTGTTGAGAGTGAACCAGTCAAGGACAACAAAACATCCAGTAAAGAAGAATCAATCACCAAAGTTGATGAACAAAAAGTTGAGTTAAAAACTAACTCCGAGGCAACGGATAAAGTAGACGGTATGGGACCAAGTCTAACCACAAATCATGTTTCTCAAGATGCATCTCAAACCGCACAACAAGAGACGTGTAAAACTATTGCTGAGCCACCAAGCAAGCTAACCATTTCTCATTCCAAATCTATCACCAAAAGAACCGAGCCATATCCCACTCAAGCTGGTTCTGGACTTGCGGCTTTCTTACGTTGTCGTCGTGTGAAAGTGGTCGAGCGTGACAGGCTTAAAACACTTCAGGTATCAACCAAAGTGAGTCAAGTTGACACAGACGCTGATTCGTCAAAACCAGTGCCTGTGTTGCCAGAAAATGTGCAACGTAAAGTGGTTTCCTTGAAGTCACTGACTGGGAATACAAAGACTCCTCCATCGAGTAAGCGTGATCTATCGATAACAATTGCCCCATCTGATGATGAAGATCGTAAAGTGGTTTCCTTGAAGTCACTGACTGGGAATACAAAGACTCCTCCATCGAGTAAGCGTGATCTATCGATAACAATTGCTCCATCTGATGATGAAGATCGTAAAGTGGTTTCCTTGAAGTCAATGCCTCAAGACAAGAAGTCAGATTCACCAACAGCTTCTTCAATTGCTGTACCACCTGTCCAATCAGATGTGAACAGCAGTAAGAAGAACGTCTTATTGAAATCATTGCATCAGACAAAGAACAAGGAACCTGATGTGAAAGGCAGTGAGATGGATCGCTTGAAGTCAAGGACTCAAAGTAAAGACTCAGATGCATTAAGTAAATCAACTCCATCCCAGGTCACATCAGCGGTTTCTGGCACTGTGAACAGCATTAAGCGGGTGTCCTTCACACAAAGTGACAGAGTAGAGCGAGAAACAAGTGCAAATGTGTCTCAACCAACTGCCTCCTCTGTCGCAGAGAAGCGTGGTAAAGTGATATCCTTGAGGTCTGTGATACAAAGTAAGAAGGTGGATCCAATTAGCCTGTCTTCTTCACCTGAATCACATGTAAAACCCATTCAAGGGGCTTCCATAAAGCCTTTGAATCAAGCTAAGGCATCAGAACAGATAAGCAAGCCCGCACCTGAAGAAGGAAGCAGTAAACTCGCATCCTTAAAGTCACCGACTCAAAGTCCAAAGGCAGATTCAATGAGCAACTCTATTCCGCAATTACCACTTGTTTCCTCTCGTGCGGAAAACAGCGAGGTGGTCTCATTGAATCCTGTGCCCAAAGGTAGAAACACAGAAGCATCGAGCAAGTCGACTCATTCTGTAGCCCCTGCACCATCTGGTGTGAAGAAGACCAAGGTAGTTTCCTTGAAGTCTTTGACTCAAGGCACTTGCAAGAAGAATGAAGAAGTGAAGAACGCAGTAGCATCTGTACCACAAGTTTCTTCTGATGTGAACAATGAAGAAAGCAAAGAAAGTTCCTTTGCACATGTGGTCAAGAACAAAGTAGTTTTGTTAAAACCAACAACACAATGCAAGAAAATGGACTCGATAAAAGAGCCTGCATCATATGCGCCACCCGTTTGTTCTAAAGTTGAAAACAGCGACATAAAAGACTCAGTAAAATCAATGGAACAATCTAAAACCGCGGATCCACTCAAAGACTCCTCTACGTCTAAATCCCTTTCCGCTGTTAAAGTGAAAGAAAGAAGAATGGTCTCGTTGAAGTCATTGACTCGAGGCTGCAAATCTGAACCACTGAACAAGGCTGCTGTGTCTCCACCACAAATTTCTACTGTGACAGAAAGCAATGCTAAAAAGGTCACCAAGTCACCAACTGACGTAAAAGAAAAGGAAAGTGAATCAAACAAGTCTTCCCCGTCCAAAGCACAAGTTCCTAAGCAGAAAAACGCCAAAGTGGTAGCCATGGATACGGCGGCATCACAAGTTTCTTGTGTCGGAAAAACTGGCAGTGCTAGAAAAGTCGCTTTCAAGTCAACCCATGAAAGACAAAAGGAAGACACATTGGTCAAGTCTTCTCCACCAACAGCACCTGTTTCTTCCGAGAAGCAAGCTGAAATGGTATCCTTGAAGAAGGAATCACACGCTTCTTCTGTCGCAGAATCTAGCTGTGCTAGAGTAGTTCCTCTCAAATCGAAGTTACAGAAGAAAGATGCACTGAAAATGTCATCTACAGAACCTGTTTCTCTCGAGAAGAAAGCTGAAATGGTACCCTTGAAGAAGGAATCACACGCTTCTTCTGTCGCAGAATCTAGCTGTGCCAGAGTAGTTCCTCTCAAATCTAAGTTACAAAAGAAACACTCACTGAAAATATCATCTACAGAACTACCTGTATCTTGTGAGGGGAAAACCAACGTGGTGTCCTTGAAGTCGGTATCACATAGTGAGAAGGAAGGTCCATTAAGCAAGTCTTCTTCGTCCAAATCACCAAGTTCCTGTGATATGCAGAGAAGTGAACTGATTTCATTCAAGTCTGTGACGAAAAGAGAGAAGGCGGTTGCAGTGCGTGCGTCACGTGTTCCACGCAAAGTGGAAAGCAACGTGGGTTCGTTGGAGGCATTGAACCACAGTAAGACTGCAGATGTCAAGAGCAATGGTTCTGCTAATGGACACCAGCAACATCCCGTCAGTGAACTTTCCAATTCTGGTAAGTAGAGTTACATCTTATCCTATAGCATTTGAATGAATAAAAGCCTTTTTCCCTTGATTGTATTTTTCTAAAATCAAAGGGCATAATCACAAAACAAAATGGCATCATGGCCAACTACACTCCATATATAATATTCAGTTTCTTTCCCAGTTACGGTAACAGTCTTCGTATTGATTGTTTTATCCACCTCTGTACAACAACAGCACAAAAGGGATGGCGAATAAATATTTGTACTCAAGCTAGACCGGAGTGCACCATGTTCGGCTCTTTCATTTTGAAACTAAATTTTCGTCTCGTGCATGACATACTGTTTGACTACTTAAACATTTCTCATAATCCGTTTCTTAATTCATCTTCCAGGAAAGCGTGAATCATTCCAAAACCTCACTTCGTCACACAAACGAGAACTGGATGAAATGTTGGAGGAAGATCAGCTGAGTGACATAGAACGCCTGAGAAAATTTAACAGCAGAAGACCGGCAAAGCCTTCTAGTGGATTACCAAAGCCTTCTAGTGGAATACCCAAGCAAGCAAACGTGAAACCCAAACAAGTGGGCAACAGTTGTGACGTTGATAACAATAAAAACAGCGAGGCTAACAAGGCTGTCAAGTTAGTCAAGACTGATGTTGTACAAGATACAAGCATCGCAAAGCGCAACTCAGTAACTACAAAACAGCAAGTTAAGCCAATATCACTTGCTGTTGATGTGAATTCAGTAAAGAATGAGAGCACCTCAAAGTGGAAACCAGGAACACTGGAAAAGACAAAACCATCACCCGAAGGAAGAGCCGCTGTTACTGATGTTCCTAAAAGTACTAACTACACAATGTCCAGCCATGGAACTTCACAGGAGTCTAATCCAGCATCTCTTGTGAAGACAGACGATGTGAGTGCCACTGGCGCCGTGCAGTCGAGTCCAGCCATACCAAATCCAAATCCATTACCTCCTGCAGAAGTTGCAGAAGTAAAAACAGCAAATACGGTCGATGCGAATGTCACACAGTCCAGCCGAAGTGCAACACCAACTAGAACTGAACCATCGTCTCTACATGACACAGAGACTGTCAGCAAAGACGCAAGCAATACGGCTGAGTCCAACAAGGCAAAGGACAGCTCAGAGAAGTCATGTCTACCTGAGCCCGAACAAAGTTCATCGTCCATGGATTTGGTAAGAAGATCCTACTTTTTCTTCAAAATTTTGAATTCAAATAATTTCAAGCTTTGTACTGATGCAAAAAAAAAAAAAAAAAGATTCTTTTTTTCGTACAAACGAATGGCAAAATAATCAAGGTCTTTTTTTCGTACAAACGAATGGCAAAATAATCAAGGTCTTTTTTTCAAATGTTCTCGCATGCCAACATGAATTCAAATTAAAAAAATATCGGAGTTTTAATGTTTTCAACGTTATTTTTCTAAAGGTTAAAGAACCATTATGCCTGGCTGGAGTTGTTGCTCTTTCTGGTGAAGTTGTAAACAGCGAGCAAATACACGAACCTCCATCTGGTGAGTATCATCGTGTAAGAACTGTAGAACAATCGACATTCCAAGCTCAAAATGAGGCGAATCCCACCTCCTAGTTAACCCCTTCAGGACCCCGAGAAATGACATCACAGTTCACTTCAGCAAGTTTTTAAAAGACATTATTCCACAGGTAGCCCAAGCTGGGTTTCTTTAGTGTCTAAGAAAATGTATGGCGATCCTTAAAAAACCTCGATAAAATCCTGATAATAAGAAATTTTAACTCAGCTCTATGATTTTTTTTTATCCACTTTCTCTAGTTCCACAACCAGCAGCCGAAAATGTAACACTAGGAAAACGAAAACTGGAAGACATGCAGGATGAGGATGAGGAAATACCAACTGTTAAAAAGGAAAAACCTGTAGAAGAAGTGAAAAAGAAACGGCGCTGGAGAACAGTAGAAAAAACACCAGAAAATCATGAACAACAAAACAAACCACGGCGAATAGTCAGAAACAAGTTAAAAAAAGGCTGAGAAAAAAAATATGATAATTTGAAAGATATTGTATATACTGTAAATAGAAGAAAAAAATGTATTGTACATATATTGATTATCGAATAATCAAGTCTATACAGGGACGGCGGAGCACTTTTAAAGTGGGGGGGGGGGGGGGGGGGGTGGGGGGAGGAAGGGAGGGGATTGGAGTATGAAAATTAAAGGGAAAAGGGGGAGGGGAGTAAGATTAGAAACATGCCGTCCCTGCTATGGAGTAAAACTGAATACCAGGATCAATTCTGCCCTACCCCACCCCCTCACATTACAATTCCCATCTACAGAGGGGGTGGGTGGTAAGGTGATCCTGGTAAGCAGTTATGAATTAAGCTTTCTTCTAATAAGTCTGAAAAATCAGAATTCATATTTTAAGAACAGAATTATCTATAAGTCTGGCATCTATTTTTTCAAAAAAATCTGCTACTTTTAGTTAAAAATAGATAAGATTACTCAGATATTTTAAAATTTTGAATTTAATTTAAAAAAACAAAAAATAAGAGTATATTCTACATAATACTTAAAACTGAATACCAGGATCACTTTTACCCTTCCCCACTCCCTCCTATTATAATTTCCATCTACAGAGGGGGTGGGGGTATGGAGATCCTGGTAATCAGTAATGGCGTAAGCTATTTTTTCAAAATTTAATAATCTTTTTTTCAGAAAACCAAAAAAATCTGAATTCATTTTTTTAAAGAAAAGTTTATATATAGATTTATCTTCTATTTTAAAAAAAAGAAACAATTGCTACTTTTTTATGAAAAAAAAGTAATTTTAAAACTTATATATGATATATTGTACATAGTATTGATAATCAATTTGATTTGATTATCAATAAAAACAAAAATCTATATTTAGCATAACTGAATACCAGGACCATTTCTACTCTACCCCACCCCCTCGCATCACAGTTTTTATGTACAGAGGGGGGAGGTATGGAGAGGTTTCTAAGGAGATCCTGGTTATCAGTTATGAAATAAGCTTTCTTTTCTAGGATATTTCAAAAATCAGTAATATTATTTCTTTCTTATTACATCAAAAATTCTAAATTTAAAACTTGAAATTTGGCTTCAATTTTTAAGCCAAAAAATGCTCCTTTTGATTGAAATATCTTAGATAAGATTAATTTGACATTGTAAATATTTGTTGAAAAACTAAATAAATGTATTTGTGAAATAATCTCACTGTGTCATCTCTACTGCTATGTCTGTCTGTCTGTCTTTCTCAATTCTTTTTCTGCACATTTTTTGGCCATTTGCAAAGTGGAACATCCTTTTCCCTACACCGGCAAACCATAGGCCATTTTTGAATTAGTCAAATACTGCTGTGTTCCTTGATTTTGTATGCATTCAGGGTTAGCCTCATTTCAGCTTAAGATTATTCACAGAATACTAATGATAAAGTGAAGAATGCACAACTTCAACAATACTGAACACTTTGAAATTCCACAGACCTTGACTGGAACACATGAATATTCAAAATAATTCCATACGAAATTGAAGCTAACCATGAAGCTAACCATGAGAAACTGGATTATTTAGGGGTAAAATCAATTGCAAATAGTCTCCTTCACAGTTCCCTGCGCCATTTTGCATTTACATGTCTCTATCATTGCAAGCTCACCCTTTGTCTCGCTTCAATGCAAAGGCCCGGCTAACTTTCAAGATGGTGAAGGGAACTTTGAAGGGGACTATTCCAAGGGGTTCCAGCTTTAACATAGACCTTTCCTGAATTAAGGAACATGTTTGTACTCAAGCTAGATCACAATGCATCATGTTTTTCTAATTCAGAAAAGGCCTATACTCCTATAAATATCTAGAACTTGCTGCTAAAGTTAGCAACAAAAATCCAACCTCCCTCCCCGATTTCCTTTGCCATTCAATAAATATTGAACTGTACTAGTAACACCCTGTCCTCCCCGTCAACTCTATACATTGCTAGAAGAATAATGGAATGTTTTAAAAGAACTTACCATCTTCCAGCATTCCAGTGAGGAGAAAGACTGACTGACTGATTGCATTGACTGACTGACCGACTGACTGACTGACTGTCTCACTGACTGATTGACTGACTGATTGCATTGACTGACTGACTGACTGACTGACTGTCTGACTGTCTGACTGACTGACTGATTGACTGACTGACTGACTGATTGCATTGACTGACTGACTGACTGACTGACTGACTGACTGACTGACCGAATGACCGACTGACTTACTGACCAACTGCATTGATTGATGGACCAACTGCATGCACTGACCCATTGACCAACAATCAATTAACTTTGTTTATTTAACAGGAATGGCTCTTCACAAGAAAATATTATTAGTCTTTTAACAGTCGTTTTATATCTTCGGCATGCTGATCACATGTAACCCCTCCCCAGAACACATCCAAGTTCTTGTACACCTTTACTGGCAGGCTATCATTATGCAAATTCGCACAGATTCTACAATCAGCAGAGAAGCTTTCGTGAAATGTATACTTTTGTTTCCACATAAAATATTCATTATAAGCTGTATCATTCTTGTCTAAATACTGGAGATACCTTGCTAATGCTTCCAAAGAAGGAAAGTCCAATACATTTATATAGGAACCTGGTATTGCAACCCTCTTGTCGTAGTTCGAACCCAGAACAATTGGGACCATATTATTTTCAAATGGCTTATACCAATATTTTTCGGTCACATAATCCAAGCACATACCATTTTCAAAAGAAAGATAGAATTTGAATTTCTTATATTGCATTTCACACTGCCGTGAGCCACGTATACAATCACTTTTCTGATTAAACTTCTTCGCACACTTCCCAGAGATTGTTATCTTGATATATTTAAGTAGCTTGCTAACTATTTTGTCTCTTATCCGTCCACAATTACTCACAGACCATGCCACAAGTTTATCTTTCCCAAGGGCATAGTTGACATCAGGAAGAACTTTCCTTGGTTCTTCCGGTCTAAGCTCTCTATAATATCTGTAGGGAATAAAAATATCAGACTCATATCTATAAGTCATTGTCCAGTTGAAGAAAAAGTTATATGCAGTAAGATCATGATTTACATGATAAGGATTTTCATGGGAAAAGTAAATCCATCGTTGGTTCAAACGATTTTTGTTCAATGAGATCTTCTTCATGGCTTCGATCCTTGGTACATCTCGTGAATGGAAGATAACTGCATCGCTAATCTCTAAGTCCTTCTTGTCAAAAGTAAACACACAGTTACTGACAGGACATAGCTTTCCATTTCCATCAGAAAAATAATTGTTAGTTTTTACTCCAGGCCAAGGAAAAACTCCAAAAACTGGCGTGTAAATCAGAACTCGTTTGGGATTCGTGTCAGTCGTCATTGGAAAAATCTTCCTCACTTCATCACCTTTTATGCTCGGTTGATTGGAATTTCCAATTCCCATGTGTAAAAAGAGTAGAAAAGCTAGACCTACAATAACAGTTAGAAATACAAATATATTTTTTAAGGGAGTCATATTTTATATTTTAAAATGGCCGTACCCTTTCTAAATTATGGAAAGGTCAGTTCTGTCCTGGATAGACTGTCACGCTCGACCACAGGAAGCCAACAGGAAGCCAAGCATTAAAGAGCACAGGGAGCCCAATTTAGATAAAAGTGCTATCTGGAAAATTTATCAGTTAAAATTTAACATCCTTTTCCTTACACAAGAAAACCATAGGCCATGCACATTTTAAAATGGCCGTACCGTTTCTAAATTATGGAAAGGTCAGTTCTGTCCTGGATAGACTGTCACGCTCGACCACAGGAAGCCAACAGGAAGCCAAGCATTAAAGAGCACAGGGAGCCCAATTTAGATAAAAGTGCTATCTGGAAAATTAATCAGTTAAAATTTAACATCCTTTTCCTTACACAAGCAAACCATAGGCCATGCACATTTTAAAATGGCCGTACCGTTTCTAAATTATGGAAAGGTCAGTTCTGTCCTGGATAGACTGTCACGCTCGACCACAGGAAGCCAACAGGAAGCCAAGCATTAAAGAGCACAGGGAGCCCAATTTACATAAAAGTGCTATCTGGAAAATTTATCAGTTAAAATTTAACATCCTTTTCCTTACACAAGCAAACCATAGGCCATTTTTGAATTAGTCAAATACTGCTGTGTTCCTTGATTATGTATGCATTCAGGGTTAGCCTCATTTCAGCTTCAGATTATTCACAGAATACTAATGATAAAGTGAAGAATGCAACACTTAACCAATACTGAACACTTTGAAATTCCACAGACCTTGACTGGAACACATGAATATTCAAAATAATTCAATACGAAATTGAAGCTAACCATGAAGCTAACCATGAGAAACTGGAGTATTTAGGGGTAAAATCAAGTGTAAATAGTCTCCTTCACAGTTCCCTGCGCCATTTTGCTTTTACATGTCTCTATCATTGCAAGCTCACCCTTCACCTACCTTCAATGAGAGGGCCTGGCTACCTTTCAAGATGGTGCAGGAAAGAGTCTTTGAAGGGGACTATTCCAAGGGGTTCCAACTTTAACATAGACCTTTTCTGAATTAAGGAAAAAAAATAATACATAATATACCATTTAAGGCATGATGAACAAGAGATGTTTGTACTCAAGCTAGACCACAATGCATCATGTTTTTCTAATTCAGAAAAGGTCTATACTCCTTGAATATCTAGAACGTGCTAAAGTCAGCAACAAAAATCCAACCTCCTTCCCCCATTTCCTTAAGTGCCATCTAATAGAATTAATGAACTGTACCAGTAACACCCTGTCCTCCCCGTCAACTTTCTATACATTGCTAGACAAATCCTGGAATGTTTTAAAAGAACTTACCATCTTCCAGTATTCCAGTGAGGAGAAAGGATATTTTATACTGAGACATCAAAGATTCAAAGACTGACTGACTGATTGCATTGACTGACTGACCGACTGACCGACTGACTAACTGACTAACTGACTGACTGACTGACTGACCAACTGACTGACTGACCGACTGACTGACTGACTGACTGACTGACTGACTGACTGACTGACTGACTGACTGACTGACTGACTGACTGCCTGACTGACCGACTGACTGACTGACTGACTGACCAACTGTCCGACTGACCGACTGACTGATAGAATCATTGACTGACTGACAAACTGATGGACTGCACTGACTGACCAACTGCATTGATTGATAGACCAACCGACTGACTGGCTGACTGGCTGACTGGCTGACTGACTGACCAACTGACTGACTGAATGACTGATAGAATGATTTACTGACTGACCAACTGATGGACTGCACTGACTGACCAACTGCATTGATTGATGGACCGCCTGAATGCACTGATCGACTGACCAACAATCAATTAAATTTGTTTATTTAACAGAAATATTAAATTAATCTTTTAACAGTCGTTTTATATCTTCGGCATGCTGATCACATGTAACCCCTCCCCAGAACACATCCAAGTTCTTGTACACCTTTACTGGCAGGCTATCATTATGCAGCTTTGCACAAATTTTACAATTAGCAGAGAAGCTTTCGTGAAATGTATACTTTTGTTTCCACATAAAATATTCATTATAAGCTGTATCATTCTTGTCTAAATACTGGAGATACGTTGCTAATGCTTCCAAAGAAGGAAAGTCCAATACATTTATATAAGAGCCTGGTATTGCAACCCTCTTGTCGTAGTTCGAACCCAGAACAATTGGGACCATATTATTTTCAAATGGCTTATACCAATATTTTTCGGTCACATAATCCAAGCACATACCATTTTCAAAAGAAAGATAGAATTTGAATTTCTTATATTGCATTTCACACTGCCGTGAGCCACGTATACAATCACTTTTCTGATTAAACTTCTTCGCACACTTCCCAGAGATTGTTATCTTGATATATTTAAGTAGCTTGCTAACTATTTTGTCTCTTATCCGTCCACAATTACTCACAGACCATGCGACAAGTTTATCTTTTCCAAGGGCATAGTTGACATCAGGAAGAACTTTCCTTGGTTCTTCTGGTTTAAGCTCTCTATAATATCTGTAGGGATTAAAAATATCCGACTCATATCTATAAGTCATTGTCCAGTTGAAGAAAAAGTTATATGCAGTAAGATCATGATTTACATGATAAGGATTTTCATGGGAAAAATAAATCCATCGTTGGTTCAAACGGTTTTTGTTCAATGAGATCTTCTTCATGGCTTCGATGCTTGGTACATCTCGTGAATGGAAGATAACTGCATCGCTAATCTCTAAGTCCTTCTTGTCAAAAGTGAACACACAGTTACTGACAGGACATAGCTTTCCATTTCCATCAGAAAAATAATTGTTAGTTTTTACTCCAGGCCAAGGAAAAACTCCAAAAACTGGCGTGTAAATCAGAACTCGTTTGGGATTCGTGTCAGTCGTCATTGGAAAAATCGTCCTCACTTCATCACCTTTTATGTTCGGTTGACTGGAATTTCCAATTCCCATGTGTAAAAAGAGTAGAAAAGCTAGACCTACAATAACAGTTAGATATAAAAATATATTTTTTAAGGGAGTCATATCTATATTTTAAAATGGCCGGTTCTGTTGATAGACTGTCACGCTCGACCACAGGAAGCCAACAGGAAGCCAAGCATTAAAGAGCACAGGGAGCCCAATTTAGATAAAAGTGCTTAGACCAAGGGCACTAGGACACCCGAAATAGTTTTTCGTAGTTTGTGATTCGATAGCACGTGATTTATATTCTTGTTCTCTGGCTTCTATTAGTTGCGCTTCGTTCCAAAGATCAAAGAGATCATATAAACAACGGTTGTTTGGCTTCAGAGTGCTTCTAGGAGAAGGTAAGATATTAGTGACGTAATAGATATCACGTGGTCGATCGAGTAGTCAGTATTTACAAACAGTACGAGAACGAAGTTCCAGTTACTGGCCAGTATAGCCAGACAATCGTTGTTTATAAGATCTCTTTGACCTTTCACGTGCAATCGAATCATAAACAAATACGAACTCATATATATATGACTAAGCGCGAAAAGGATTGTTGTTGTAATTCAAGCGGCCCTCGCCCGAGGCTTAAAAGTCATATATCTCACAGAATTTGAGGAGATGGATCGCAAAGATTTACTTTAATTTTTTAAACAACACGTATACTTGAACTTTTTTTCTCTAAATTCTTTGAAACGTGTGTTTTTGTATTGGGAAGCAAGGGCGGATCCAGGAATTTGTTAAAGGGGGGGTCCAAACGTTGAAAATAGTCGCCGAAGCAAAAAAAAAAAAAAAAAAAACAAAGATGTGTGCGACGACATATAATTTTTACTACGGGCCTGGAGAGGGGGGTCCAAATGTGTTATTCGTACTAAATTTACTTAAATACAGTGCAACCCTACGTATCACAGGGGGGGTCCTGACCCCCCGGACCCTCCCCCTGGATCAGCCCTTGGGAAGAGACTTGGAGCAAGGGCCGCTTGGCTAAGCATCGAAGCGCGCTGTGATTGGACGGTTCGTGCGTGCTCCGGACACTTGGAGTGCCCTTGCTTAGACGAAAATAAAATCTGGAAAATTTATCAGCTTGGTAACCCTTTCGAATATGGCGTCTATGACGTCCAACGAGGAGAATAAGAGTGTCCTGGATGTCGAAACCCAATGATTTCCACTAGCAGCATCCGGGACTAGAATGCCCCGGATTTCAAAACACAGTCATTATCACTCATAACATCCGGGACATGCTCGGACTCCTCGTTTGACGTCATAGACGCCATATTCAAAAAGGGTGTATTGCAAGCTATGTATGAGATTGCTTAGAAGCCGAGCTGATTATATGCGTAGTATTTAGCTCTACAAAGTACTCTCATACATAGCTTGGGCTACCTGTGGTTGCCTGTGGCAAGTCAGTCTTAAAAAGCGTCGCACTTGGTTCCGTCTGTATTTTTCTCCTGTGTCAGGAAATGTCATAGTTGTGCAATCGTATCCAGGGGTCTTCACGGCATTACCCAAGAGGACCGGTACCCAAGAATCCGTTGCAGCACGTCGAAATGCAGCTCAATTTGGATGGCAAAACAATAGGTTCCAACTCTCAAGAGATTGAAATTCTTTTGTTTTGTCCTTCAAATTGATCTGCTTTAAAAGGGGTCTTAATCATACCGTACGAAAGCCTTTGTGCCAAATATTAAATTTGGGCTTCCTGTGTTACCGGCATGATGTCATGATGTCAGTAACTCGGTCAACACGTCAATAATGATCATCCGATCAGGCCAGAGAATATTTACATCTCGTGTTGCCCCGTCCTCTACTGATCTCACGATCTCGCTTCTCCGTCTTCATTCATAAAGATGGCGAGTAATTTTGGTCTGTGCCTGTATGTATTCCTGCCTTTGTATTGCAGCATAATTAGCTCAAGTAAGTCGTTGTTGTTGATTTTCTTATGATTTAGCGTCCTTACTAAAATTTGACATATAATACCGAGAGTTGCAACGCTTTTTTACACGACTTTCCCTCTCTTCAAACAAGCACTCTAAATTCACTTCAACCTAGCATATCTAATCTTTAGTAAGACGTGAATGCCGGAATTTATTTAATGCTATTCAAGACGCAAACTTATATAATGATTTAACTGAAGGACTTAAGTTATCCTTGCAAATCACCCATGCCCTCGACTCAAAGCAATTGACCTTCTCACACAGTTAACCATTATTCCACAGCATCTTTTTCTTAAATTTCCATACTGTTCTTATTACGTTTAGTGATGAATTTTGAAATCCTACTCGTGTTCTAAATCCCCGCGTGGGTTTTCGTGTACATCGTGGTTACCAAAGATTAAGATCACCATGTTCGTAATTTTTCTTAATATATTGAAGTTAATAATTAACTGCATGCTCCAAAGTGGGGCATACTACTTTCATAATCATTTCATGATAAAATGGTAAAATCTCCTAGCACTTTCTCTAGCCTTTCTAAGTTTAAATTATACCTAAGGCTTAAATACTCTTCACTTCTTAATGACATATTTGATGTAGACTTAACATGCACATGGTCTCTAGTACACCAGTATCCTTGTCACAGATGATGTTAGTATTTTTTCTTAAGTTAGAATTCTTGCAGTGTAGTTTTAGTGTTATCTAGATTTGTACTATCAGTTTCAGATGTTATTCTATATTTCCTATACCTTATCATTGTTATTTCGAAGGGAAGCGCCTAGCATGGGACTTAAGAGTCCCGTTCGCACTTTCCCCATTGGGTAGCGTAGATAGCATTCATTACAGTGTAATCTTTTTATTCTGATATGCCCAATAAATATGTAAAGAAACACACACACATAAAATCCTGAAAGAAAAAGCTCCAGACAAAACGGCCAAATCGGCTCATAGATAAGAGCCTGTTACGTTATCAATATTTTTAAGTATTTTACTAAATCATACACAAGTGAGGGCCCTGGAAATCTGTCACATGAGTCTATTTTCTCCCTCGATAAATACAAAAAATAGAATCTGCTCGCAGAGAACATGAGGTAGATAAAAGCATTATGAAATATTAATTGTATGTTATCGAAGAGGATTTTTCCAGCAACGAATTACTATCAGAAAATCCTTTTCGCACGTTTTCTAAATCATGAATTTTTTATATTTCAGTAAGACGGATTTTGGTCAATGATTGCCAGCAAAAGTATTAGTGAATCTTAATTGTTATGAAGAAGTGAAGATTTCTTGTTTGGTTCAAATCGTTAAGAGGTTACTCTTTCCGGGATTCTTTCGTGAGATTTTGTTTTTGTTTCTCGATCCTTCCTTATTCATTCAAATTTCAGCTATATATAAGCTTTGATTTTTTTCTACCGAAAATAGCACGTACATGATGATTAATGTAGAATGTCAAAACTTAGTGAAGTGTTCGAACTCGGAGAACGTACGTTAATCAACCTGAAGTTTGGAAGACGAAAGCTGGCTCTTTCTTGATGTATCGCGATTCTCCTATAAGTTTGATCGGGAGAGAGCCGCCAATATACACCAGAGTTGCCGGGCGATAAAAGAATCGCGATACAAAACTTATTGCGATTTTGAAACGCCAATACGTGTTACATTACTAAATACTAAACCAAAATCGCAATAAGTAGTACATTTTACAAACCTAACATGGCCGGTTCGCGCAGATTAGTTCCGTTTATTTTAATTCATGCCTCGTGTAGCCGCTAGTCATTTCATGTAGCCCTGAACGAAGGTGGGCAATATGGTCGAAAACTTAGCTTTAAGATAACTATCATTTTAACTGACGGAGTGGTTACGATATTTTAATTCACAATGAATCGATATCCTGCGTACAAGAATACACTTGATCTTACATACCATTGTTTCCATTGTCACAAATTAAAAGAAAAAAGCACAATAAACTAGTTCCCTTTGTCAGGATTCAATTATACAAATTCATTTTCTTTGCCGAGAACACAGCACACAGTTTACGTCACTTAAAAATTCTAATTTTGAACTCAGAGAGTTCCAGAGCAGAAGTTAGATTGCGCAAGTGCAATTGTCGTAATTTTTTGGACTATTATTTGGGCGTTAATTTGATCTTTGATAACACAGACCTCTCGGAAGCACAGCTTTTTTAGCGGCAAAACCAGAAGAAACAAAGCATATGAAATATTAAAAAGCAACAGGAAAAAAGAAGATTTTATCTCAGCCTTGGCGTAGGACGGTAATGTTCTTTGAAAAATAGAACTTTTCTGCAAAGATTTGAGCGGCTAGCGAGTTGGTTGTTGTTGTAAGACATGGCTGTGTAACGTCAGTCAGTTCAACCATAGTTAATATTAACTATGGTTCAACATAGCTGGAAGTATGTGATAAGTTCAATTTTTTTTACAACTCTTTAGTTTTATGTTCTAAAATTCTTCGAATCTGAAAGTCTTAGTGGAATTTTCAAAACACTTCTTATCTCCCCAACCGCTGAATTACTACAAAAATTATAATACTTTTCTAGATTTTTCAACATGATTCCCTAATGTTGTTCCTAATTAGTACAGTTCAATTAAGAGCCAAGCACTTGAGTTTTATTCTAGATTTTTCAACATGATTCCCTAATTAATGTTGTTCCTAATAGTACAGCCAATCAAGAGCCAAGCACTTGAAGTACATCGATATGGCTTTTTTTCAGACAGCGAGTAAACTGAATTCAAAATGTTAGGAATTGATTTTCACGAAATATTTAATTTAAAAATACTTTTAACAATGTGTAAACTTTTCAAAATATACAACTTCAAAGCTTTCCGGTAAAGACAAATGGCAGAATTTACGTCAAAACAATTTTTACTAGGCTTTCATCAACACTCACTTTCGATGTTTTGGGGTTTTAGAGGCTTAGCTGTTTTGTTTGCGTTCTATCGCAGAATCTCCGCTATTTTGAATTGTTTAGAAGAAAGATAAATAGCCTAAAAATACAACACTTATAATTCCAAGAAAATAACCGTTAAGACAGAAGTTAAATTCCATTCATAACAATCCTGAGTGACCAAAAATTACTGAAAAACTAATTGTTTTGATGTAGAAAAAGGAGTACTTGTCTCTGAATGAAACTTTGCGTAAAAGCAAGACAATTTCAAAAATTCAAGAAATGTTTTCAAACATAAGTGATCTTGAATTATTCAAGTATTAGATAAACATGATTATCGATTGAGTTTCGTCAATGTTTTTTTTTCTAAAAGGCAAACATTGATGTTTTTATCTTCTAAATTAACGCTATATTTTCAAGCATTGCGAAACAAGTTGCTGAGATCTAGAAAATTCAGTGCATCGTGTAACAGGGCTCGGTTGTACGAAGGGTGGATAACGCTATCCGATGGTTAAGTCTTATCCTCTGGATAAGGATTTATCCATCGGATAGCGCTATCCACCCTTCGTACATCTGGGTCCATAACCGTAAGGGTTTTACTTCGCATAAAAGAGCAAATGTTCCAAATAGATAGGCTATTTTTCCCCGATGTAAAAGAGTAATACTTTGGGGAATGAAAAATAGCCTGAAGCAAGGTGAAAATGATTACCTTGTTCGTGTTACCAACGCAAGCCGGCAGGGGGGGGGGGGGGAATACAGGGGGGGATGGATGGATATCTACCTCCTTCTTTAGAGGTGTTAACCATCAAAAATATAAATATTTAGGAGAAACTAAAACAATAAATCTGATTGCATCTGGTATCCAATTTTAAAATATATATACATTTCTAAGGCATCATTAAACACCGGGCTTGGACGATTACCATTTCTGAACTCTGATGGAGAATATATACCTTATTGAAGGAGCTTTGAATAAGATTATCAACCCCCCCCCCCCCTTTTTTTTTTTTTGTAAAATCCTGGATCCGCCCCTGAAAGGAGCAAGAGAAGGAAGGAAGGAAGGAAGGAAGGAAGGTAGGAAGAAATGGGACGAAGGGAATGTTATTGCTAGGCTTAAACGAGACTCAGGATTAAAAAAATCATTATAAAAATGTTATGAGAGAAAAATAGATATATTTTTAAACTGTTTCCCTAAGAAAACAATTAAGAAAAAGATAATGAGTCATATCTTATCTTCCTTAGCAAAATAAACTTCGCGTTAGTTCTCCAATGCATTAGCTGTATAAATATCGATATAGCATTTCAGCATTGCTGCAAGCACGTACAAGCTTAGAATTGTACAAGCTCTGCCTTAGATATTGATATCCCATCAGACCACACCTTATAGTATTTTACCCTCTTTAGTCAGTCACCCTTGGTTTATTCACTAAAGCATTATGATACAAAAGTACCTTATGACCTTAGCTATATATTTACTATATTTTTATATATTATTTTTCTTTTTAGCTATGATTAATTCTTAGATATTTACTCGTGTACTCGCTACTAGAATATTGAACCGCTTAGGAATGTATTCATTTGATTATCCAATCGTAGCTTAGCGATTACAGCGCGACGCTCAAAAGTATGACCACATTTAATGTATTCGCATACTTTTATGCACGGGATTTTGTACTTTAAACCGACACAATTGATGCAAAGCTGTCTGGTTTTACCAAATAAGGCGTGTAAAAGCTCGTTTGGAGCAAAAAGCCCGTGCATAAAAGTATGCGAATACATTAAAAGTGGCCATACTTTTGCGCGTCGCGCTGTAATATATATTATACGGGCCATAGATAACTTAGATTGACACTTGTCAAATGATTGTTATAAATCAGTATACTTCTACAACATGTAACCAGTTAGATAGGAATATAGTTAGAGTTTGCCAGCAGAGCTTGACTAATGAAGATCCCGAGTTCTACCGAAAGCAGTTCTTTAACAAATATAATAATAGTCCCCTTCACAGTTCCCTGCACCTTCTTGAAAGATAGCCGTGCCTTTACACCGAAGCGAGACCTTTAGGTGACCTTGCAATGACAGAGACCTTTTTTAACACCTAGGATAATTACTGGACCTAGCTTTTGTTTTCTACGGACGGACGTCGCATACATTGCCACGGATTCTTCAAGCCAAGAAAATAATAATTATGGTTTGGCATTGAAACTGCGCGAGTGCTGCCGGTTTGTGAGAAAAAATGGCGCACAAAAGAGAGAACTTATTACAATCTTTGAACAAATTCTGAGCACCATTTTTCTGCAATTTCCTCAAGAATCTTCTTATTTATTTCCTCAATGCTTATAATCTATGTAAATCTCTTTCTTTTTTCTAGTGATTTGCACTCATTTTCTTTGAAAACAAGTATGTACAATGGTGTTCTTGAACATATGCTAACACAGTTAGCCCAAGCAATCTACTTATGGCAGCTTTGCAATGGTTTCATTGAAAAAAACTGAAATCGCAATAATTTTGTAAATTCTGAATGAAATAATCTTAAACTAGCAAAGTGTATTGTTCTCTTGATTCTTAACATCTCTACGAAATTTCAGCTCGATTAAAAGAAGTTTACTATTCTTTTTCTCCTCACCTATAATATAGTGACGTAGTGCTTGGGCTACCTGTGATACTACCGACTTCCGTCCGAAAAAAAACAACAAAACAATAGCTTGTTCCCAGCCTCTCTTGGTTTGAAATCAGGCACGGCTACCTTTCAAGATGGCGCAGGGAACTGTCAAAGTCACGTAATATTTTCCCTTTTACAACAACATGTATTCGAATTCTCTGGCATTCCTTCAATGTTTTTTTTCAACAGTTTTTGCTGCGAGTGTTCCAAGCCAGCAGTCCAGTAATGCGTGGTTCAAAGCCGGTGTCGACCTCATTAAAGACAACCTACGACTCCGTGAAAATCACCAGACCTCAAAAAATGTTATTATGTTTATGGGCGATGGAATGGGACCCACCACAGTCACCGCTGCTAGAATCCTTGAAGGACAATTACGTGGAGAGACTGGCGAAGAGAATTTTTTGGGCTGGGAAAAATTTCCCTGGTCGGCTTTCTCCAAGACGTACAACACCGATCTGCAGGTGGCTGACTCAGCAGGCACTGCTACGGCTTTCTTGAATGGAGTCAAAACAAGAGCAGGTAATAATACTAAATAGAAAAAGTAACGAGTGATCTGCCGCCATGTTGGATGGCACCAGTGATAACTTGTCGTTCAATATGGCTGCTCGCACGTGATCGTGCAACCATGTTGGTTGGCAAAAACTCTTATGTATAAAAAAAATTTAAACGTTCCAAAAAGTTTTCATTTTTGCACTGATTTTTGCTCTGGTCACCTCTGTTTAGCGACCAGTTGTCAAAGTCCCAAAGAGAGTTTTTGCAGTAATTTATACCTCTATTAAGCGACCAACCTCTATTTAGCGACCAGCTGTCAAAGTCCCAAAGAGGGTTTATGCAGTAATTTATACCTCTATTAAGCGACCAACCTGTATTTAGCGTCCACTCGACAATGGTGGTCGCTTAATAGAGGTTCAATCGTATTTGTCAAGATCTATATATATAATACATATTTCTTTTGGTCAGGCGTAATCGCTGTTGACGAAACAGTCCGTAGAAGTTACTGCAAAGACATGACCGAAGCTACCAAGGTCAAGTCCATTCTAACACTTGCAGAGGAAGCTGGGATGTCTACAGGGATTGTGACGACAACACGCATCACGCATGCGTCACCGTCTGTGCTCTATTCTTATAGCCCAGATAGAAATTGGGAAAATGATGCGTCTATGAGTCATTATGCCCTAGATGACCCTAGCTCTTGTAAAGATATTGGTAAGTTATGATCAACTATGTCGCTCCTAATTTGCATAAAAGAAAACCTAGCTTATTGAAATATTTTTAAATCAAGGAAAATATTTTGTCTTCGGATGAAATAAAAGAAAAGCTAGCTTATTGAAATATTTTTGAAATTTCAGTTTTGAATTGAGGAAAATATTTTGTCTTCTGATGAAATAAAAGAAAAGCTAGTTTATTGAAATGTTTTTGAAATTTCAGTTTTGAATCGAGGAAAATATTTTGGTCAAATAAAATACCATCAGTGAATTTGTAACTTTGCACAGTTTCAAAGAATGGGAAAATTTTAAAACTATCTTTCTCGTAGCAATAACAATCGCAAGTTTCACCCCTAAATGGTACCAAATGACGCCAACGAAAATTAACTCCTTAAAGTTACGACGAGAATGCTCGCCCCTTTCATTTTGAATTCCCCCCCCCCCCCCCCCCCGGACACTTAATCCCCATTTTCAGTTTTCGATTGGGAAATCCAATCTTCTAAATCAAATAGGCAAAGTTTGTACATTTTTTCTACTTCAGCCCTTCAGTTAGCAGAATATTCAGTCGGTGACGGCATCGAAGTGTTGTTCGGCGGAGGAAGACGAAACTTTTACCCAAAAAACCAATCAGATCCCGAGTATCCAAACCTACGAGGCAAACGCGAAGATGGCCGGAATTTGGTTAATGAATGGCTTGGAAATAATTCAGACTCGCAGTTTCTCTGGAATAAAACGTCTTTTGATGCGTTGGATGTCAAAAAGGTCAAGCATGTGTTGGGTGAGTCAATAAGGATTCGGGCTGGAGAGGAGTGTGGAAATACGACAATTTTGAAATATCACATTCCCATAATGCTTTGCGTTTTGGAGGGCAACACCGAGACAAAATCGTTAATATTACCATGAAGATTATTAAGAATTGAAGAAAAAACATCTAAAAACACTTATGCATCTATGATAGATTCTATCAGAATTCACAAAAAAACAGAATGAAAGAAATTTGAACAGGTTTACGAGTAAAAGTCATGACATTTCTTGGTAAGTCCATACATTGTCTGTAAGAAAAAAATGCTTCAGTCTCCCCTGCGTGTGGAATGATTGAATTGAAACTGGATTTTATCAATGATAATAGCAAACATACTTAGCATCTGCAAGAAAAGTTTTGAATTTTCAAATAATTTTTCCTATTGTTGCCCCCCCCCCCCCCCAAACGCAAAGTATTATGGGAATGTGAAAGTGGTGAAAAGTAGTTAAGCCTATACTAATCTAGATCTATACTACCTATACTAATCTAGATCTATCTATTCAGGTCTTTTTGAGTACAGCCACATGAAATATGAAGTAGAAAGAGCCAACGATACTGGAGGAGAGCCGTCCATTACAGAGATGACAGCTAAGGCCATCGAAATCCTCAGCAAAAACCCTAAAGGATTCTTTTTATTCGTGGAAGGTATTTGCATCTATTCAGCCTTTAATTTCATATAGCATAAAGAAAAGCCAATGTGCATGAGCACGAAATTCTAGCACCGAGCATGATGGGAAAGTGAGTCCTTACGCTTTTTTGACTCCTCTAAAAATTCATCTGATAATTTTTCCTTCAACATTTTCTATGGAAATAAAAGGATTTCAGCAGACGAAAATAACAGAGTAATTTTTTTCTCAGTGATAGTTCCTTTGATTTCCCTGTTACATTTTTAAAGAACTCACTTTTCCAGAGTGCTTTGTGAGCTTTTATCCACATTGCCTATTGTAGGTATTATCAAATAATTTATGGAAAGTGTTCATGAATGTGTCGCTATCTCTGCGGCATTTTAAGCTCATGCAAGTCAAAAACACCACTTTCGACAATTCTCTGTTGCTCAAGGTTAACCTCACTTCTGTCTAGAGTATTCATGTATTCCAGTGAAGGTCAGTTAGTGGACTTTCAAAGTGATTGTATTGTTGAAGTTGTGCATTCTTTTTTCTTTACCGTTGGGATTTAACCCTTCTTGTCGGTGACCGAGGAAAACAGTGTGTTTTGTGGTCCCAAGACGACCATGTTCGCCGTCGAGGGGCCACAAAACACACTGCTTTCCCGAGGTTTCCGTCAACAAGTGTTAAATATTCTGACGCTGAAATGAGGCTAACCCCGAGTAAATGAATCTGTAGTCAAGGTACACAGCGGTATTCTATATAAACTTCAACCATTTTCACTCATGTTAGCTGTTGCTCTTTGTATTTCAATGAAGGAGGCCGCATAGACCACGGACATCACGGTGGAAAAGCTGTGAAAGCCCTCATGGATGCGGTTGCCATGGCAAAGGCGGTAGATAAAGCAGTTAGTATGCTTGGAGACGGTAAGTCAATTTTGTTGAATCCACAGGACCACATGGTCTAGCCTGCGGACTGTTCAGTAAATACCACAGGAAGACCGGTCAGTTTATTTTTTCGCTGACGGTAACCGGAAACTTATCATTATCTATTTCGTAATTTTGCAGAAGAAACATTGATGATCACGACCGCTGACCACAGTCACGTGTTCTCCGTCGCTGGATACCCGCGCCGTGGGAACAACATCTTCGGGATCGCAATCGATAACAAAAATAAAACAAAAGTTGGTAAAGATGGCTTGCCTTACACCACACTAGGCTATGCTAACGGCCCAGGCGGACTGCTACTCAACGAAAACAGGCAAAACTTAACAGGCGCCGTGAATACCGCTGACAAAGACTTCTTACAGCCGGCTCTTGTGAAACTTTCGAGTGAGACACATGGTGGAGAGGATGTTGGTATGTAGTTATCCCGTGGAGTATCAGCACGTGAGAACAAAAGATGCTTGTATTTCATTGTTGTGATTAACAACGAGTCGGGCCATACTTACGTATGCTGAAATTATGACCTGACTACAACTACTGTGCAACGTTTAACAATGAAATTCAAGCAAGCATCTTTTGTTTAAATTCTAAAGATGTTCAAATTTCGTACAATCTTTGATCTCACCTATTGTTTTTAGAGTGTACAAAGTCGAAAATAGTGCTACAGCAAAGAGGTCTATTGTTTTGTCCTCCAAATTGAACTGCCTTCCGACGTGCTGCAAAATGATCTATTAAAGGGATGCTTGGGCTTCCTGTGGCACACCACGACTTCTCATAACCCACCCGTCCCTTATGTAAAATAAATGCTCCCTAACACTAACACACTAACATTCATTTCAAATCAGGTATTTACGCTACTGGCCCCGGAGCATATCTCTTCCGCGGTGTCGTCGAACAGAACTACATTTTCCACGTGATGGACCACGCCCTTTGTTTAACCAGCAGTAAACAGGACAAGTGTTTCAAGCACGCGATGAGAGGTGGTGAAGTCGTTACAAGGGGACCTCCGAGATCGGTTTCTGCGCCTCTTAATCCGCTTGCTGCTTTGACTATTTTGTTATTGTTGGTTGTTCGTTTGTTTTGATCAACGAGACGAGATTAACGAAATCCTCTTCTTTATTGCCTTTTACTTATAACAATGGACAACTTAGACGATACGGCGGCCATTTTGGTAGGGGGCAAATATACAAATCTTTGTTACACTTATGGCGTCGATTAAAATTAACGTTTCACCCCTAGCCAACTTGACAAAAGATGAATTAAGAAGATGGGCATGAAAGAAAGAAAAATAAACGAAACTCTCTATTTTATCCGACATCTTTGTTTTCATTTGCCCCCTAGACGCCCCATAATGCCTTACGAATCAAGATGTGAGAATAATGACTGATACTACTTAGAAAAATGAAATGCTTGTCACTTAACCAGCATGATAGGGTCAGAGAAACCCAGGATTTGTTTGTTTTCTTCGTCAGGTCCTACATATACCCCCGGTTTCTCTTACACGGTTCTTTTCGTTAATTCTGATTCAAGATGGCCGCCGCATCGTCGAAGTAGTCCATTATCGTTGAAGTGCGACCCGGGAAGTTTGGTGTCTCGTTTGCAAGCTCACTCAACTAGGCAGCATTCAATCGAAATACTTTTTTTAAATTTACGAACATGATACTAACGACTAGTTTTGGCAGATTTATTTTACTTTCGAGCCCTTAATAATGGTAAATACTAGTTATACAATGGTTTCGAGTGGCATACCGTGGAATATCCCACGAGTCACTTGTAGTTTCTAGTATACACACGAGCCTTTACTCAAGTGTGTATACAAAGAAAATACAAGTGACGAGGGCCAGATTGGAAAAAAGACACTGTTCTTTATCTGCTTAATCAGATAACCCAATAAAGATTAATCGATTGATTGATTGACGAGTGGGATATCCACGGTGTGCCACGAGAAACCATTGTATAACTATTTTATCCCACACCATAGAAAATACAAATGTGTAGATTCAACGCGCAGTGCATGTTGGGAAGGACGAGTGAAATACCGACGAATATACAACGGGTTTCCTGCTTTTTGATTGGCTGTATATTCTATGGTGTGCCGGGATAAATCTTATTACCCTTCATCATAAACTAATTTGGTCATAATGTAATTTTTTATTTTCAAATAGTGGTTCATCTTTGGATTAAATTGAATGGGCTTCAGTAGTATAACGATACATTTATTTTTTAAGACGAATTAATTAACGATATATTTTTGCATTTGTAACCATTACAAATCCACTTTAGAATAGAGAATATAGTATAGTTATGTTATAGTATTTTAGTTATTTGGTTTTAGTATGCGAGTAAAATTGGAATTGATTCCGACGTGCTGCAAGGAGTCTATTCGCTACTCTAGCATCCTGAAAGTAAAAGCCTTGTAACGTCTCCGCTTCTTTCTCAACATTGAATTGAAATCTGTATGTTGCGACAATAACAACCTTTCAGTCCTGCCTTGATCGCATGACAAAATTTTCTCAAACGTCTTGAAATAGACCCTTTTATTTTTGGCGTAATGTTTTGAATTACCATTTCAGACCACGTGTCATTCCCTAGAGTATCATTTCTTTGTTTAACAGTTACACATGAGAAGACACATGAATATGGATACAACTCAAACAAAGAATCTTATTCTCAAGACCACATGTCATTCCCCAGAGTATCATTTCTTTGTTTAACAGTTGCACATGAGAAGACACATGAATATGGATACAACTCAAACAAAGAATCTTATTCTCAAGAGAATGACACGTGGTCTCCATTTGCAAAATATTACGTCCAAGGTAAAGAGGTCTAATAAGATCAGCACAAAATATTTTGTTTTCATCATCGACTTATATGTAAAGAACAAGAATGTTGAACTTGTTTTTCTTCGATTCTACACTCGTAGGAGCTCCACACCCTCAGCTGACTACCAGTCTGACTCTTAATCTTCTTTCTAATACAACAACAGCACCTGCTCTTACATTCAGAGCAGTTTAACATAGATTTGAAAGCTTGTCTGAATCCCTTCGTAAACAGTGTGTAGATGATTGGGTTGGCTGTTGTGCTGGAATAATGCATCCACTTGCTGACAGCAATATAAGTTGTGGCGCTTGCAGACGAGACACAAGATGTGCTGCACACTGCGAACAGGATTAAAATCACAAAAAATGGCGACCAGCAGACGACGAAAGTACCTACAACTATTGCTAGCGTCTTGGAGAGTTTGAGCTCTCTCTGCATTAATGTTCGGCGCTCTTTTTCAGCTCCGTAAACAAGGGAACCTTGGTGTGAAAGACGTTTGATTTGGGTTAAAGCCACCGCGAAAATGCGTCCGTAGTAGATGAGGATGATCAACAAGGGGATGAAGAAAGCAGCTAAGGAGATAAACACTGCATAAACGCGTCCAGCGATTGGTTGGATGTTTCGATCGATTGAAATCATTGAGATTCCCGCGCATATTGCCGCGTATGACCAGCCAACAGCGATAGAAATAAGCGCTCTTTTCGGCGTCATTTTAGCGTAGTACCTCAAAGGTGAAACTATAGCCATATGTCTGTCCTTAGCGATGACGCATAAGTTTGTTATAGACGCTGTACTGCAGAGGATATCTAAGTACTGCCAAGAATAGTACAAGATCATGTAATCTAGCCGATCCCGCGGGACGCGCATGAGATCTGCCAGTCTTATTATCAACCAGAAAGGCATAGAAAACGAAGCCAGCATCAGGTCAGCTACAGCTAGTGAAACTAGGAAATAATTTGTCACCATTCGTAAATAGCGGAATTTAAAAAAAGAAGCAATAACAAGACTATTGCCGAAAATCCCAAGCGCCATGACGGATATGAGCATAACGATGGTTAGGGCTTCTGCTTTCATAGTTACTGATTTGTTGTAGTTTGGAGTTGAATGATTTGATGTAAGGTTTTCCATTACGTTCATGATGATTTCGCGGAGGAAATGATGCTGTGTTCGGTAGTACAATCGTTGTCAACAAAATTCCAGCCTGGGAATTCAGCGAGTAAGTCTTACAGTTGAATGGCTTTGATTAGGATAGATGTTCAGCTAGAAAATTCAAAGAAACACCTCATAAATAAGTGAAACAAGACCACAGATTGAAGGAATACGAGACCCAAGTTTACGTACGTTGATTAAGATGTCGAATTCAGACCAGTTATGACAGCCAACAACAACCAGTAAACCAAACAAGCTCACTAATGAATCCAGAAAAGGAAACGTTATTTAGGAAACATCGTCAAAACATGCCAGGAATGACAGAACGAGTGCAAATATTCTAGTTTTATACTTCCTTATGTCCGCCTTCAACACTTGAGAATTCTTAACAACGCTCAAAAGGATTCGGGGGTAATGCCAAACAAATATGGAATTATTTGACGAGATGTTGTTCCAATTCAAATCAATCTTGGAACTAAAATTAGATTCTTTACTAAAGTCCAAGTGCTTTGGGTAAGGGAAGAAATAATACTCAAGGAAATGCGTGTTGAAATGGGAAAATATTCTTATACATAAGAAAAGAGATCTGGATAATTTATATTTACATGGGATTGAATTGTAAATATAATTTCTGAATAATACTCGAGGGAATAGCAAAACGAAATGGGAAGACATCACGATTACAATGAAAGAAAAGATCGAAATATATTTTAAGTTATATGTTGAATGAGATTATAATTTTTCTGAACGAAAATTATAGAAAACTAAAAGAGCTATAGTTTGCTTTAATTCACACGGTGGAAAAGAAATCAATAGATATTTCAACACCTTTTCGATTCTACAGCTGAGTTTTTTGACACCAAAATTATGAGTACATTTAAATCAGTCAACAAAGTAAGTTTGGACCGCGAGCAATTTTGAGAGAAATGTCGCCAATCTACAAACAAAAGGTACAAACCAATAGAGAAAACACAGAAGCTTGTAAATATTAGCTGGTGTTACTAGCTTTTTCCAAAGAAATTAATCAGTTTTTCTCAAATTTTGATTAATGTATTTTCTTTCTTTATCTAATTATTATTATTTTATTTCCATCATTACCAAAGTACTAAATTGTGCTATTTTTTTAATAAAGAAGTGTTCTCTAAAGTATCTAATATATAAAGGCTTTTTATTAATTCCGTAATTCTCGATTTTAGTCGAACATCTTGAATTCAAATTTCTGTTTACGTCAAGAAACGCAAGTGACAGTTTGCACGAATATTCAAGATCAGTAGAGGATCGTTTTTCTCCACTTTCTCTGTTTTTTTTTTTGTTTTTTTTCCTTCCACGACTCAACACGTATGCTCAATAGATTATTCTCAAAATTATCTCGAATGCGAGACTATCATGGAAATACAAAAGAAGTGCCACAAATTCCATGGTTGTTTCAGGGTTCTATCTGTGAGTTAGCCGTGCCCTGACTTTGATCAGCCCAGAGGTTGTTCCAGGGTTCTATCTGTGAGTTAGCCATTCCCTGACTTAGATCAGCCCAGAGGTTGTTTCAGGTTTCTATCTGTGAGTTAGCCGTGCCCTGACTTAGATCAGCCCAGAGGTTGTTTCAGTGTTCGATCTGTGAGTTAGCCATGCCCTGACTTAGATCAGCCCAGAGGTTGTTTCAGGGTTCAATATGTGAGTTAGCCATGCCCTGACTTAGATCAGCCCAGAGGTTGTTCCAGGGTTCGAAAATTATACTTGGCAATTAAATCAATTCTACCTGAACTTGGCAATTTTCTAAAACGAGAACTAAAGCCAAAAATTTTCTTCTCATTTAATTTCGTAAAATTTCCAAAATTGCTGCAAGTTTTTTCCTTCTGTAAAACGATCTGTCTTCATTTACCTATTTTTATTTTTTCCTCCAATTTCCAGAGCGTTTAAGATTACGAGTGAGTTAGAAAGTATTTTCTTGTTTTTAAGAAAAGTGAGGAAGATATTTTGATTGCTATTCGAGTCCGGTTTCAATAAATACGAATCAGCTTCAACTCTCCTTATCAAATGAAGATTTAGTTTAAAACTGTGTGGGTGTGAAATTCAAATTGAAAATATAATCGAGACGAAACCTAATCAGTTGGAGTATATGAACTTCGCCTTGGACTGAATAAAGGAAAACGATACTGGCCAGAAAAAAAAACTACTCGTATGCATTAACACGCCCACAGATAAGTCGTAAAACGAGAATTTGAATCATTTATATTCTTATTTTTAGCGTCTTAGCTAAAATTTAGCTTCGCGGGAAAATTTTCTTCAATTTAAAGGAGTTAAACCTAGAACTTAGAGTCACAGATAAAAAATAGCAGGAAGGAAAACCTCAGATCATATGTTTATTTAGGTTAGGATATCTCGAACGATATCTCAAATTTACTTCTCGACGCTTTTCTAACTTTAGAATATTTTCCCTCGATTTTCTCTCTCTTCTTTTAGCTAGTCATTATATTTAACGCGTCTTTTGGCTGATTTTAGAGTCGATACAATTTGAAATAAATATCTAATTAAGATAACAACAAGACCGGAAGACTAATGATTATAAATAAGTATAATAAAATAGTAAGTTTTTATCATTCATATTTACAATCAGTGTTCTTATTTAGTGATAATTTTTGAAATTAATGTACGACAAATTAGTGATAAAATGAAAGCTTTCTTTTTGTCTAATGTAAATAAACGTAGAATAGAAGCTAAGCTAGTACGTAAGGCTTTTTTTTTATATTGCGAATTACCTTAAGGCAGATTTAATCGGCTTGTTTCGAGGGCTTGCGGAGCTTTCACAAGTAGATGATGAAATATGTCAATGACGGTCACGACTTCCAGACGAATTATCGATCAAAAAAGGTATTTCTAAGCCAGAGTTGAATGAAGCTAGTTCTTAATAATCTTATTTTGACACAACGTAGATGTTTTCTGTGCTTTTCAATGCTCATCTCAGCAGCTGATCACATAAAGGTGCGCGATCACGTGACACTGTTCTAGGATGACAAGCAGATGGTATTTTTAGTTGTCCCACCAATGGACTCTTAGATCTCTTCTCTCATAAACTCACGGCACGATGCCGACTGCATCTTTTCTCAGGCTTCTGATTGGATAAGCCGCATTGTCGCTAGTTGTGATTGGTTCATAACAAATGACGTCATACTAAATGACAAACATTATTTCGTCTTCTCTATTTCTTCCTTCTTTATAATTTTGGTTTCAAATTTTTTTCTATTTTAGACCAAGTGCCAATCTTTTTATCTCCTTCTACGTCATTTTATAGCCGACATTTAAATAATATATTTTATAGCCGACATTCAATTCACACGTAAAAATAAAATATATATTACGAGTCACGTTTTTCTACTGACATTTTTCGGTTGATAACATCAAAGGCAGCCAAACAGGCTTCTGTGTATGGATATGAGGGAATGTATGGGAGTTAGTTTAGGATAAAAAAGATATAAAATAAAACGTTTAACTGAAGACTTTTCTGCAGTGTACCCTGTCCTCTGGACCTCAGTTCTAGTGAAGTCGAGAGATTTGAGGTCAGTTCGTTGCAGGTATCTCCCCAAATTCTGTAATTTTTAGTTCACAAGTGAACGCTGGTGAAAAAAAAAAAAAAAAAAAAAAAAGCGTGTGGAGAAAAGGCGGGAAAATTAACGGCACTTGTCTTCAAGGCTAAAAATCTGAAACCTGACTTTGAACTTTTCCATGATTTTCTGCATTTACTAGTATATATTCGAATATTTTATTCTATATACTATCTATGCTCTGAAAAAAAGGGAATTTTAAGATCGTCTTCATCAGTTGTTTTGGTCGAGAGAGCCCCATGTTTCGGCAAATGTTCGTAAAGTGTTCGTGAATTGAAGATAGCTGTTCGTAGATTTCTGAGCATGCGTAGTTCATCAGTTGGTCGAGTAAATGAAATTGTGTTATTATCAATGTATATAAACACTGAAAATTCACTGGGAAAATTTATTAAAATACGAAAACAACGATAAAAAGACAAAAACCTAACTATTTTAGAATATTCTATTTACCAACGAACGTAATTTGATAGTTTTTAATCTTTTGAAATTCTAGTTTTAGCTTCAGCGATGAAAGGCAAAGCGACCCGCGGTTTTCGGTTTCCATCCCACGTACTTCCATTCGGTCTGAAATGACTGGCAAATAAAATAGTAAACTTACTTCCACTAGTCAAAATGCTACTTTAGTTATTTTACTCGAATATAATTCAACTTCTAACTTCAAACAGAATCGAAAGATAACACCATGTTTTGTAACTACCGAAAATTTGAGAGCATCATTACGAGTTTGATGGTTTTTTGATAAATCAGAGTTAATAATTGTAGAATCTTCCCACGGGCTTCCCAACGCTGAGGAATATGAATTCGAAAGAAAAGCCCAGCAGTTTCTTTTCAGTACTGAATTTTTGCTACAATTTAGTGTAACTTATTCTATATGTAATTTATTCAATTATGTTTTGTTTCTTTTTGAATACCGCCTAACATTTTTTTACGAATGAGGAAGAACTTGTCAAATATTCGCTTTTAAAACCCCTCAAAGCTACCGCCATAAGACATACGTCCTTTTTAAGATATAACGTGTAATAAAACATAAACTCTTCCTTCCACGTTTGCGATAAAAAAAATTTTGAATGAGGAATGACTTCACAGACGCCATCTTGGAATAGAATTAGAATCATGAACGACAGCTTCAGACTGTAATGACCAGTTTATTTCTTACAAAAATCAAACTTTAACTTAAAACTTTTTCCTAAGAAGAGAATTTCCCTTAACTAGCTAAAACAGAGCGATATTTATTCAACTTTTTCTGCAGATGCTGGTGCCGTATCATCGTTGCTTTCAGCCGTTGTTGGCTCTTGTATGGCAGGATTTGACTCAGAAACACTTAATTTTTCTCCACTTTCTTCGACTTCGGTACTTCCAGAAGGCTCAACTTTATCTTCTTGTTGTTGATTAGATTCATCGCTGCTTGGAACAGATTCCTTAGGCTCGGCATTTTCGGTTGGTTTTGATTCTTCGATACTTGTGGCTCCTTCGCCATTTGTCGTTACTTCTGCACTCGGTGTTTCCAAACCTTCAGGTGACTCTGAGCTTTCTGTGGGTTTTTCCTCCGGTTTTGCTTTACTTTCACTCAAAATTTCACTAGTAGTTTCAACAGGTTTTGGAGTTTCGGAAGTATTTTCTGAGTGGGAAGAAGGCGCTTCCTCCTAGGAAAAAATATTGTACAAGATTTTTATAGATAAGTTACGGCATAAAACTACAATCAACATATCTTTATGCTGCCAAAAAAAAAATCTTGAAGTAAAACCCTAATTTTCAATGCAAAAACAAGTTTATCAAATATAAGCAAAAAATATCGTCTTAAAATTAAAACAAAACAAACAAAAAAACAAAAAAAAAAACAAAAAAAAATCTTAAACGGTTATTGTTGAGATTCACAAGAAGTAATTTTCTGGACCGTTTTAATTCGCATACCTTGGTTGGAGGGAAGCCTTTTTGCATTGCTCGGCAAAGGTTTTCCAGCTTTGAGTTTTTTCCTTTTAATGAAACAATTTCTTTTTCCATGTTTCCTCTCTGATGAAATGGAAACATCAATTATCACATGAATCATTATATCATTAGCATCATTGTTGATCATTTATAGATATTATTGATATCTTCATCGCTGTTGCCATCACCAGTCATCCTTGTCACTACCATTATTAACACCACCATCACCATCATCAACGTTATCACCACCATCACCACCACAACCACCATCATTTGTTTTCATCATCTTCCCAAACCATCATTATCACCATTATCACTCGGCTATACTCCATCATCATCATCGCCCATCCACCACCACCATCATCATCATCATTCCATCATATTCCCAAACAATCATCATTCTATCATCTTCCCAAACAATCATCATTGCCACCATCATCACCATTATCACCCGGCACTACTCCATCATCATCATCGTCCATCCACCACCACCATCATCATCATCATTCCATCATCTTCCCAAACAATCATCATTCTATCATCTTCCTAAACAATTATCATTGCCAACATCATCACCATTATCACTCTTCACTACTCCATCATCACCATCGTCCATCCACCACCACCACCATCATCATTCCATCATCTTCCCAAACAATCATCATTCTATCATCTTCCCAAACAATCATCATTGCCAACATCATCACCATTATCACTCGACACTACTCCATCATCATCATCGTCCATCCACCAAATCGTGCAACTTGTCGCGCAACATTGTTGTGTTGCAAGTTGCAGAGCGAATGTAGCTCGTATTACCACCCTGCGCGCAACAAATTTTCATTGTTGGAGAGAGTAGAAAGAGCTTCGACTTCTGCAACAAGTCGCGCAAAAAAAATTTTGTTGCGAGACAAGTTCGTACTCGGGAGGAAAAACGCGCAGCATTGCTTTTCAACCCGTTTCGCAGCAATGTTGCAAGACGAGTTGAGTGATTTTGTTGCTCGTATTACCGCGCCTTAAGTAACGTATTCATGGATTATGACAAAAAATCTTCACTTACTTCCTCCAGCATTGCCAGAAGTGATCTATTCGTGTTTTCCCATCGCGTTTTCAGTGTTTTATTCTCCTTTTCTAACTTCTTAATGGTTTTTGTCATCTGCAAGAAAGAGCTTTGGTTAGGCAACATGCAGCAACTCATGCCTTAATTCCCGAGTCTGTTTACCTTGTCCATCTCCGTCTTGAAAGTTTGAAACATCTCGTTGCTTTTAGTCAAGGTGGACTGGAATTCGTCGAAGCGTTCGGAATATACTGCCAACTAAAACATAACAAAACCAGATTAATGATAGCTTGGAGCTGACAGGTTTCTTTTTCTTAGTGTGGAAAGGTAAAGATCATGGAAACTACCCCATTCTATAGTGCTCTTCAAAATATGATGACATGACAGGAGTTTTTTTATTGAAGAAGGGTGTGCCCTCTTTACCTTGGGCTTAAAATTTTCCGATTTCAGACCACGTGCTATTCTCTTGAGAATAAGATTCTTTGTTTGATTTGTATCCATATTCATGTATCTTCTCTTATGCAACCGTTAAACAAAGAAATGATACTCTAGGGATTGACACATGGTCTGAAATGGGAAAACCTTATGCCCAAGTTTAAGAGGTTTATTTAAAGTCAAAATGACTTTAATCATTGCTCATTATCACTCGATGATAGCTCCATTTGCTGGCAGAATAGAGTTATAGGCTAATTACAAATTTTGGATTTGATGATGTCACTTTGGTATGCTATTGCCTACTTTGGGAGAAGACTTTGGGCATGTCATTTCAAATGCAGATATTGAGATTTTATTTTTTTCACCTGTGCTTTAAGCTCTTTTTCTTGTTTCACCATGATTTCAAATCTCTTTCTGTAATCCAGAGAATCTTGTAGAAGCTGGAATAAGGTAAAAAACAATGGAGTTTAGCAATAGATTTCTCTCGTCTGTGTAACTTTAGCTAACCAACCAAGCCACACTTGCTCCTTAAAACAAGTGTGTGCAGTCACTGAGGATCAAACTATGGACCTCTTGCTTAGCAGGCAGCACACTAACCAACCAAGCAACACTTGCTCCTTAAAAGAAGTGTGTGAGGTCACTGAGGATCAAACTATGGACCTCTTGCTTAACAGGCAGCACACTAACCAACCAAGCCACACTTGCCCCTTAAAACAAATGTGTGAGGTCTCTGAGGATCAAACTATGGACCTCTTGCTTTGCAAGCAGCACACTATCACACCAGCCAAGCCACCAACCAAGCCACTTCTTTTAAATACTAGGCTTAAATAAATAAATAAATAAAAAGGCTTACCTCCTGTTTTTCTAGCAGGGATTTTTCTTTTGATTCATTAAATTGTAGATTTTGCTGTGCCATCTTGGCCTCTGCTAGTTGGAGCTCCAGCTGTTTGTGCTGAACAATCTTGTCTACATGCTACAAAAACACATGATTATAAGAAAGATTGTTAATGGCTTGTAGCCAAACACAAGAGAGTCAAAGGAGAAAGACAAATCAGGTCCATTATCAGAACTTTACTGCACTTCCTAAATACCTGAGCAAAACTGTACAGTGCCGTAAATCAAGGGTACTCACCTGTTCTCTGGTTTCATACTGTTCCACAAGTCCTTTCAGTTTGGTCGCCAACCTTTATATAAGAAAAAATAGAACATATCAGTCTGATCATAGTTAATAGAGGTCCCCTTCTATGAATCATGGTCTGATGATGCGTGTTAAAGGGGCACTTGGATGAAAATTGGAAATGCCTTGAAACTTGATTAAACTTATCTATATGGCCCCAATAGTAGCCAAGCAACATATTTTCTTCACAGTCAGAATTTGCAGATAAAAATTATATATTTTTTCAGCATCTAAATTGTGAGTAAATGACGTCATTTACTCAACCCTATTGTTCTTTTAGTTTTTAAATCAAAATTTCTCAGCTGCAAGTGGCTAAAATTTTTGACAATCTGGTTTTCATAATCATGATTGAGTCATATAATATTATTCTTAAATACTTGAACTATTCAGACTTTCAAAATATGGGGCCCCTTTAAAGCTATGCTGATACTTATTGCTTTATGCCAGTAAATCACTAATAACATTTTGACTTTGTTTTTAGCAGATTTTTTAGAATATTAAAATATCTGCAAATGCATCCATTAGCACAAGAAACCTTTAATATTGCATAACAGCCAACTCACTTTTGGTCGCCAGCCATCACATAACATACAGTTGAAATTAAATTCATGATTCCGACTCAGACAATAGCAAATCAATCACTGTTGCAGAAGTTTTCCCAGTGAAATTAAAATCTTGTCTCACAAACAACTACACAGTATCTTTTTTAAAGAGTACTACAAGGATTACGAGGCAATTTTCTTTTATTTTCACAGGACTGTAAACAATGGAAACAATTTATAGTCAATTTTTTTCAATGAATCAGAGTTTTAAATTCTGAGATATTTAAGCTCATTTGTTGAGCTTGTGGGACTGATGATAGCAACGGTAACTAAGGGAAGTTGGAATCATGAATCAATTAAGCAGAAATTTTTCAACTTTATTCGCAGAATTATATCATAATAAACAACTTTTGATAGTAAGCAATTTATTAGCAAGTGGAAATATCATAAACTTAATGCTTTATAGCATGAAAAAATATCATACTTACTCTTCATTTTCTACCTTCAGTTGTTCATTTCTCTTGAAGTTCTCTTGCATTTGTTGTGAAATATCGTTGATAGTTGTTTGAAATCTGTCTGATAATTCCTTTCTTTTTGCTTCTTCTTCCTGAGTTCTTAGCTGACATTCCTCCTGCAAATCGGCAATACATTCACTCAGTCAGTTATATATCCATCCATCCATCCATCCATCCATCCATCCATCCATCCATCCATCCATCCATCCATCCATCCATCCATCCATCCATCCATCCATCCATCCATCCATCCATCCATCCATCCATCCATCCATCCATCCATCCATCCATCCATCCATCCATCCATCCATCCATCCATCCTATTGAACCATCTATCCATCCATTCATCCATCTTATCTATGCATCAACCCAACCATCCAACCAACCATCCTATCTACGCATCCACAGATCCATCCATCCATCCATCCATCCATCCATCCATCCATCCATCCATCCATCCATCCATCCTATTGAACCATCTATCCATCCATTCATCCATCTTATCTATGCATCAACCCAACCATCCAACCAACCATCCTATCTACGCATCCACAGATCCATCCATCCATTCATCTACCCATTTCTTCATCTATTTATCTATTTATTCATCCTCATTCATTTATATTTGAATTACCTTTACAAGTTTACTGTGCTTTTGTAACTCCCTACACAAACTTTCAAGTTTACTTTTTGCCAGGGTAGCTTTGTTGTAGTCTGACTGCAATACATCCCTCTCCTTTGTCAGCTGATGAAGGAAAAAGAGACATATTAATGATGTGATGGAAAGGTTCCATTATTAGATAATAGCACACATGTTGGACGACAGAGCCATCACCTTTTAAGGATACCTTGAAACAACCTTATTCCTGTTGAGATCTAATAGCAATGGTACTTTACAAATAAGGACAAATGTTGGCGATTGCCCTATGGAGAATTAGAGCAGGACAGAGCCTCATGGCCCCCCTGGATATGCGTCCTTTCAGAATGGCCTTACCCCTCCCAGCCCTGGCATTATAATGCTATCCTAATACTCTGAGAAAATCTTGATTACGATATAAGGTACATAATCGAATGCACCTATAGTTGATATGATTAAGCCTCCATTTTCGGAGGTACATATCATTAAAACATATATTCCATAACCCATACTATTCCATCCTCTATCAGAGATTGTAGAAAGCCATTCAGTTAGAGTGGCCATGGTTTCACGGCAACCATGTTTAAGGGAAACAAAGCAATTAATGTTTTAGCATGGTAAGGAATTTCATTTCCCAAAAGAGACAATTTCTATCGTTATATACCAACTACAGGTCAAAGTCCATTTTTCTCATACTCTGATTGGGCGAGGGGGTATCATGTGAACATAAATAAGTTTCAATGCTTCCCCAGCAATGGTTCTCAACAGGAAACAATATGTTGTCGACCAGTAACAACAAAACCAGAAATGATTTAAATAAGTTTTTATAAAGTCAAATCATTAAAAAATCGTATCTTTTTTGTGTCCTTTGACAGTTGGTATTTAACAACACTAATTTGACTGGAACCTCGGGAAAGTAGTGAGTTTTGTGGTCCCTATGCCTTGGGAAACATTGCCATTGAGGGACTGACAAAACACACTGTTTCCCTCACTCCCAGTCAATAAGTGTCAATTAATAACATAATTGACAATTGCCTAGGTTAATATTTGTATACCTTTTCATTTTTAGTCTCCAAATCATCTTTTCTATGCTCGACTGATTTGTTCTCTGCAGCCTAAAAGAAAGAAAAATCAACATTATCAGAGTCTACAATCATTTAACACCCTAGGAAAAAATCTAATTTTTGAACCCTGGAACAACTTGTGGGCTGATGTAAGTCAGGGCATGGCTAACTCACAGGTTGAACTCTGAAACAACCTCTGGGCTGATGTAAGTCAGGGCATGGCTAACTCACAGGTTGAACCCTGAAACAACCTCTGGGCTGATCTACATGTAAGTCAGGGCATGGCTAACTCACAGATAAAACCGTGAAACCACCTCTGGGCTGATCTAAGTCAAGGCATGGCTAACTCAAAGATTGAACTCTGAAAAAACGTCTGGGCTGATTGAAGTCATAGTGAGGCTAACTCACAGATCGAACCCTGAAACAACCTCTGGGCTGATCAAATTCAGTGCATGGCTAACTCACAGATCTAATTGGAATTCAGCATGTTGAATTTTGAGGGAGGAAAACCAGAGAACCCAGAAAAACCCTCAAAAGTTATAAAGCCATTCAATTGAATTTTGGTCAAAATATTCAAAACATTGTCAAAATTAGTAATTTCTTGAACAATATTAACACAAGGATGGGTGTCTACCAGATATAAAAGATTTTCTGCTTAATTTATCTTTAAATTGCTATTTCATTGTGTTTAGTGAAGGCCAATATTTAGGGACGGTCCAAAAAAGGAAGCCAAGCTACCAACAACCGCATCAGCCAAGCTTGAGTGAATCTGGCAAGCCAAACATGAAAAAAAATTTCCAACGTTTTCTCTCAACCCTATTCTTTTCCAGCATCTAAAATACCTAAAATATAACTACTAGACCTAAAAACTAGATGTATATTGTTTAATTTATGTAATGCAGTTCCAGACACGCTAACAGAAGGGTCTAAACAGACGAGTATTAATTAATTGGTGTAAATCACGCAAGAGTTGTGTGAATGAGTATGGTAAAAAAAAATTCAAATTCAAACCTTGTTAAAAATTCTTATAACAGGGAAAATTCACTGAGATATAGAAATAATAGTGTAATAAAAGAATTCAGATTTAAGGCATAACTCAGCTAATTTTCATAAAATTTGTATTTTATGAAGTTGTTATGAATTCCTGAATTTGAGGCTTGTTTTTAGACGCGCGTTGAAGTTTGAGTTTCGTATCTCACCAATTGTACGTATTTTCTTGCGATGGCTTCAACTTTTGCTTCTGGGGTTTCAATATTATCAAAAGCCCTTAATAAAAGCTCTGTGGGAAAACAAATCACAAAGAAAAAATTACAAATGTACAATAAGCTAAGTACATTATTTTTATATCAAATTCCTTCAGAGTGGCTTCTCTAGTGAGCCAAATATAAATGAAATAAAGGTGTTCAAAATATAGCTTTACTTATTCTTTTTTCTTCTTCTTTATTCCTCTTCTCTTCCTTAGTCTTTTTACTTTTTTTCTCGATAGTTTGTGGCTTGGGAACATCAGTAGGGATTTGGTTATCAACTTCAGCGACAGGATGCTTTTCCTCGCCATTCTGTTGAACCTGTTCAAAATAGAAGCCATTTTTTCCAGATTATTTTTGCCCGATTGCAGTAATAATGAAATACCTGGATGAAAGTGTCATACCTGAGGCTTTGAGGAGGTGTTTTCGGGTTGTATATCAACAGGTGCATCCATTTTAGAGTGTTTTATGTATTTCTCTGATCGTTAGTTCGATTCGTGACTCGATCGAATGACAAGATCTGAAATATTACGTCTAGCGCCAGTCTACACCAGGAGTCTACACGGTATGTCTTCATTGCGAGGTTAAAACCACAGGGATTCCAAACAGCTAGTATGTAATTTTGAGGTACTTGCCCCCTCCCCCCCCCCCCCCCCCCCTCTCTCTTCTACTCTTTATGCACTTCAATTTATTCAAACCATTTATCAACTATCTTAGACTCCAAAGGTGCTAATAAAATAATAATAAATGAAAGCCTTTTTTTGGTCTATCACTTTGATCTAAATTGGGCTCCCTGTGGTGCCAAAGAATTTCAAACCTTGGGAATTTTTTTAATTTGCACACAGTCTTCATTCACTTCATTTATTTTGCATAATTTTTTTTTTTTACATAATTGATCTTGCATTTGTGGATTAAATTTTTACAATTGTATTCATCATTTTGAATTTAAAAAACACAATCCTTTTGTTTATGCCTAGAGCCTAAATAAACTGGGAAGCTTTCTAGTTAGGCTAGATAACTAGCTGTTGGAAAATGAATTTGCATGATAATATTAAATGCTTATCCAATACCAATAAAAACATATTTGTATGTGTCTACATGTCTCTAGTACTGCGAGCCAAACATACCTTTATTTATAGAATAGGTTTTTTGCATTATGGCATCATTAACAACCACTACCTGCCATATTTTGACAACTTGCAGAATGGTAGCCAGCCTATATCCAAAGTTGCATCTCAATACAACTCAAATATTTTAGGTCTGATACAAGAGCTCTGGCTTTTCTCTGATCAAAAAAAGACTCTTTTTGAATATGGCATCTATGACGTCAAACGAGGAGTCCTAGAAGTCCCGGGTGTTACGAGTGATGATGATTGTGTTTTGAAATCCAGGACATTCTAGTCCCATATGCTGCTATTAGACATCATTGGATTTCAACATCCAGGACATTCTTATTCTCCTCGTTTGACATCATAGATGCCATAAAGGGTGTATCAACCAGTCAGTGAACATTAACATGTTTGTAGTTCAATCTTTCCTAGTTCCAGATTTTTGGCTCCATAAACAGCAGTTTTGATTTGAAAATTAAAATAATCAACAGAAAGATTTATTAATATTTTTCAGAAATAGGAGATTTCATTGTTGGTGAAATGTTTCATTTTCATAAGATTTTTAAAATTTTTCCCTCTATAAAGCTAAACCATACACACCTAGATTCCTAAACACCTGGATGTGTAAGGCTTGGTTCTTTCACCCTTATTAAAATGTGTGGTTCAAAGAGTTAATCATAGACTAAACAACTTTTAAGGCAAAACAAAGGCAACATTAAAATTAAAGATTTGGTAATCAGTCATAATGACAATCTATAACCAAAAGGGCTGTCTCAATCACATTCTGGACAATAAATTTGATTTACACAATTGCATGCAACAGTTGTAAGCAAAAGTTGTACCGTGTAAATTGGCCTTAAGGCTTTATGATGAAGGTTGCAGTCATCAAAACAAAAACTTAAGAAACTTCAAAATCTATCAAATAATCAGAGTTAAGCTTTCTTGCTATAAAGAGATGATAACTAGCAGTAAGCTAGTGTGGGCTGCGTCAGTGTTTTTAATTAAACAGTATGGATAAAAAGTTAAATTTTACACCGTAAGAGAGATCACTAGTCTTACTAAGTAAGTGATCTCTCTTATTTTTTTACGGTGTAAAATTTAACTTTTTATCCATACTCCTTCTTGCTATAAATGAAAGGTAACATTGGATAGAAAAGAACCCACATTTTTTCACATTATTCAAACTTTGTATAAAATCAATGAACACAATATATATAATTTCAGCAAATTTTATTCATGTTTAAAAAAAATTAACAAAATTTACAATCACAGAGGGGGAAATAAATTAATAAAGCCAGTTTTCAGTTTAATGCTGTAATTCTAATGTCCTTTCGCAGTTCTTAATTAGAAGTTCATTGAAGAATATTTAGTTGCCACCTCTCAGACGGAGGACCAAGTGAAGGGTTGACTCCTTCTGGATGTTATAATCACTCAGTGTACGGCCATCTTCAAGCTGTTTACCAGCGAAGATGAGACGCTGTTGGTCTGGTGGGATACCTTCTTTGTCTTGGATCTTGGTTTTCACGTTCTCAATGGTGTCACTGGGTTCAACCTCCAAAGTGATGGTCTTGCCAGTCAAGGTCTTGACAAAAATCTGCATACCACCTCTCAGACGAAGGACCAAGTGAAGGGTTGACTCCTTCTGGATGTTGTAGTCACTCAGTGTACGGCCATCTTCAAGCTGTTTACCGGCAAAGATGAGACGCTGTTGGTCTGGTGGAATACCTTCTTTGTCTTGGATCTTGGTCTTCACGTTTTCAATGGTGTCACTTGGTTCAACCTCCAAAGTGATGGTCTTGCCAGTCAAGGTTTTGACAAAAATCTGCATACCACCTCTCAGACGGAGGACCAAGTGAAGAGTTGACTCCTTCTGAATGTTATAGTCGCTCAGTGTACGGCCGTCTTCAAGCTGTTTACCGGCAAAGATGAGACGCTGTTGGTCTGGTGGAATACCTTCTTTGTCTTGGATCTTGGTCTTCACGTTTTCAATGGTGTCACTTGGTTCTACTTCCAGGGTGATGGTCTTCCCAGTCAAGGTTTTGACAAAAATCTGCATACCACCTCTCAGACGGAGGACCAAGTGAAGGGTTGACTCCTTCTGGATGTTATAGTCGCTCAGTGTACGGCCGTCTTCAAGCTGTTTACCGGCAAAGATGAGACGCTGTTGGTCTGGTGGAATACCTTCTTTGTCTTGGATCTTGGTCTTCACATTTTCAATGGTGTCACTTGGTTCTACTTCCAGGGTGATGGTCTTGCCAGTCAAGGTCTTGACAAAAATCTGCATACCACCTCTCAGACGAAGGACCAAGTGAAGGGTTGACTCCTTCTGGATGTTATAGTCGCTCAGTGTACGGCCGTCTTCAAGCTGTTTACCGGCAAAGATGAGACGCTGTTGGTCTGGTGGAATACCTTCTTTGTCTTGGATCTTGGTTTTCACGTTTTCAATGGTGTCACTTGGTTCTACTTCCAGGGTGATGGTCTTGCCAGTCAAGGTCTTGACAAAAATCTGCATACCACCTCTCAGACGAAGGACCAAGTGAAGGGTTGACTCCTTCTGGATGTTATAATCACTCAAAGTACGGCCATCTTCGAGCTGTTTACCAGCGAAGATGAGACGCTGTTGGTCTGGTGGGATTCCTTCTTTGTCTTGGATCTTGGTTTTCACATTTTCAATGGTGTCGCTTGGTTCTACTTCAAGGGTGATGGTCTTTCCAGTCAAGGTCTTCACGAAGATCTGCATACCACCTCTCAGACGGAGGACCAAGTGAAGGGTTGACTCCTTCTGGATGTTATAATCGCTCAAAGTACGGCCATCTTCAAGCTGTTTACCAGCGAAGATAAGACGCTGTTGGTCTGGAGGGATGCCTTCTTTGTCTTGGATTTTCGTCTTCACATTTTCGATGGTATCACTTGGTTCAACCTCCAATGTGATGGTTTTACCAGTTAAAGTCTTCACGAAGATCTGCATGTTGAATTTGTAGAGCTTTAAGGCTCAGAAAAGCTTTAAAAATCGATCTTTTTCGGACAAAAGTTCAGCCTGACAAAGTCAAAATGGCGGAATGAGGAAAATCGTTGTCGCGGTGATTTTTATGCCGCTGTGAAATCTCGCCCTCTGATTGGCTGAATCTTAATTTGCTGTGACGTAACTACGCGTGAGTCAGCCAAAATCTTACATGTATTAAGAAAATACATTTTCATCAAATTGAACAAAGATTTTTTCTCTCCTTTACTGAGAAACTTAAGCATTTTTGGATTTCCACATCAACAAAAGTGTTCCATGTATTAGTGTTTAGAAATTGGTACTATAGTTTTTTTTGTTATTTTGAATTTGAACTAAAATAAGGCAAACGTTTTCGTTGATGATGTAAGAGTCCACTTTCCGAGTGAAACAAGGTAGTAGTAAGAGTTTGGAGTTTGATCACCTCCAGTCTAAAATCTATTCATTTGGCTTGAACAAAACCGATTCTAACCTTTATTCATTGTCGAGAAACTTAAAAGATTCGATTATTTAATGTTTAAATTATCAAAGACTCAAAATCTTTAGTAAATGTGTAAGAACGTCGAAGTTAATACTTATGATGTCATTCATAATTCAGATACTGAAATTTCCGTGTCGCCTTGCATCATTATGGGCTTCCTGTGCGTAACAAGCCGCAAGGTACCCTGGGTAGTGAATCAATTCAAGATGGCGGCTGCCTTGCTGCAAAACGCTGGACAAAATCAGCAAAAACAAGTCAGTGGAGCGGCTGATAGATCACTACGATCTGTATTTGGTAATTATTTGTGTGTTAGTTTATGATTTGTTAGGAATTTTGGAAATTTTCACTGAGTTCTTTTGGTACTAGACTTTGAAATAATTTTTGAAACAAGTTCTGATTTTACAGCTTTAACATCTCTTTTTCAATGCTTTTATTGTTTTCTTGTTCTGATGATCTATCGAGGCTCTTCGAATTATGAAAAATGAATTTGATTGAAGTAAATCCTTGAAGTAAATTCAATCTTTTGTGAATGGTTGCAGACAAACAATAAATTTTATTAGAATTTCAAACCATTTTCTCAAAAATGATATTAAAAACAGAATAATCCTAGTTCAGTCAGTCAGTCAGTCAGTTATTGGACAATGTCTGGCCAGATCTTTGCCTTGCTGGTCATTTTGGCCAGTCACGTTGTTGAGTAAAAATTACATGAGCAGTCATAACAAACGTTACCCTAGTGTGATCCATTTTGAAGTATTCTAATTTTTGTTTCAAATTTTAGTTGGCAATATTCCCTATGAAGCGTCAGAAGAACAGCTTAAAGAAATCTTTTCTGAAGTTGGACCAGTTGTGAGTTTCAGGTCAGTACCTACAGTCGTACATATAATGAATGTAAAGTACTTAGAGCAGTTTTCATGGTACAGTATGTATGGTGTTATATATGATAGACCACCACATTTCACAAGACAGTAACGTTAAATGCAGAGGGGTTTATCCCCCTGCCCCCCCCCCCCCCCTACCCCCACCAGAGTTTTAGGAGAAGAGATCAAAAAATCAAAAGTGGTAGACACTTTTGACAAGTGATATCTCGGGATCTCAGAAAGATAATAAACAACCTGCTGTCATGGAACTCTGGGAAGAGACCTATGTGAAAATTTGGATAATCAACGCTAACCTAAGAAGATGAATTTATTTTACAAAAATAAGGAAACAAACAGATTCTACAGTACTTTTATTCAGCTTTCAGAAAATGTATACTTTATTGGGAGTTTGCTGAAATGGTTTTGCGCTATACTGAGTTGAATGCTCACTGGTCGCTAGGGGTATCCTGATACCTTAATACAAGAATATACCCATAGATTTCCTCTTATTTGGGGCTTGAGCTAAGTGATAAGGTCCAGTGCAAAATAAGAGAAAATGTCTGGGGATTTTAGAAGCTTCATTGCCTCCAAAATATCTCCATTTCTACAGTTCTATCAGTCTCAAAGTTGGCAGAAATGTAAGCATGATGTGGTGGTCTTTTCAAATATAAACGTTTTGGATGATCTCACACTTCGGTACTCTATCATACCTAATAAGCATACTTTGATAATTCTATTTCAGGTTAGTTTTTGACCGTGAAACTGGTAAACCAAAAGGCTATGGGTTTTGTGAGTATAAGGACCAAGAAACGGCGCTTAGTGCCATGCGCAACCTCAATGGTTACGAATTGAATGGACGTGCACTCAGAGTTGACAGTGCTGCATCAGAGAAGAATAAAGAAGAGATGAAAGGTACATACATACATCTAAGCTAATATATTATATCCACTCAGCAGATTTTTTGACACACTGTTATAAGAAATGCAGCTACAGTAGGGTAGCAGAACTACACTGTGAGGAATAGGTCAAAAACAGACATAGTTTGGATACATGTACCCTGTCTGTCCAGGAACATGTCTTTCAAGAATTGCACTCCATCAACAATGAACACCTAACAAGTACTAGGACATCTTACTCAATAGAGGGATTGCCAATGATGATGGGTGTGATCCCCAGTCATCCAAAGTTTTTCAAATCCACCTAAGTCTAAGCTTTAATTAGGGGTTAGAGACTGATGTGAGTGTTTTGTTGGAGAATAAATGCACGCGCTGACTGTATAATGAACGAGAAATTTTAATACTGCACGAGGCGAAGCCGAGTGCAGTATGAGAAATTTCGAGTTCATTATACAGTAAGCAAGTGCATTTATTCTCCAACAAAACATGAACTACAAGTCTCTAACCCTTTTAATATGCAAACTGAGTACGCTGAAGAGCAGACGGCGCGACATTTTTTACGTGTCATTTACGAATTTGAACGTATTGAATCAAAAAGTATTTTAATTTCCAAACAGCCATCACTTTTTCTAAGTTTTCCAGAAATTCTTCTTTATATCTCTCATGAAGCCATTCTGCATTGAAAAACAAAATAAAGGTATTATTTTTAAGTTAACGCTTCAAACAAAAAAATTCTCATTCATCAGTTGAAAGCTAGCTATCGACAAAGCTACAAAAAATGTTTTGTTTTGAATTACAAATGTACAGTTGTATGGTTTTACCTTTGAAAAGGGAAATTCCCCACTTTGTTTGTCGCTTGGTAGCAATTGGAATGGCTCCATCTATAAATCCTTCAATTTCCTTATCGTTTAGCTCTTCGAATCTTTCATTTTCTAAATCCATTTTCTTATAATGCACTCGAAGCGTGCAATGAACTTTATAACATCACGACAAGCGCTTTGTCCTCAAATACATCGATATCACGTGATCGATTTTAGCCAATGAGCTGCTTGAATTTTGTTCAGCGTACGAAGTTTGCATATTAAATACCCTTAAACAGAGCTAAAGATAGATAAATAAGTCTTTATATTACGTTATCAATGATACAGGGAATTGTTGCTTAGTCCTTAGACAGTGAGACACTCCACTTTCACTACATTACCACTATATTTATATTCTAAACGCCAACTTTAATATCACATGTTTTTGTTGTGGGAAAACCTGGTGAAAAACCCTTGCATCAAGTGAGAGAACAGCACATCAAACAAACTATATTCACATGGGGCATCTTCAAGAACGACACCAACAACTCAAGCCATAGGACTCACAGTATCTTGTAAGAGGAAATTATTATATCCGTAATCCACTATTTTCCTATATATTTCTGTAGGTATGGAAGCAGTGGCTAGACCAGAGGCTAACCCACATGGCCCTCCAGTAGCTCCTGGAGAGGCTCCTGAAGCCATTACACAAGCTGTTGCAAGTCTTCCACCAGAACAAATGTTTGAACTCATGAAACAAATGAAGGTATACTCATCATTTTCATTAACATGGACCTCAATATCTTCAATCAATTTGGTTTTTGGCCTTCTAAAAGTTAAATTATGGTAAATTTGGCTTCAAGTTCTTTATCCATACCCTGAAATGACCTTTGGAGCTAATTCACTGATAAAATTGGAATTTACTATAGCATGTTTTAAAATTATGGAGGGAGGAAAACCTGGAAAACCAAGAGAATAGCCCTCAAATAAAGACAGAGCACAAAAAGAAATTTTTGGAACATTTTGACGGGCAGCCAAGGAATTGAACCTGATACTCCAGAGGTGAGAGGCAAGTACACTGCTACTAAGCTCTTCTACAAATGACCTTCAATCGTGAGACAAACAAATAAGTATCATTACTTTCATCATTTCCTGTTAAAACAATTTTTAAAACAACATTTGTTTATTCTTTCTTCCAGATTTGTATTCAGAACAACCCAGAAGAAGCCAGACAGATGTTGCTCCAGAACCCTCAGCTTGCCTATGCTTTACTGCAGGCACAAGTCGTTATGAAGATTGTTGACCCTGTCATTGCTCAAGTAAGTTACATGCCTATCACCAGGACCTTAAGGGGGGAGGGGGGGAGGTCCATGTATAATAGCAGAAGCAAATACAGGAAAAAGTGCATGACCTCGTTGCACAAGTCTGACGAGATCTTCAATCTAAGGCCAATTTTTGTTAATTAAAAATACAGTAAATACTTGACTAAAGAATTTTTGATTGATAGACACAATTTTTTAATGCATCTGGCTTTTCTCACAGAAATTTGCAAATAGAAAGAGCAAGGAGGGGAGAGGGCTAGGGGGGTCATTCAAATCATTGAACCACCCCTAATGACAGGGCTAAGTTATACCCAGGCATACTCTTTTGACTGATAAACTGGAATTCATTTTCAATTCCTTACAATTTGCAAAGTTGAGAATTTTAATTGTTATGCCAATTTGTGAGGAAAAATAATTAAATGTTCTCCTTTGGGAAATGAAATCTCATGTAAAAAAATTGTTCCTGCTCCACTACATGGTTGCCATAGAAACCCTCAATGATAAGAAACTCACAGCATTATTGTCTCTTTACATTTCAGAGTATTTTACACAAGCCCAATGAAGCACCAGCGCAGATCCAGCCAGGAGGTCCACAACCACAACCCATCCCAGGACCTCAAGGTCCCATGGGTGGTGGGCCAGCAGCCGGACCACCAGGACATCCTGGACCATTCCCTGGACCAGGCCCTGATATGGGTAGAGAGCCGAGAGGACCACCCCCACATGAAATGAGGGGACCCCCAGATCAGTGGGGTAAGAATTATTTGTTTTTATTTGCCTAGGCAACAGGATCTGGAATACGAAGGGTAATATAGCAGTAGTTCACTTCCATCTCACCCCCCCACTACCTAACCCTGCATCAGAAGGATGTAAAAGAACCACTGAGGACGTAAAGAAACCATGGCAGTGACCACCCTCAGTGTCTGGCCTTTACTAATGATTTCTTAATGGGTTGATTGTGGGATGGGTATGGGAGTTCTCAAATAAAATAAAAATAAGGTGAAAGGGGGTTTACAGGGTCACTTGACCTGTTCAATATGCAAATGGCTTATAGGCTCTCAATTTTGCTTCAGATCAAAGAGGTGGATCAGACAGAGGTCGCGGCATGCCTCCTGATATCCATGATAGAGGACCAGGACCCAACCATAGGGAGTTTCATGGACAACCTGATGGACCACATGGCCGAGGAATGCCGCCAAATGACATGAGAGGTAATGTATTAAATACATTAAGAATATATATTGTACATCATAGATATACTTGATTGGAAATATATTTAGGGGAAAAACTTGTTGTAAGCTTATTACCACTGGAAGTACAGGATTGGTGCAGCTCAATAATGTTGAGCTGAAAGCATGTGAGGGTGCCGCGGCAGTGGCTATACAGTCCATTATAGTATGACCCTGGAGCACAGCTCTAACTAGTTAGGGTTGATTTGAGAGGAGAGAGGGAAAACTGGAGAATTAGAAAAACCTAGTCAGAAAGAAATTCAAACAACTTAGCTCACATGGGGAGACTGGGATTTGAAACCCAGACCTCAGAGGGGAGATATGAGCATTTTACCACCATGTCATCCTGGCTCAGTAGTATATATCACTAATGCTTTACCTCTCACCACTGTGGTTCAATAGACCTCTTTCCTGTATCAGACCACATGACATTCCCTTGAAAAATGCTCTTTTATTGAAATATTTACACATGAAAGAATCAACTCCCAAGAGTGACGTCACATGGTCTGAAATGGGCACAAAAACAACGAGGCTCAAAAATATCTATCTTTGGACCTAGCATTTTAAAGTTGATATTCTCGTTCTGTTCTGTAGGTCCTGACTTCAGGGGACCCCCTGACAGAGGGTTTGGTGATAACAGAGAGGGACGAGGATTTGATCCAAGAGATCCAAGATCAAGAGAATCTTCACGAATGGACTCCAGAGGTAATACTTTACTTAAGTGGCTTTTTGTAAGATGGGAAGCCTGTGGTATGCCTTGTTTCCAGTCAGTATCAATCACTCTTAACACAGGAATCCTATTTCCAGGTTTGGTTAACCAAATTGGCAGTCCAACATGTAGATCTAATGATTCTAATTTGCTCAGGGTAGAACGGGTATGCGTGACATTCTGTCATTCAATCTTTCAATGATCTAAGCTAGTAAATTTTTGATCAATGGCAGCCAAAACCCCAGACATCATGGTTGATGACGTAATTATGAAAATGAATGTAAGGGAGGTAGGGTCATATGACCTCTAGTGCAAGTTGTCCAATGAGAGTCACTTTCAAAGGCACACTTATTTATTATGACAGTGAGCATACTCTAGATGATTTTTTTATTGTGCTATTATTTTGATTTGGCTTCTAGATGAAAGAAGAGGTTCACCCATGGACCACAGGGACCAACACATGAGAGACCCTAGGGGACCACCAAACCATGAGCAACGTTTTGGAGGACCAGGACCAGGCCCAGGAGGACCCAGAGACCCAAGGGATCCAAGAGCTGACAGGGGCCCTCCTGATAGGTTCCATAAAGGCCCAAATCATTCACCACAGCACCAATGGGGACCTCCTCAGGGTGGGCCACCTCCAAGGGGACCACCTGGTCCAGGACCTGCTGGTATGGCTAGACCCCCGGGGCCGGCACAAGGTGGTCCAGGGGGACCCCCAAATCCTAATGCTCCCAATGTACCTGGTGCTCCTGCAGATATATCTGCACAAGACCAAGAAAAGGTGAGCATCTGCTCAGTAATACTCTCACTCTTAAAAACCCCTTGCATGTGATGTCAGACCAGCTCAGTTTGGAGGGCAAAAGAAATTAATTTTAAGCTCCTGAGAATGAGGGTTTATCAAGTCTTGCGTGATAAGCTGTTTTTTTTAAAATTATTTTCTGTCAATAAAAAAATATTAAGTCTTATAAATGAATGCTTTCCACCCATCCACCCACCTACCTTCCATCCAAACACTCTAACACCACTCATTAATCTATGCATTCATTTCTTTTGCTCACCAAAGTCTATCATAAATATTCCTATTTTCTTTCATCTTCAGGCCGCACTCATCATGCAAGTACTAAGCTTAACAGACCAGCAGATTGCTCTTCTACCAGAAGAACAGCGACAGAGTATCATGATGCTGAAAGAACAGATTGGCAGATCAACATAGCCTTCATTTTACATATATATTTAACAGGGGCATGTCTATAGGGCTACAACCATGGACCATGGAGGGGGAGGGGGTAGGTAGAGATGCACTTAGAACCCTGCCTCCATTGGCAATAGCCCACTTTCAATATTCTGGTCGAGAGATAACGTGCGAAAGCAAGTAAGGTTCTGGGGAAACAATGATGTAATCTTAATATATTCTTTTATTTTCCTGAAGCCTCAACTTGCTTTATGCATGATCACTCAAAAAGCATATTGAAAGTGGACTATTTACTCATAACGCTCATCTGTTTTGGGGGAGGGGAGGGAGGGATGATTTGTCAAGGTTAGTGGAGAGTGACCCCCCTAACATATAAAATCAAAGATATTCCCCTTATAGCTTCTTCTTCAGACATCTCTAGATATTTCTCTTCCTCTTTTAAGCTGGGATATGGGTGGCCCATATCTTTGTACCCAAACTCAACCAGTTTTTCCTCTTCTTTTCACTTCTCACTTAAATAGCTTAAATAGCTGTTACTATTAAACTGACTTTAAAAAATCAGCCTTGTTGATCTTGAAATCTTCATAGTTTTGGTATAGATAATCTCACACAATAGACCTCTTCAGCTTGGGTGTAATGTTTTCTCATTTCAGACCACGTGTCATTCCCCAGCGTATCATTTCATTGTTTAACGGTTGCACATGAGAAGACACGTGAATATGGATACAACTCAAACAAAGAATCTTATTCTCAAGAGAATGACACATGGTCTAATATGGGAAAACATTATCCCCAAGCCGAAGAGGTCTATTCCCTAGCACTCAAATGAGGAGAATGAGAATGTCCCGGATGTTATGAGTGATAATGATTGTGTTTTGAAATCCAGGGTATTCTAGTCCTGGATGCTGCTAGTGGAAATCATTGGGTCATTCTCCTCTTTTGACGTCATAGACACCATATTCGAAAAGGGTCTTTTCCAGTACAATCATGGAGAGAAGTTTTTTTTAGCCACCAGTTATCAACAAAAATTATCTAATTCTTCAAACAAACTTTATGAAGGAATAGAATTGAAAAAAGGAAAAACAAGAAGAAAAAAGAAGGAAAAAGATAAAGAGATCTAGAAATGAAATAAGAATGGAAAAAAATGAGAAGAGAAAAGACAAAGGAGGAATAAAAAAGTGAAGTAAAAATAAGAGGAAAAAAGGGAGAAGGGAAAGGCAAGGAAAGAGATCAGACTGAACGGTAGGTTTTATATTCACAGTTGGTCTCCCTGTGGTTTTCTGACCAGTCCCCCTCAAGTCTCGTGACAAGCGCCTGACGCTTTTCTTCAACAACATTCAAATTTCTGTTTTTCCAGCTTTCTCCTTCTTTATTTCCTCTTTTACTTTCATTTGTGGCCAAGAGACTCATCAAAATGAGCTAAAGAGCTTCAAAGATGCTTATTTTTTACTTAAATGCCGGAATTTTATTGTTTTTCGCTCTGAATTCTCCATTTGTGACCAGCAAAGCTGATATTATCGACAAAAGTTGCAAAAAACAACTCGAAGAGTTAGCAAATTCGATATCAAATTTCACACGATGTGCAGTAAACCAAGCTTCTCCGTTCAAGTTCTGCCGTATGTGCTACGAACAGTACGACGACGTGAGAAGAACCAAGAATACTATCTACAAGAAAGGTGGATGTGTGCCAGAACTTGTTGAGTCGGAAAGATATCAAATCGTTAACCATGCTTGTGGTTTTGCAAAAAGCCTTTGGGACGAATCGAGCTGCTTCAGTAAGTATTAAAAAGATCAAAAAAATCTGAAAAGTGTGGCTTGGTTGGTTAGTGTGGTGCATGCTAAGCAAGAGGTCCATAGTTTGATCCTCAATGACCTCGCCCACTTGTATCAAGGAGCAAGTGTGGCTTGGTTGGTTAGTGTGCTGCCTGCTAAGCAAGAGGTCCATAGTTTGATCCTCAGTGACCTCACACATTTTTAAGGAGCAAGTGTGGCTTGGTTGGTTAGTGTGCTGCCTGCTAAGCAAGAGGTCCATAGTTTGATCCTCAGTGACCTCACACACTTGTTTCAAGGAGCAAGTGTGGCTTGGTTGGTTAGTGTGCTGCCTGCTAAGCAAGAGGTCCATAGTTTGATCCTCAATGACCTCATCCACTAGTTTTAAGAAGCAAGTATTGCTTATTGGTTGGTTAGTGTGCTGCCTACTAAGCAAGAGGTCCATAGTTTGATCCTCAGTGACCTCACACATTTTTAAGGAGCAAGTGTGGCTTGGTTGGTTAGTGTACTGTTTGTTAAGCTAGAGGTCCATAGTTTGATCCTCAGTGACACTTTTTGCTACTTAGGGTACCCCCAGCACCCCCAACATCGTTTTCACACCAGTATCTTGTATCATTTATCATGATTTCTCATTGTTGTCCAGATTGTTTTTCCTCTGGTCATGAGGATGAAGACAGTATTGGTTCAAAGTGGGAGATAAAACCAAAAGTGAAAGACTTCTTTGATCAACAAGAAATTGTTGATAAGTGTTTCAAGAATTTTACCTTGGTAGGTTCCCTTGTCATGGACATGTAGACCCATTCTCAATCTCTTTATTTGGATCGAGATGCAATTATCAGTGTTTGTTTTTCAGTGTGCAATGTCTAACAAAG